>CM045768.1:101444988-101992197 GCA_025200525.1 Camellia lanceoleosa
TGCAAATTCATGCATTCAAGGCTCCTATTCTTATAACTTGTACATGCATGTGATGTATCACCCTTATTCTCCACCTAGATGATGCAAATGGTGTTCATTGTCATGAAACTCAACAACAACATGTTTGCATGTATGATTTAACACTCATATTTCCATATTCAACTTAATACATGCTTGATTATGCAAAATCATGATGATCCTATACATGCATGTGCATTTCAACTTGAAATCAATTAGAGCACAACTCTTGTTCTTGATCACCAATTAATCTTTAATTCACAAAATCACAAGTTCAAACTCATGAATTCGTAATCAATCACTTACCTAGAAGCTCAATCTTCCCAATCTATGGTCAATTCTTGAGTTGGACTTCAAATTCACAAGCCTTTAAGATCAACTTTGATTCTCCTACACTCTCTCTCTCTCTAGTTCGGCCTCTCCCTCTCTCCTTAGAGTGATTTCAGCCAAGATGAAATAAAAGAGAGGTATTGAGCGTATGGTGCCCTTAAGGTAGGTCCCACTAATCAAAATATCAATATTAAATAATAGGGCACTTAATTAATCGTTCTGAACCTAATTATTTTGATCCGTATCAGTTTTCAATTAAATTTCACTGTAGGCTCTAAAAATTATGCTAATCACTATGGCGTAATCAATTTCGGGTTCTGTGGCCAATAAGGCCTTCAATTTAATTTCCAAAGCAGTTAATCAAACAGATATTCCTGCGGTGAACAGATAGAAATTCAAAATCACATCTTTTCACATAATGGCACACAAAATCATATTAAACACATAATCATGCTCATATTAAGGACCAATTAACAAATTACAGAACAGGGATATCACATAAAGCATCCAAACCCATAAGAGTCTCAGCTAGTGTCAGGCCAATGCAGCTCTTGCCCTCTTGCAAGCCTTCAGCAAGCTCAGTTAAATGGATGCTAGACCCTCCAAAGCTTAGGGCAAGCAAGAAATGGGACAACATGCATAAGCAGAGGGCGTGGCGCCGAAAACTCTGCCAAAGATGGTCACCGCGGTCACTGGCATCAGAAAATCGATGAATCAAGCTCGGGATGTCCAACTCTCCACTGCGAATCAAAGACCGTGCGTCATGCAAAGTAAGCCCACACATCTGTCCTAAGGCTTGGATGTGGACAAAACGGAATTGGGGCAAGATCTCTTCATCGCATCGAGACTCCATCAAAGCTTGGAAATCTTCAAAGGTAGGACACATCTCTTGTCTGCCAATGCTAAAAACATAAGTTACCGGATTCCAACACCTTGTCGCGGCATGGAGAAACGAAAAACGCAGCGGGGTGCCGCTCAGTGTGAATAGTGCATTTATTCCGAAACCCTAAAAATTCTACTTTTCCGAGCCATCTAAGCTTGCAATCCGATTTGTGAGGTTTTGGGCAACAAATGCTTCTATTTGGGGCAAAAATGGAGTTAGAATGAAGAACCCATGAAGCTGGAACCTTTATAGAAGATAAGGTAGTGAGTGGAGGACAAATGTCGATGTTTCGGAGGTTCTGCCATTGATGGCCGGCAGCAGCACATTGATGGCCGGCAGGGGGTCATCAATGGCCATCAGGCCATTCCCTATGGCCGGCAACCTTCCTTCATATTCAATCACCTCCTATGTGAAGATCCAGTTTCTTTCAGAAGTTGAATTCTATCATCGGTACCTTTCGGGGTCTTGTTTTGATTCCTTTCGGGCTTGGGCATGTCTATTTAAGTTGTAACTGTTTAGCTTTGCTTATTGAGTTGTATGTAGTTTACTTATCGAGTTGCGTGCATTTTGCTTATCGAGTTGCACTTGTGTTGTTTATCAAGTTGTTTTGTTCTTTTTAGTTGTTATTTGGTTCACTACCTGATTAAGACCAATGCATTTTGAATGTGTAGCTCTCAAACAAAGATCAATCTCATTTTCATGGTGTGTGATGCGATGCGATGCGATGAGTAGAATGTAAATGCAACACTTTTTAACCAAAAAGCTGTTTTCATTCCCACCATGGTTCCTTTTTACCAAAGTACGAATTTTGAAGAAAATAAAACTGCCTATGGCTGTACAATGTGCAAAAACTACAAGCAAAAAGAAAAACAAAGCAAAAGCATATGAACTGGTGCCGTCTATCTCAAGATCGAGAGGCCTTCTTCGTCCTCTTCCTCGGGCAAGCAGCCTCTGGAGCACTGTCGCCATCGACTCCGCTATCTAAAGCTGAATCGGAGCCCTCCTCTGTCTCTATAGCCTCGCCCTCAGCTGAACCTGAGCCGACGTCGCCATCTCCATCATCAGATGACTAAGACTGTCGACTTGCTGCCTCAGCCTCCTTGCTCGTCTCATCATCATCATCACCCAGAACGGCTCTAAAGGGCCACTCTTGCTGCGGGTGCCTCTAGCTCTACCTCGGCCGCGTGTTTGACCCTGTCTCTCTCTCCTCTCTGCTGCTAGGGGAGGCGCTAAAGGTCCTGCCTCTGCTCCTGTTGGGGAATATGACGAGGCGGGCATCTCGAAAGGAATCTGAAAAGGGCAATTTATGAGAATGCATTAGTCTGTGTATATAGGATGCAAAAGATAATGTGTCGTGAGCAGTAAATGATTGCAGATGATGTGCTATGAACAATGAATGGTTGCAGTGTATTTTCTGTGAACAAGGAATGATTGTAGATGATGTGCTGTGAAAAGTGGATTTGCAGTGTATGTATACCGTGGGCAGTGTGCTGAAACAGTGTATCGATGCAGTGTTTTAGTGCAGTATATCAGATTAGTGAAGCTTGGAGCAGCTGCAATGCTAATGTGTTAGCAGAAGGACTTTGTGGCATGAAATGCAAATTGAAAATTACCGGGATCCGGTAGAGGCTGAGCAGATCTAAGCTCGCTTGCGCCATGTCTGTCAAGGAAGCCACGAGCTCAAGGGCCTACCCTGTGTACTCAATGGGTGCCTACAAGTTCATTGAAGGGATCAGTATTCTATAAAGCATAGTTGAAAGGAAGTAAATATGCAAAATGTAAAGTTCGGTGCATACCGGAGTCGGACCTCGAATCCCGACAAGTGCGCGACCAGCTGGTGCATGCTCAATGGGGATCTAGCAAGTCTCTTCGTAACATCTCGTAACTCACGTAGTCGGCACTCTAGCCATCCAGCCTCTCACCTCAGATCTCTCCTCCTCACGAGATCTGGTCGCTCGCCTCCCTCTCGTGCCGAGCTCTCGCTCCCTCACCTCCGCGAACGCCGGTCAGAGGCGACATCAGATGCGTCTGAATGAAGGTCGCATAGTCGCCGTCCATGCGGAAAAGGTCTGCATCTAGTCCTACCATGAACTCGATTGCCGCCTCCTCAGAAAGCCTGTGTGTCTCTCTTATAGACGCGGGAGGTGCCATCGGTATAAACGGGGCAGGCAAGCTCAAAGTCTACCGCACAAAGCGCTCACTTAAGAACCAAGCGTGATAGATCGGTGCGAGCTACGACCCTAGCGGTCTCATATGCGAATCTGACCCCTGACAGTATCACATCCCACGGCTGCCACGCGATCTGAAGATAAGAAAATGAACAGATGATTAGTCATTATCACTTGACTACTGTGTGTATCAAACCAATTGAAAAGCAGCATGAATATGTTTTGGGTTACCTCGCGCGCCGTAACTATGTCAAAATATTGTCAGAAGAACATGAACCTCTCCCGAGTCCTACGACGGAGCAGGCTGTCATACACCCGAGAGAACGGGACTATCACAGGGGTCTCCATTATGGGCTTTGGGGCAAGAGTCAGAAAGTATGGGTACACCCATAACTGCAAGGAAAACGTGATCAATATAGTGTATGAACAGTGTATAGAAAATGCAATGCAGAAAGCATATAGTGTATGAGCAAGGTACAAAAAAATGTAGAATATAGAGTACATGTGTTGCACAAATGTAAAGTAGGAAATGCTAAGCGAAAATGTAGGGTAAAGAGAGGGGAACTAAGCTGCGTACCTCCCATGCTCACCAGTAGTCGCCGATCAAGGTCCCACACATCTGGTACGTCGAGCTCATGTATCCGTAAAGACTGGTGAGACCAGCTCCGCCCCAGTCGTAGAACGGGACTCGCTGCAGCACCACCAATGCACTTAGAAAATATAAACCGACGGTATTCCACCTGTTCGAGAACAAGGTGGTACCGAAGAGGAACATGAGAAAGCCTCTGGCATACAACTCGGTCTGCTCAACAGTCTCGGGCTCGACTCCTCTAAACTGCTCCTCAAACCACCAGATCGACCATACACCGCCAAGTGTCGGTGGTCAGTGCCCGAGAAGTGCAGCCCATGCAGCCTCCCACTCTCCCATGTCAGGATCGAGGGGAATTGGATCACCTCCTACACCTAAGCCAGTGATCATGGCAAATTCGTAAGGAGTCATCGTCATCTCCCACGCGGAGGAGAAGTTGAAGGAGTTGGTGGTATCCCACCACCTCTCCACAAGAGCCCCTAAGCTGGGGCGACTTGCTGTGACTCGTGTCAAGCTGGAGCAAAATAGGCCGAAGTCGGTCCCATCGACGATGTCACGGACCCCAGCTGGAAGCTCCTTATACCAATCCCAAACAATCGTGGTATCGTAGCCTCGGAAGGGGCGGGATCCATCATGTGTTAATGCATGTGATGCAATTAGATCAAGCAATGAAGGCACAATTGAAGTACAGTTGAATGCAGAGCAGTGATGTATGAAGTATAGTTGAATGTAGAGCAGTGATGTACGAACTGCAGTTGAATGTGAAGCAGCAGTGTATGGAATGCAGTCAGATCAAGGCATGTGATGCGATCAAATCAAAACAGTGCAAGAAATGCAACAATTAAAAATGGTATTGCAAAAAAGTGAAGTTTGTACCTCTACGGCTATGGCCGACAAGTGAGACATAGGCTCTCTTAGTAAGAGGTCATCTGGCACGTCCTTGGCGAAATCAGTAAAGCCCTTGATGCCTCCCGCAACAGGTATAATGTGCATCACGAGGTGGTACCTCGTCGAATCGAATGGGCGAATGCTCGGCGATAATGGCTCAGGCTTAGGCTGAACCGTAGGCTCAGCCTCGAAGTCCATTGCAAACTCTGCTGGAGGTAGTGCAGGGAAGCCCCCATCAAGTGGGACATCGTCTGCCATCTGAAATGGACACAAAATGAGCAAAAATTCCGAAAATGGTGAACTTTGAATAAAGTAAACCCTAGGAGAGAGAAAAAATCAAAGAAAGTTGAAAACCCAAATAAAGCGTACTAAACTTGGGAGAAACTCGAGGGAAATCAACCTTGAATGGTGGAAATGACGGAAGAGTCGTCAAAATCAAATTCTGATCGGTTCAAATCGAAGACAACGAAAGGGTTTTTGCGATGATTCTAGGGTGTTGGGAAACGTGTAGAATGCACGGATCTAGAGAGAAGGATCACCTAGAGAGAAAGGGGAAGCAATTTCATGCAAGTGGTTGTAAGGAAATGAACCATCTTTGCCTCTACTTAAAGAGACGTGGCTGAAAGGACCAAACTGCCCAAATCTGCCATTGATAGCCAGCAGGGGCACATCAATGGCCGGTAGTGTGTAATTGTTAGCCGGCAGTGGCCATTGATGGCCGGCAGGGGAGCGGCGGCATCCCCTGATGGCCGGTAGGACTCCACCAGCATCACCTGCCTCTTTTACCTTGATACGTGTCCTTGAGTTCCAAGAAATGCAGGGTATGTTCAAAATTTGATTTAGAATGCATCCGCGGAAGCCCAGAATCACATTCGCAGTGCACGAAGGTCATCGCCTTTCAACCCACACAAGGTGTATCCTTTTAAGCATGGTGCAACTCTCCGAGAGGTAAATTGGGAGTTTCCGTTGAATTGTTTCTATTATATGCTTTTGTTGTGGCATAGAAAGAACCTCGCTTTTATTGATGCATGGAGTATGTATTTTGAATATTTGTATTGAACGTGCATTACCATTTTGCATTGAATATGCATCGTTGATCATCTCTCATAGAACATGCTTCAGTTCCATTTCTTGCATGTTAAGCATTGAGTATGCCTTGGCATCATGTTGCGATCCTTTGTCTCACATGAGATATGCATTGTTTTGCATTGTACCTTTCAAGTTTCTTTCTCATACATGCACGATATTGTATGTACGGTTCATTTGATGCTGGCACAACCAAACGATATGGGGTATGCGGTTCATTTAGAGGAACTCCAGGTAAGATCACTCCTGCCTCCATGAACTCTCTCTTTGGCTGGAAACATTGGGACAAGTGCTCGATGTTCGTACCACCCTCCGGTGTTTGCACTGCAGCCTTTCTCCTCTCGCGTTTGACATGTGTTTGGATGTGCCTTTCTCCTCTCGCATTTGACACGCGTTTGGACGTACCTTTCTCCTCTCGCATTTGACATGCTTTTGGACGTACTTGTCTCCTCTTGCGTTTGACACGCATCTAGATACCTTTCTCCTCTTGCGTTTGACATGCGTTTGGACGTACCTTTCTCCTCTCGTGTTTGACACGAGTCTGGATGCCTTTCTTCTCTCGCGTTTGACACGGACTACGCTTTCTTGCGCAATCCCTCTCCTTTCGCGTTTGATACGCTAGGAGGTGTTTCGTTTGAGACTTTGGGTGTTCCCGATAGTCACTTTTAGTCTTTGCTACGTGAGCCGTAGTTAAGCTTGCATAATTTTCTTACATCCTTTCTGTTGAAATGTGTGAGACTTCTGCAACTTGTCGATTTGCTTAAATTGTTGTATTCATTTTGCATAAATGTTTCATTACAAGTTTCTTTGCATAATCATAAGCTATGCTCTTGCATCATGCATGTCATTTGCATTTTGCCCCACCCTGCAGGCACATCTTTGTATGGTTATATTGAATGTTTGCCTGAGTCTTTGGCCTTGTCAAAAATGGGTCGTCTCGAGGCTTTGACATTCACTCCTGTCACTTTGTGACTTCCGAGTTCTGTGAAAGAGGGGCAACTGTAGACACCCCATTTTTTACCGTCCTCAAGACTTGGATATGCTTGCAGGTACATCCAATGACAAGTTTGATTGCTCGTCGAGTACTCGAATTTCGTGACGAAACGTCACAGGTTTGAGCTTTCCAAACCTTGTGTCCTTTCTGCTCCATTTTTGGACCATGTGTTGGTCCTTTTAGCATGATTCTTGTGGTCCACTACCGGCCATTTTTTGGCATTACCGACCATCAATTTAGCCCTACCGGCCATTGATGAGGCCTGCTAGCCATCAATGAGGCACTGCTGGCCACCACTGATGGCCAGCCGACCACCATGTTTCAACAGATATTATTTTAGATCTTTTGAGCCAGGGTTGTGGCATCGAGCCATCTTCCATACGTGTATGGAGGGATGGAGGCAAGTTTGCTTATCAAGCAAGCTTTTGCTTGCATTGCTTATATAAGGAGGCCCTCTCCCTATCCTAAGGTTCAAAATTTAGAGACAAAATCTCTCTCTCTCTCTCTCTCCAAAATTCTCACTCTCTCTCTCTCTCTATATTGTGCTCAATAGTGCCTTAAAGTGTGTTTTCTTCACAATTTTGCAAAGGAACACCTAGTCAAACACCACTACCTTGGAGCCGAGGTGTTTGAAGGTTTGTTTGGAACTCAAAAGGTCGGTTTTGGCTCGAGGAAGACCTCGCTTTGTCATGCTTCAAAGGTGAGCATGTTCCCATTTTAAGCTTATTTTTATATATCTTGTTAGCCACCTCTGCATGCAGTTTTAGGCTTTGTTGTTAACTACAAAAAGCTCTAATTTTGAGTGTTAAAAATATTGGTTTGGGTCCTTGTTGGAGTTAGGGGTGGTCTACCCTCTTTCTTTGCTTATTTGTTAAGCTTTTAAGCCATCCTTTAAAGCATTTGTAATAGCCTTTGCATGGCCTTTCTACCACTAAAACTCCTTTCCACCATTGAAACTCAAAGGAATTTCAGTGGTGGAAAGGTGGTTTTGAGGTCCAAAATGGGAGGGGGTGGTCCCCTCTCCTCTTGTCTTGCTTGCTTGGGTTGTTGGCCTATCAAACAAGAATGTGTTTCTACTCTTTTGTGACTTAGTTCAAGAATGTTTTTGACTTTGTTTTGACATGCTTTAACTCTGTTTTTGGGTGTTTGGGTCACCTCTTGCTTGCTTTTGGTACTTGTAGTGCAATCATGTTTGTTGGTCTAACATGCTTCATGCTTTAGTTCATCATTGTAGCATGTGTTAGCTTTGCTCTAGCACATTTTTGCCACTGATTTAACATGCTTGAGGTTTGTTTTAAGTGGTCTTGGTCATATATGCTTAGCTTTGTATAGCTATAGTGTAGTTGGGCTTCACTAGCTTTGTGTTTGAGGTCCGTAACATGCTTTGAATGTGATGATTGCATGCCTCAACCTCATTTCTCACATGATTTCAGTGTATATAGCATGGTCACACTCTCATATGTTCCACTCTTTTAATGCTTTTGAGAGTTGAGCCTTATGCCTTGTTTGTGAGCCAAAGCATGAACATCATTCTCTTGCCTTTCATGCTATCATTTCAGATCATCTTGGCCACCGTTTTGGCATGCATGAGGTCTGTTTGGGGTTGGTTTAGTCCATTGAAGATTATATTGCATGGTCCTAGTGTTGCATCCTTCACTAGTTTTAATGCTTAAGTCTCTTAACATGTTGTGCATGTGTTGTTTACATGTTAGAATCTTGCATTTCATGCCAAGATGAGCATGTTGTTTGCATTGCATTGTGTTCAACCGGCCGTTATGTTGAACACAAGGTGGATTGGCCCACTTCATACTCAAAGTGATGAAAGTGAGCCAATCCCCTTTGTCTCCATTGCCTTTGATCACTTATGATAAGGCCGTGGTCTTAGTGTCTTGTTTGTTGTGCATTCATCGAATTTGTGCAAGTTGGATCTTTGGCTATCATGCATTGAGATGCTTGATTAATGGTCTTGGATCCAATGGTGCCACTCCCTTGATGTTTTAAGGTGATATGGAGTGACATAGTATGTACATACCCTTGGAAGACCCTCCATTTTCCTCTAGTTTGTGCTCTATTGCAGAATGGTGGTGCAGCACACTAGTGGCCAGCAGTGCCTTTTAGATGGCTACCATTGCTTCATCATTGGCCGGCAGTGCACATCATTGGTTGGTAGGTGGACGGTAGCAGCTTCTCATGGCCGGCAGGCCATTGGTGCACTCCCCAGCATTGTTTTGGTAAGTTTCAGTAGCAGGCCCTTGAAGACACCCTGCAAACAGAGCCTCTCAAGAGTAAACCGTAAGGTGTTTCGAGGTGGTAACCGAGAGCATGCATCCTTCATTGTTCAAGGCAGAAGCTGAGGCAACCTAGTTTACATATCTTACATGCTTAGTAAGATGCCATGGTTACTTAATTTGTTAATTAATTAAAGTGTTGTAATAATTAGTAAGTTGGTTTGCTAGTTTTTCAATTTGGTTGTGTAATAATTAGTCTAATTAGATTATTAGATTAGTTGATTAGCTTAGCTTAGATTAGCTTAGCTTATTCGGACCCTCCGTCGAGAGGGAAAATGTTGTAATAAGGGTGCGTGTGTGTGTGCATGTCTTCCAACCCCACTTCTTTCTCCTTTTTATTTAACTGCTTACGATGGTTAGTTTTAGGGCATATTTCAATTAGCATACCTGATGCTTTGCATGCATGCTTCATTCATTTGTCTTGCATGCATCGGGCTCGATGCATCATTCAAACTGCATCGTATTTCAATACATATTTGAATACGTGTTCAAAGTGTGTTATCAAATTGTTGCATTTCATATGCCATCTTAGATAGTCGAGCCTATTTAGTTGCATTTTTGCATGTGTTACATTAGGCATTGTTAACATAGCTAGGTAGAGGCCGATCCTTTGATCGGGCTAGTGAGGGTGCTCATTTCAGGACCTTCCCCTCTCATGCCCAAGTTCCCGAGCCGAGACAACTTTGGTGATGACGGACACGTGGCCTTAGGCACGAGTCAGGGTTTCCTAAATTTCCCAAAAACAAAATATTTAGGTGGCGACTCTGAAATCTGGCAAAGCAGCCCATTTTTGGCATTTTTTGATTGGAATCGATTTTCCAAACAATTTGCCAAATTTGGACTCTTCGGTGATTTATCAGTCTTGCATTGCATTTTGTGAGATTAGATTCAGAATCGTAACAGGAGTCCGAACTGTAGTAGCTATGAACCCAAATTCGTGCCCTCTCCGAAAGGGGGGCATGCGGAGAGAGTTCGGGCGGTCTACATAATGATTTGTGACTTTGCTTGTTTTGAGAAATCATTGTTAAGATTGATAATCTTAGTTTTTCTATGGAAGTTGTTTTATTTATGAGTGAGCATTTAATGGCTTGCAAGTTTTTCTCCTTTGGATTAGAATTGGTGTCAAAATTATTAAATTGGGTATTGTTATGACTCATTTTGAGTTGCTTGAGAGTGGAGTTATATTATATTTAGTGGGTATCGTTTGTGGTAGCCCGACCCATTAGAGTTTTACAGAATTGATGAGAGTGTTCGTTGGGAGAGTGGGAGACTTGTGTCTCTTGGTGATGGGTGTAAGGCTTTTCTAGCTTTTTGGTATGCTTGGGTTCGTGTGATTAGTGAGGCTGTCGTTGGACCTACCAGTCTCTTTGTGAGTGATGTGAAGTGCCTTATTGCCACATAGGCATGAAGGTTATAGTGGGTTCAATTGGGAATAAGAATTGTGCGGTTGAGTTTTAATAGAGGATGGTGTTTAGAAAAAATGATCTTAGTGTGACTAGTCTTGAGGAGTCCAATGCCAACTAAAGGGATATGTGGAAAGGTGTCGAATCTCATGTAAAAGTGAACAGTGTAGGGTAATGTAGCTCGACTTTTTCACACCCCCTTTAGGAAGACAAATAAGCCCTACAATATCAAACTCCTGCGGTTTTGAATCTATTCTCACAAGTGCAATGTGAAATAGAAAAACACCAAAGACTCCCAATCCAACAAATCTTTTGGAAAATCAATTTTGAATCAAAAATGCCAAAAATGGACTGCTTTGCTAGATATAGAGTCGCCACTTAAATATTGTTTGGGGAATTTAGAAACCCGTGACTCGTGCCAAAGGCCACGTATCCGACATCACCAAGATTGTCTCGGCTCTGGAACTTATGTACGGGAGGGGAAAGTCATGAATTAAGCACCCCCTCTTGGCCGATCAAAGAGCGGCCTCTACTAATCATGATATAAATCTTATCTACATTATATTCTCTTGTTCTAGTTTATTAGGGTAGCATTACTATGTGATGCGCACACACAAGTATAGACTAAATTGCAAGAATTGAAACATTTCGATTCATGTTTGTTTTGAAAATTGTTTCGAATATGTACTCCTTGAAAAACTGATCGCATATAAACATTACTCAAATTATTCAAATTCAAGCAACTAGCCTCCATCCACAGGCATTCAGGAAATTTATCATTTAAGCTATTAGCCTCATAGCAAGCATGCTAGACATGGCAACAGTCACACACATGTGATATGCTAAAGCGAGTAAAGGCTCACCTAGTATTCCAAGCCAAAACAGTGATGATAAAGTTAGAATAATATATGATCCTAACTTATGCAATATGACTAATGCAACACATGCGATATGCAATTTACTAGGCTCGACTACTATTATAGCATATGAATCAATTAAATAGCATGCGGTCTAAGCATGTATTCAAAGATGTATTTAAACTAACAATGCAAATTAGAATGATGAACCGAGCCTTGGTGCATGCAAAACAAGTGGATGCAAAATCATGAAGAATGCTAAACAAAACATGATGCCCTAAACTAACCATCATAAGCTAGTGAATAAAAGGGACAAAGACGTAGGGTTGGAAGACATACACATCATTACAACATTACACCCTCACACAGGAGGGTCCGAATGAACTAACTAGCTAGCTAATTAAAGCTAAGCTAATTAAAACAAATTAAATTAGCCAAACTACTTAACTAATTATTACAAACCGAATGAACTAATTAATTAACTAATCTAGCTAATTAAAATAATTACAACACGAGATGAATTAGTTATTCTAACTAATTAATTACAAAGCAATTATTTTAAGCACAACACTAATATTTACAATATGGATCCCGAGGATCGATGGAGGGCTTATGCATGACTGCGATTTCCACCTAAAAAAGCCATTGTTTCTACTGCTGAATGCCTCAGTTGTACAGTAGAACACTTGCACTAATTTCTACCTCCAGACCAAATCTGTTATGCTTCAGGAGAACACTGCTTGTTTTACACTAGTGGCCAGTAGAGGGCCTGCCGTCCACTGAAGGTAGCCTGCCGGCCACAAAAGATGGTCTGCCAGCCACTGTTGATTGAACTTCCCTGCTGCAACAGAGAGCAAATAGAGCAGAGATAGTGCATTCTCAAGGGTTTGTTTGCACAACTCATCCCTCCTTATCATTTGAACAACTCAAAGGAATAGTAAGCTTGATTCACAAACCACCAATAGATGCAATTTCATTGCATAATGGCTTATGAACCAAGTGTGCAATTTCAATAAATGCGACAAAACAAGACTCTTAAAACTACCTCCTTATCATGAAAGATCAAGGGAAGTAGTTGACAATGAATCTTGAGCCATTTTCATCACTAATGAGTATGAAACAACTCAAGACTCAAGGGTTCAATTAATGTCTGATTGAACCCACACAAGTTATTATCTTGTACCCATTTTCGCCTCAATTTTATTACTTCATTTTAGATTATCATCCATTCTTTAATCAATTGAGTCCAAAAGGTGAATTTAAGTCCTCTAATGGAAAGAAGGCTCAAACTAGGAGTTGCTTTGGGCATGAAAGAGATATCATACTGTTAGTAATGAACCCCTAAAAGGGATTAAACCATTAAGCATGACATCTCAATCTCATGCTTAAACAAAACAAGTAGTTTGAAACCACTTTCAAAGAAAAACAAAAGCCAAGAAAAGAGGGAGGTTGCCGAGGTGATTAAGAGTGATCACAAGTATGGAAAGCCATAAATCAATGCAATCAACACAAATAAGATGGTTTCTAAGGCCTGAAACACCAAACTTATGAGAACAATTACACTACAAGCATGCAAAACAAAGCTCGAATGCAACAAGCAGTTAAAGACAGTCCTAAAATAGTCCTAAATAAGTCCTAAAACATGCTGGAATTAAGACAAAAATAGCTATGTTAATAAGCTAAAACATGGATCATGCTAGACTAGTAAGCAAAACACAAGCAGGGGAAGCTAACCTCTCCAATTTTGGATTTCAAAACATAATTTTATCCACTGAAATAACTCTGAAAATCAGTGTTTAAAAGCTCAAAAAAACATAGTGCAAAGATAGGAAACACAAAGGTAAAGGCCTTGAGAACAAGGTGTAAAGAAGGGTGAACCACCCCTCAACCTTTGGTGACCTTAAAACCCAAGTTTCAGACCAAAAATACAGAGTTTTTATAGCCTAAAAATAGTTGGAAAATAGTAAGAAAAAGAGTGATTAAAGCAGGTAAAGAGGCAAAGCTTTATACCTCTTGAAGAGAAGAACCAATTCTAGGCAATAAAACAATGCAAACACACCGTCGAGAGCTCAAATATGGCTCAAAGATATCTCAACTCAAAGATGGAGAGGTTTGGTTAAGAGTTTATAGGCAAAGGTAAAGAGTGTCTAGGCAAAGGTTGAGAAAGTTGCGAGAGAGAGAGAGAGAGAGAGAGAGAGAGAGAGAGAGAATTGTAGAGAGAGGAAAATTTTTGCTCCAAAATTTTTCTAACCCCATGGAAAGAGGGGAGGCCCTCTATATATAGACAAACATGCAATTTCCTCAAAAACATCCAGTCATACACGTGGGAGCAAATGCAAGCATCTGTGCAAATAGCTGGCACAGCTGTCACAAAATATCTACAAAATACATTGGTGGCTAACCGGCCATCACTAGTGGCCGACAACTAGAAGTGATGGCCGGCAGGCCACCAGAGGTTACAGGCTTGAAGATGTCTGGGTTTGGTCCAAAGCTAGGCAACAAGGGTGTAGGGTTTGAAAGGCTCAAAGCTGTGGCATCCCACTGAGGACTTCAAGCACTTGACAAACATATACACTCATCATTGGGTCTGCAAGCAATGACGTCCAAGTCGTAAGGGCCATCAAAAATGGGGTGTCTATAGGTAAATGTCGGTATTTGGTACCAATTGTAGAGAGCATGTTGAGTTGAGCGGTTAGTGTAGTGAATTGGTTGACAAGTAGTCATCTTGGGAATTGAATAGGCTTGAGCAAAAGGGTTATAAGGTTGAAGAACTCCTTAGAGTACACTTTAGAGCGTTGAGTTTCACTTATGTGTGTGATGCTTGGCATGAGTTAGTATAAATCCCTTGAGTTGGCGTAATGTGATGGAACTTTGATTTTGCGAGCTCACTTGCACCAGTGTATGACTGATAAATTGTGTTAGAGATTGTGAAGAGAGAAGACTCCCAACATCTGTGAAGTTGTTTATGATTATTCGTTTCATTGGCACAATTGTTATTTTTTAGTAATTTGTTATTATAGAGATATTATGATTCAGATGTGGTATCACTGTAGGAGTGATCAGTATGTTGAGTGATGATTGACGATCACCTGTTATTTTGTTAAGAGAAGGATTTGAAAATGATTTTTTTCCTAATTTTATGGCCTTGGGAGGCATTGATGAAAGTGAAAACGTTTTTGTTGTAAACACACTTGGTTGTGAAGGGAATTCGTTATATACTAATGTGGCTGGCTATGTATTATGAGTGACACTTGTTTGTTTCAGAAAATGTTTACAAAATTATTTAATTTTCATTTGGAATGTGGTGTGAGTTTGAACACCATTTTTAGAAAATTTTGAATGTAAGAGAAGCATTTTAAAAGAAAAATGAGATTTTTTTTTTGTTTTTTTTTTTACGTGTTGTGATTAATTCTTTAACCTCGTGTGGTTGTATTAAGTAATGGTATGAATACGGATTACTTGTTGCATGTTTGTGTATCTAGTTCTTGATAGACTAGTATTATTGAGGCTTTTTGTGCCAGAAGGTTGTCTTTGTGGACCATATTTCGTAGATGTGGTCCTCCTCTATTGAGAGAGTTCACTGAGGGTTGGCTCAAAGTTATGAGTATGGTCTTATCCTTGGGTTATAGGGTTTAAACGCTCGGTTGTTGTTTGGGTGAGGCATGCGGTTGACACATGGTTGATGTATTTGGGTGCAAGTGGAACGCATTATTAGAATTAAAGTCTTGTAGACCCCAATGAGTTCATGTGGGTCGTAGAGGCATTCATGGCATCTTTCTTGTTATCTTGTTACTCGGGTGTCTTTGGGGCACCGAGGCATAGGACGGGGATCTGGTAATTTATCCCAAACATGGTTTTAAACCTTGAGTTGGTGATTATAGCTCATTTGTGTTTGTTTTTCTTTAAACCATGGTATAACCTTAACTTCGGGGACGAAATTTCCTAAGTTGGTAAGGTTGTAACACGTGTGCTCCTCATGGCAATAAGACGTGTTTAAATTCTTTTTTTATAATTGAGATCCTTTAGCTAGAGTAATATTATAATGGTAGGATGAAATCCGAGCCAAACTTTTTTAGGATTGTTGAGTTGTACTCAGAATTGTCAAAAGGTACCTTAGAACCTTAAATTTCTGATTTCAAGGTCAATACTTGGGTTCCTAGGGTCGACACCTGCCTTCCTTTCTTTCTTCTCTTTTGATTCTAGTTTTTGGTGTCGACACCGCCCGACCTGTTTGTTCTTTGGTACAGCATAGGTTTCTGGTGTCGACACCTAGGCGTTCAGTGCTAATACCCCATATGGTTCTACCACGAGTGAGACACCACTGTTATGGGGTGTCAACACCCCTCCTAGTGGTGTCGACACTTGATAAAAAAAAATTAGGTTTTCTATTGCATTTTTGCCCTTTCTTTTTGGGACTTTTTGACCTTTACTTTAAGTTGACTTTGGGACTAATAACCCATTTTTTCCTTGTTCTATATATAGGCCTTTTACACCCTCTCTCTCTCTCTCTCTCTCTCTCTCTCTCTCTCTATCTCTCTCCCTTTATGCTGTGACCACCATTTTCTCTCTCTAACTCAAGCTTTTCACAAAAATTCTCAAATCTACCCATTTCAGGTCATCTCCTCACAATGCTCTTGTGAGATAGATTATAGAGCACATCGAGGGTTTGTTCTAATTTGAGTGGATGGTCGTTTTGCCACTTTGGACTTTTGGTGGTTTTACTATTCTTCTTCTTCTCTTTGCTTTGAAGTAGGGATTTCTTTGATTATTTACAATACCTTTCTACAAATAGACATATGGTAGTTTTTATTGCATAAAAACATAATTGTCATGAGATTTTCTAAAAGCATATAAGTGAGGGTTAAGGTTTCCTAATTTTGGGTTTCAATCTCATCTCTGTTGTTGACTATAGACCCTTTTGGGGTAATAGGACCCATCTATGTTGCTTGAGAAGGTGGGAAGCCCTAATTTTGTTTATTTAATGAGTTTGAGTAAAGAGATAAATTGATGTTTTAAACATTTGTTGGATTATATTTAGTAAAGTGAATTAGCAAAGTAAATGGGTAGAGGAGGAAATTGAATGATTACTAAGAATTAATGTATGTTTTGAATTAAAATGAATGTTTTAACAATTAACGATCTATAGTAATTTTTGATAATTAAAAACATGATAAGAATACCATGAATTTGAGTTATATTGTAATTGTTGGAAAATTGAGAAGAGTAAGGATTTCACTATTTCTTATTGTTGAAGAATAATGAACCAAATTAATGAGTTGCTATTCTATATGTCATGTTGAGAGTTGATGGATATAATAAGAACTATCTTGTTTCAATTTTGAGGTTTTATATTATTTACTGTTAGAGGTTTTGTCCTTAGCCATTGGTGGAGGATGGTATTGTTTATTGTAGATTAGATTATATGAGTCTTGTGTAGTTGATTAAATATGTAATCACATGATTAGATGAGAATGATTGGCAATGATTTAAATAGTTATTATTGTGGAATGTGAAATTGTTGGGTTTGAGGATTTGTTTCCTTCTGGCTAAGGTCTTGTAAAGTGTAGCGCATTGACATAGGTTTTGTTTCCTTCTAGCTTGAACCCCGGTAAAACGTGCTAAGGTCCTGTTTTCTTCCAGCTGAGGTCCTGTAAAGCATAGTGCATTAACATAGGTTTCGTTTCCTTTTAGCTTGAACCCTGGTAAAATATGTGTTAAGGTTCCGTTTTCTTTCGGCATGAGGTCCGATAAAGCATGGCGCTTTGAGATAAGTTATGTTTCCTTCTGGATCACACCTGGTAAAGCATGTTATGGTAGTTAGGGCTTGACAAAACGAGATTATTTTATGTGTTAGCGTTGCTAGTGTATTTTTGTATATGCATTGTGATATAAGAGCTATACCATTTGCTTTCTGTGCCAGTGGTCTACAAAACATAGGAGTACATGTTGATGTTATTGTTTTTTCTTTTGTTTATATTGTTATGGGTGCTCCATTTGACCTTGTGCTTAAGGTCATAGAACATGGTAGATGTTCTAGTGAGTGTGATGAGCTGGAATATAAGACGAGAGTTGTGGCGTTTCTGGTTTTGAACCGACCCATTTGATGTTTTGGATCCAGGTTTCTTTGTCTTTAACGGTTGTTCATACTCTTGTTCATCATATTCCTCATTAAGTTGGTTATTGAAATGCCTTGGTTGTATTTGGAACAGGTTGGGAGTTCGTTTTTCAAAAATCTTATTGCCCAGAATTTGGTCTCTTCTCTCGAGCGAAGCTTCTTGTGCTCGTGCAAGCTTTGTGAACTCCCAGTACTTTTGAAAGCCTACAGAGATATTGGGAGGGTAGTGTTCTTCGCTCGAGTGACACTTTTTGCGCCGAGCAGCTTTCTGTTTGTAAAACTTCTGGGAGTTGGTATTCTTGGCTCAAGCAAAGCTTCTTACACTTGAGTGAGAAAACTTATTTTTGTCTAGTCGCTCGAGTGAGACTTCTTGCACTCGAGTGACATGTGTGTATATCGGTCCATAAAAGTCACTTTTTACATCACTTTTTCCTTTCTCTCTCTAAACATTTCAAAAAAAAATAAACCTAGATCTACATTCTCTCTCTCTCTCTAAAACGCACCTTCTCTCTATAAATACACCTAGATCTAGTGATTTCTCTACCCTTCTTCCTTTGAGAAAAAGGTAGAGCTCACCTAGAGCTTCGTTTGCATCAATATAGAGTTAGGTTTTGGCTTCATCCGGGTTTTAGCCGTTTCTCTCTTGTCTTCTAAGCTTGAGTTAGGGATTCTTTACTCTTTTATGAGTTTTAACTTAGTTATTTGTTTTCATAGAACAAACATGTGATTTTGTAAGGTTTTTGACAAACCTAGGGTTTTGGTCTAAAAATCAAAAAAAGGGCTTTCAAATGGATTCTTGAACATGGTTATGGGATTGGAAATGACGTCAAGTTGTGGTAGAATTGTTGATTTTGGTACTTGAAAATGATTTTGGAAGAAAATAAGGTTTTTCCCTAAAATGTCTCAAATGTGATTTTGTCACGCCCCAAATTTTTAATTACTCGAAAACATTACCAAGAGCCTAAAATTTAGGTCCATTTTTTTATTAATTAAAAATATCTATTACCCTTGAGTAATAGAAACATAATAGTACATGTTCTCTCTCATGATGAATACAACAATACAATAATATATGCCAAGCTCCCACTACGGAGTTATAAATAAATAATTACAAAGATCAAAGTACAATGAGATTACACACAAGATACACATGAACTTCCTAATCTTTCAACCAATCAGTCCGAATTCTCTTCCTGGAAAAAAAAAAATGAAACAACAAGGGGTGCGCACAATTGCCCAGTAGGAATCTCATAGTTCTAAAACAATAACCATCCTATAGATAGAAATGATCATGCATGCAGGGTGATATCATATAGCACAGTGACATTTTGTAATTTCAAAATATCATACGTAGCGTATCTTTTTCTTGAAATTTATTTGAACATTTAAAGAAAATCTTCAACCATCAAAAACTATTCTTTTTCATCAGAAAACCGTAAATCCTTTTTGAAAACAATTATGTTTAAGGAACCACATCATTTTTATATTATGGTGAAAGGGTTTGGAAATACTCTTTAGATCCTGAAAGACGCCAATGATCCTCAGCTAGTCACCTAAAAAGATAAGAACACTCTGGTCGGGGGTGCCGGAATTAGCACTCCGACGGGCAAGTCAGTTCCTCTGCTCAAGAAAACTTGTTTACTAAGTTTTTAGAAGTGATTCTTACATACCTTTACAAGTCTGAAGTTCTTGTATTTATATCCATTCTCTGGGCCTCGGGGCCTGGGCCTACTTTTTCAATCATTATTTTTTATCTATTCGGCTCTAAGGAGGGATCCGAACACGGCCTATCTATCCTATTCGGCCCCGTATTCTTGCGGGTTAAATATGCCGGCTATCGTCAAGCTTCTGAAATATACCTCGCTTATCCTCGCCTAATTATTCGGCCACCACAATTGCCCTCCAAACTCCCTGTTGATGGCAGTTAACCGGCGAGTTTGGTTCAGAATTTGAGAGGTTCAGCGTCAGGCGGCTTCGCGTGCCCCAATATATGTCAGGAGGCGCGGACCTTTTTGCTCATCATTACGCTTTCCCGCTCTATTCATATGTATCACAGCATTTATTGCGATTTGAAACTTCGGTCTTTTCAAATTCTCGTTTTGTCGATTTTCTGAGACTTTTGGATCGCTGGTGCATAGCTCTCCGCGACTCGTGTTTTCTGCAACTTCTTCCCGTCTTCACCTGTCTCATCTGCTCCTCGTAAGTTTCCTTATCCCTTTTTTGTAATCCTGTTTTCCGTTTGTTACTTCGACTCCGGCGAAAACTTAGTCCTCTGTTAAGATGGCCAAACATTTGAAAGACCTCCTTTCTGAGGGTCATATCTCTAGTTTCCGGCAACACTTCTCTATTCCTGACGACGTCCATTTATCCCTTGTAACGGACAACGCTCTCGACATGGAGAGGGAAGACCAAAACACCATCGTATTCCCTCTTTTATCCATTGCTGAGGGTGGAGTTCGTTTCCCCTTACACCCACTTCTAAGAGCCGTTCTCCGCTATTGGGGTTTGATTCCTTCTCAACCCAATGTAAATTTCTTTCGGATCATCATGGGGGTAGTAGAGTTGAATCGACGCCTTAGGATCAACCTTGGGATTCCGGCCATTCGGCATTGCTATGCCTTAGCCAAATCCTCCGGTCGGCTGGGGCGATATTTTCTCAGGGCCAGAGATACTGACCATCACTTGGTGACCATGCTTGCCAGTTCTGGTAAACGGGTTGACGACGTGATGGTCAACGTCCGAGGTAATTGGGAGTTCGCTGATGGGGAGGATCGCTTGGACCCTATTCCCAGACATAAGGGTGACCCAGGTTGCCACGCAATGTTTTGTTTGCTGGACTATCTCTTATTCGGCTCCTTTCCCTAAATCGTTTTTAAACGCGCAGTAATAGGTTGAAGAAAATCTTGACTTCGGTTGACGACGTGATTCTTGGGGAAATCAAGACTGCGCTCAGATATTTCGGCCGCCCAAACGTACAACAGCAATGGAGAGCAGCCCATATTCTCCTTCGGTACGAACCCACTTACACTACTTTCTCGGCTGCAGACAACATCCCGATTCCAAAGAAAATAACAACGGCCCTTATCTTTCCCCGCTTCAAAAACCTTAGGCAGATCGGTCGTGTAGATTCTGATTCGGGGGAAGACGTTGAGCAGGTTGTAGAGGTGATCGCCGATCCGGCTGGGGAGTCTACTGAGGGGGTCATAGAGGGCGACAAGGCCGCACGCTCGGCATCTGAGGACGTCGAGCCATCCGTAGGATGAGCAGATTTCTCTTCCGGGGATATTTTTGCGAATCTGGGGGATCTACCCAGCGATTTCTTGGAGGGCATGGCGAAGGAAAGCCTAACGCAAATGGCACGTAAAAGAAATGCCGAGCGGTTGGCCGCCCGGAAGAAGGCCGAATGCTCCGCACCAGATTCCAGCCTGATCTAGCCCTTCGTACCCGTTCCTGAGGGGACGGTTGAGGTTGCTGCGTCCGACGCGGGAAAGGACGGTGGAGAGCAAGCCGATGGGGAACAGCTGACTCCGGAGTACGGCCGAAAGCGTGGTGTCGAGGGAGAGACGAGCTCGGAAACTGGCCTCGCTAGCAAACGGCCTCGGCTTGAGGAACCAGACGTGATCGCGCCGTTTGTTATTCAGTCGAAAATCAGGGGCGTGCCGATTTTATGCGACGCTTCGGCCGTCGAGGATCCAGCTATGGCTCTGAGCCTGGCGGCTTCAATTTCACTCCCTGCTGACAACAAAGCCTTCGGTGCCATGCCTGAAGTTATGGCCGTTGCCCTAACTGCTCAATCGGCTCTCCTGGTAGGTTACCTTGATCTTGCCCTTGTTTGCTAAAGGTGTCTAATCGTACCGAATTGTTTTGCAGACAATCGGAAGGATCACCGACTTGGGTCGCCGCCTGCGTGATGCGCTCGGGAGAATTGACCATTTGGAAACGGAGTTGCAGGGTCAGAAAAGTAGGGCCGAGTTCAAAATTATGAGAGCTGAAATGGAAAGTGCGCGGGCCGAAGCAGAGAAAGAGAGGGCTCGAGTCGCCGAACAGCTTCGTGTTGATGCTGAGGGTAGGGCAAATACAAGCGAGGAATCACTCAAACTCTCAAAGGAAACACTTGCTCAAGCGGAAGCTCAGTTAGAGGCGCTTAAGGCCGCCCGAGATAAAGCCGAATCGGAGGCCTTTGAGGCAGGGAGAGGCGCCGCTCTGACGGAATATGTTGAAGAAGTGTCCAAATTTGAGAATCGCGGGTTCAAACATGGGTGGCTCAAAGCCCTTGCTGCCGCTGAGGTTACCTTGGATGTGCCAATTCCTTATGAGCAGGTGGACGTTCAGCCACTTGAGTCCGATTCCGATGAATGATCTGGGAGCCGTTTACTGCACAGGCGTCATTTTGTTTTTGTTTCTCTTTTTGGATAGTGATTTGTTGGTTCAGGGTAGTTTTCATGTATAAATTGGTTAGCATCGGCGCGCAATTTATTAATGAAAATTTCCTTGTAATTTTTGGTACCATCGCACATTTTGTTATGAAAGAATTCCTGTAATTTTATTTTTAATGATAGAGTTCTGTATTTGTCAATGCATTTGGTGAAATGGAATTGCATATACTGTGGGGAAACCCTGATTTGTGAATCTGCCCTTGCCCCAGTGGGTTCATAAAAAGAATTCTAGCGCTGAATCAACTTGTGAGCCGGCTGGGGTACTTGGTCCGAATAGATTGATAAATCTGTTGTTGCCAGTCAACTCATGAGCCGAATGATTTTATCTAGAACTCTTCTAAACACCATTTGCAATTTCATTGCCTACTGATCTTGTTTCCTTGGGTTGATGGATTTGCCATATGCAAATTTCATACATATCTCATCAAAATCACCATTTGCAATTTCACTGCCTACTGATCTTGTGTCCTTGGGTTGATGGATTTGCCATATGCAAATTTCATACATATCTCATCAAAATCACCATTTGCAATTTCACTGCCTACTGATCTTGTGTCCTTGGGTTGATGGATTTGCCTTTGCCCTAGTGGGTTCATGATAGGAATTCGGGCTCTGAGGGATCAATTCATGAGCCGGCTAGGGCACTACGCACATATTCGGCATCAGGCGATTGGGTTTCGCGACTAATGAACTTGCCTCGATCGTGCTGCCTCTGCGGGTGTTAAATGATTAAGGGCACACCTTTTAAGGGTGGTAGGTATCTGATTCAGACTCGTGAGAGAAAATCTATTGTGCATATGTCGAACAAACTCTTCTTTAACAGCAAAGGGTAAGCCAAGACATTGGCTGAGCTTAGCGGTGATATGGATCGAAGTGAACACCGTGGTGCGCCCTTGCGTGCTGGGAGTAAGAGTTCTATGGGTCGAGAGAGGCGTCAATCTCCTCGACGTCGTAGTAGGTCGCCCAAACGGGACAGGCAGTCTCATGGGAGATCGCCACACGCCCAAGTTGAAAGGAGACCAGACGCGAATCCGTGCCCGTTAAGTTTTGCAGTATTCGTGAAGAATAAGCCTATGACGGAAGCGGACTCGATCGTGCGAGATCCAGACGTGGCGGTCGAATTTGCTCGACAAATATTTCCTCCGGAAGTTCAGCAGTCAATGGTTGGTCGTCAGGACTACGAAGTGTTTCGCGAGGGCATTCATGGGGCGGTGAAAGGGCTCTATACGGCTTATGAAGTCGGGATGCGATTGCGCGCCGCCCGCCGAGAAATGGAGAAAAAGGATGAGCATATCCGCAGTTTGGAGGCTCGCGTGGAGGCGGCTGAATGTGAATTAAGGAAGGTCAAAGCGGCTCAAGTTCAACCAGCGGGGCAGGTGAACCCGGTCGTGGAAGAGAGGGTTACCAGTCAGCTTATAAGCGCAGCCATTGCCGATCGTGAAACGGCGAGCATGTTCACATTGGAGTCCGCCAAGGGGAGGTCTTATGAGAAAGGTTTTCACGAAGGGCGCTTGGTTGGAATCCAAAAGACCCAGGAGAAGCTTGCCGAAGAGGTTTGCCGGTGTAAAAATTGTGGGTTCAGGCATGATTGGATCAAGGCATCTCAAGCCGCCGAATCTCTTCGCTTGTCGGGCATCGATTCGGCGTCACCTCTCTACCGCAGTAAGGACTTTCCGTTTTCTGCTTTCGAGGTTGAGAAGAGTGAGGATGAGGGCGATGCCGTATGACTTTAATTATTGTAAGGTTCGAACGCTGGTCGCGTTCGCAATTATGTAATTTCTTGATTCTTTGAATAAAAGACGTTTTGTTGAAGATATTAAATTGTGTTCCGCATTCGGTGTGTGCGTGTTTAGTTTGATTGCAAATGTCCAGGCGCCAATTCATTGTACGTGATCGGCCTCCATACAATGGCCGTTTACTTTTTGAAAGCCTATTGCATGTTGTTGAAATTTGAAGAAGCCGTGAGTCGGGGATCAGAGGGGCTGCGGCTTTTTGACTTGGCTAGAATGCCAGATGTCTAGCCGATTGGGCTAAATAATTTTTTTTTTTTTTTTTTTTTTTTACCCTTGCGCAGCCTATGCGCGCGCGTTTTAGCCAATTGTTGGGTTAATTAGGTCGTGGAGAATGTTGACCGACGATTGTGTTCGTGGAGTTTAGTGTTAATAAAATCACTTCGGGATTTGGGCCTCGAGATCGCGGCCATTACTGAGAATAAAAGCGGCAGGCGCCTCATGCAGTCAAGCATATTTGGTTCTCCAGCATCTATTGCGTAGGATGACCAACAGTTCTCACCATCGGATGGTGATGATAGTTGCAGGAGCTCAAATTCCGGCCGAACTTGGCGCTCGGATGGTTTGCGGCGGAGGATTCTCCGGTGTGGGAGGTGGACCACTGAGAGGAGAAACTGGAAACACGTCAATCTCCAAGTCGTTGAAGCAGATCGCCCCGAAAGGAAGCACAACGACCGCTACTCCTAATCTCCCTTGTCTTGGATCTTGGCCTTGACATTGTCGATGGTGTCGGGGGCCTGGCGGCATACCGATCCGGGCGCGGTTAGATCGATTCGTTTTGGGGCGCGATGGATGTTCTGATGACAAGGGTCGACTAACACCTTTTTAATGAAATAAAAAGTGTCATTTCATATAGTTGAGTTTTATTTTGAAAATGTTTTATTTTAGTAATGCCGAATGAATGTTCCTGATCCCGGTTAAGTACGTCATTTCGTATGGTTCAATAGTTTGCTATTGGAACTTTTGTGTGGCTTGGATATTTTAGCTTAAATATTGTTTCTGTACTCGGGGATCGGCCCTTGCCTTAGGCGGGGTGCGAGTTTGGTTGGAATGGCTTACTCGTAGGCCAGCTAAGGTACGCCTTGTTCGGCCCTAAGGTGTCTTGCACCAAAGGGCGCTCCGAATCCGGAGACTTAATCGGCCCTAAGGTGTCATGCACCAAAGGGGGCTCCGAATTCGGAGACTTAATTTGGCCAATCGTGACACGAAGGGCGCTCCAAATCCGGAGACTTAATCGGCCCTAAGGTGTCATGCACCAAAGGGCGCACCGAATCCGGAGACTTAATTTGGCCAATCGTGATTCACGAAGGGCGCTCCGAATCCGGAGACTTAAATTGGCCAATCGTGATTCACGAAGGGTGCTCCGAATCCGAAGACTTAATCGGCGCTAAGGTGTCATGCACCAAAGGGGGCTCCGAATCCGGAAACTTAAATTGGCCAATCGTGATTCACGAAGGGCGCTCCGAATCCGGAGACTTAATCGGCCTTAAGGTGTCATGCACCAAAGGGCGCTCCGAATCCGGAGACTTAATCGGCCCCAAGGTGTCCTGCACCAAAGGGGGCTCCGAATCCGGAGACTTAATCGGTCCTAAGGTGTCATCCACCAAAGGGGGCTCCGAATTCGGAGACTTAATTTGGCCAATCGTGATTCACGGCGGCGCCCGATTCGGAGACTTAATCGCCCTAAGGTGTCATGCACCAAAGGGGCTCGAATCCGGAGACTTAATCGGCCCCAAGGTGGTGTCACCAAAGGGGCCCAATCCGGAGACTTAATCGTCCTAAGGTGTCATCCACCAAAGGGCTCAACCGGAGACTTAATTTGGCCAATCGTGATTCACGAAGGGCGCTCGAATCCGAGACTTAATCGCCCTAAGGTGTCATGCACCAAAGGGGCTCCAATCCGGAGACTTAATCGCCCCAAGGTGTCATGCACCAAAGGGGCTCAATCCGAGACTTAATTTGGCCAATCGTGATTCACGGAAGGGCGCCCAATCCGGAGACTTAATCAGCCCTAAGGTGTCATGCACCAAAGGGGGCTCTGCATCCGGAGACTTAATCGGGCTTGAGGTGGCATGCACCAAAGGGGCTCCGAATCCGAAGACTTAATCGGCCCTAAGGTGTCATGCACCAAAGGGGGCTCCGAATCCGGAGACTTAATCGCCCCAAGGTGTCTCAGCACCAAAGGGGCTCGAATCCGGAGACTTAATCGGCCCTAAGGTGTCATCCACCAAAGGGGCTCCGAATCGGAGACTTAATATGTGTCGTGATTCACGGGGCGCCCGTCGAATTCGGAGACTTAATCGGCCCTAAGGTGTCATGCACCAAAGGGGGCTCCGAATCCGGAGACTTAATCGGCCCCAAGGTGTCATGCACCAAAGGGGGCTCCGAATCCAGAGACTTAATCGGCCCCAAGGTGTCATGCACCAAAGGGGGCTCCGAATTCGGAGACTTAATTTGGCCAATCGTGATTCACGAAGGGCGCTTCGAATCCGGAGACTTAATCGGTCCTAAGGTGTCATCCACCAAAGGGGGCTCCGAATTCGGAGACTTAATTTGGCCAATCGTGATTCACGAAGGGCGCTCCGAATTCGGAGACTTAATCGGCCCTAAGGTGTCATGCACCAAAGGGGGCTCCGAATCCGGAGACTTAATCGGCCCCAAGGTGTCATGCACCAAAGGCTCAATTCGGAGACTTAATTTGGCCAATCGTGATTCACGAAGGGCGCCCGAATCCGAGACTTAATCGCCCTAAGGTGTCATGCACCAAAGGGGCTCGAATCCGGAGACTTAATCGCCCCAAGGTGTCGTGCACCAAAGGGGCTCGAATCCGAGACTTAAATTTGCCAATCGTGATTCACGAAGGCGCTCGAATCCGGAGACTTTATCGGCCCTAAGGTGTCATGCACCAAAGGGGGCTCCAAATCCGGAGACTTAATCGGCCCCAAGGTGTCGTGCACCAAAGGGGGCTCCGAATCCGGAGACTTAAATTGGCCAATCGTGATTCACGAAGGGCGCTCCGAATCCGGAGACTTAATCGGCCCCAAGGTGTCGTGCACCAAAGGGGGCTCCGAATCCGGAGACTTAAATTGGCCAATCGTGATTCACGAAGGGCGCTCCGAATGCGGAGACTTAATCGGCCCTAAGCTGTCATGCACCAAAGGGCGCTCCGAATCCGGAGACTTAATCGGCCCCAAGGTGTCATGCACCAAAGGGGGCTCCGAATCCGGAGACTTAATCGGGCCTAAGGTGTCATGCACCAAAGGGGGCTCCGAATCCGGAGACTTAATCGGGCCTAAGGTGTCATGCACCAAAGGGGGCTCCGAATCCGGAGACTTAATCGGCCCTAAGGTGTCATGCACCAAAGGGCGCTCCGAATCCGGAGACTTAATCGGCCCCAAGGTGTCCTGCACCAAAGGGGGCTCCGAATCCGGAGACTTAATCGGTCCTAAGGTGTCATCCACCAAAGGGGGCTCCGAATTCGGAGACTTAATATGGCCAATCGTGATTCACGAAGGGCGCTCCGAATTCGGAGACTTAATCGGCCCTAAGGTGTCATGCACCAAAGGGGGCTCCGAATCCGGAGACTTAATCGGCCCCAAGGTGTCATGCACCAAAGGGGGCTCCGAATCCAGATACTTAATCGGCCCCAAGGTGTCATGCACCAAAGGGGGCTCCGAATTCGGAGACTTAATTTGGCCAATCGTGATTCATGAAGGGCGCTTCGAATCCGGAGACTTAATCGGCCCTAAGGTGTCATGCACCAAAGGGGGCTCCGAATCCGGAGACTTAATCGGCCCCAAGGTGTCGTGCACCAAAGGGGGCTCCGAATCCGGAGACTTAAATTGGCCAATCGTGATTCACGAAGGGCGCTCCGAATCCGGAGACTTAATCGGCCCTAAGGTGTCATGCACTAAAGGGGGCTCCAAATCCGGAGACTTAATCGGCCCCAAGGTGTCGTGCACCAAAGGGGGCTCCGAATCCGGAGACTTAAATTGGCCAATCGTGATTCACGAAGGGCGCCCAATCGAGAGACTTAATCGCCCCAAGGTGTCGTGCACCAAAGGGGCTCGAATCCGAGACTTAAATTGGCCAATCGTGATTCACGGCGGCGCCCGAATGCGGAGACTTAATCGGCCCTAAGCTGTCATGCACCAAAGGGCGCTCCGAATCCGGAGACTTAATCGGCCCCAAGGTGTCATGCACCAAAGGGGGCTCCGAATCCGGAGACTTAATCGGGCCTAAGGTGTCATGCACCAAAGGGGGCTCCGAATCCGGAGACTTAATCGGGCCTAAGGTGTCATGCACCAAAGGGGGCTCCGAATCCGGAGACTTAATCGGCCCTAAGGTGTCATGCACCAAAGGGCGCTCCGAATCCGGAGACTTAATCGGCCCCAAGGTGTCCTGCACCAAAGGGGGCTCCGAATCCGGAGACTTAATCGGTCCTAAGGTGTCATCCACCAAAGGGGGCTCCGAATTCGGAGACTTAATATGGCCAATCGTGATTCACGAAGGGCGCTCCGAATTCGGAGACTTAATCGGCCCTAAGGTGTCATGCACCAAAGGGGGCTCCGAATCCGGAGACTTAATCGGCCCCAAGGTGTCATGCACCAAAGGGGGCTCCGAATCCAGAGACTTAATCGGCCCCAAGGTGTCATGCACCAAAGGGGGCTCCGAATTCGGAGACTTAATTTGGCCAATCGTGATTCACGAAGGGCGCTTCGAATCCGGAGACTTAATCGGTCCTAAGGTGTCATCCACCAAAGGGGGCTCCGAATTCGGAGACTTAATTTGTGTCGTGATTCACGAAGGGCGCTCCGAATTCGGAGACTTAATCGGCCCTAAGGTGTCATGCACCAAAGGGGGCTCCGAATCCGGAGACTTAATCGGCCCCAAGGTGTCATGCACCAAAGGGGGCTCCGAATTCGGAGACTTAATTTGGCCAATCGTGATTCACGAAGGGCGCTCCGAATCCGGAGACTTAATCGGCCCTAAGGTGTCATGCACCAAAGGGGGCTCCGAATCCGGAGACTTAATCGGCCCCAAGGTGTCGTGCACCAAAGGGGGCTCCGAATCCGGAGACTTAAATTTGCCAATCGTGATTCACGAAGGGCGCTCCGAATCCGGAGACTTTATCGGCCCTAAGGTGTCATGCACCAAAGGGGGCTCCAAATCCGGAGACTTAATCGGCCCCAAGGTGTCGTGCACCAAAGGGGGCTCCGAATCCGGAGACTTAAATTGGCCAATCGTGATTCACGAAGGGCGCTCCGAATCCGGAGACTTAATCGGCCCCAAGGTGTCGTGCACCAAAGGGGGCTCCGAATCCGGAGACTTAAATTGGCCAATCGTGATTCACGAAGGGCGCTCCGAATGCGGAGACTTAATCGGCCCTAAGCTGTCATGCACCAAAGGGCGCTCCGAATCCGGAGACTTAATCGGCCCCAAGGTGTCATGCACCAAAGGGGGCTCCGAATCCGGAGACTTAATCGGGCCTAAGGTGTCATGCACCAAAGGGGGCTCCGAATCCGGAGACTTAATCGGGCCTAAGGTGTCATGCACCAAAGGGGCTCGAATCGAGACTTAATCGGCCCTAAGGTGTCATGCACCAAAGGGCGCTCCGAATCCGGAGACTTAATCGGCCCCAAGGTGTCCTGCACCAAAGGGGGCTCCGAATCCGGAGACTTAATCGGTCCTAAGGTGTCATCCACCAAAGGGGGCTCCGAATTCGGAGACTTAATATGGCCAATCGTGATTCACGAAGGCGCTCGACTCGGAGACTTAATCGGCCCTAAGGTGTCATGCACCAAAGGGGCTCGAATCCGGAGACTTAATCGCCCCAAGGTGTCATGCACCAAAGGGGCTCGAATCAGATACTTAATCGGCCCCAAGGTGTCATGCACCAAAGGGGCTCGAATCGGAGACTTAATTTGTGTCGTGATTCATGAAGGGCGCTTCGAATCCGGAGACTTAATCGGCCCTAAGGTGTCATGCACCAAAGGGGGCTCCGAATCCGGAGACTTAATCGGCCCCAAGGTGTCGTGCACCAAAGGGGGCTCCGAATCCGGAGACTTAAATTGTGTCGTGATTCACGAAGGGCGCTCCGAATCCGGAGACTTAATCGGCCCTAAGGTGTCATGCACTAAAGGGGGCTCCAAATCCGGAGACTTAATCGGCCCCAAGGTGTCGTGCACCAAAGGGGGCTCCGAATCCGGAGACTTAAATTGGCCAATCGTGATTCACGAAGGGCGCTCCGAATGCGGAGACTTAATCGGCCCTAAGCTGTCATGCACCAAAGGGCGCTCCGAATCCGGAGACTTAATCGGCCCCAAGGTGTCATGCACCAAAGGGGGCTCCGAATCCGGAGACTTAATCGGGCCTAAGGTGTCATGCACCAAAGGGGGCTCCGAATCCGGAGACTTAATCGGGCCTAAGGTGTCATGCACCAAAGGGGGCTCCGAATCCGGAGACTTAATCGGCCCTAAGGTGTCATGCACCAAAGGGCGCACCGAATCCGGAGACTTAATCGGCCCCAAGGTGTCCTGCACCAAGGGGCTCGAATCCGGAGACTTAATCGGTCCTAAGGTGTCATCCACCAAAGGGGCTCGAATTCGGAGACTTAATATGGCCAATCGTGATTCACGGGCGCCCAATCGGAGACTTAATCGGCCCTAAGGTGTCATGCACCAAAGGGGGCTCCGAATCCGGAGACTTAATCGGTCCCAAGGTGTCATGCACCAAAGGGGGCTCCGAATCCAGATACTTAATCGGCCCCAAGGTGTCATGCACCAAAGGGGGCTCCGAATTCGGAGACTTAATTTGGCCAATCGTGATTCATGAAGGGCGCTTCGAATCCGGAGACTTAATCGGCCCTAAGGTGTCATGCACCAAAGGGGGCTCCGAATCCGGAGACTTAATCGGCCCCAAGGTGTCGTGCACCAAAGGGGGCTCCGAATCCGGAGACTTAAATTGGCCAATCGTGATTCACGAAGGGCGCTCCGAATCCGGAGACTTAATCGGCCCTAAGGTGTCATGCACTAAAGGGGGCTCCAAATCCGGAGACTTAATCGGCCCCAAGGTGTCGTGCACCAAAGGGGGCTCCGAATCCGGAGACTTAAATTGGCCAATCGTGATTCACGAAGGGCGCTCCGAATCCGGAGACTTAATCGGCCCCAAGGTGTCGTGCACCAAAGGGGGCTCCGAATCCGGAGACTTAAATTGGCCAATCGTGATTCACGAAGGGCGCTCCGAATCCGGAGACTTAATCGGCCCTAAGCTGTCACGCACCAAAGGGCGCTCCGAATCCGGAGACTTAATCGGCCCCAAGGTATCATGCACCAAAGGGGGCTCCGAATTCGGAGACTTAATCGGCCCTAAGGTGTCATGCACCAAAGGGGGCTCCGAATTCGGAGACTTAATTTGGCCAATCGTGATTCACGAAGGGCGCTCCGAATCCGGAGACTTAATCGGCCCTAAGGTGTCAAGCACCAAAGGGGGCTCCGAATCCGGAGACTTAATCGGCCCCAAGGTGTCGTGCACCAAAGGGGGCTCCGAATCCGGAGACTTAAATTGGCCAATCGTGATTCACGAAGGGCGCTCCAAATCCGGAGACTTAATTGGCCCCAAGGTGTCGTGCACCAGAGGGGGCTCCGAATCCGGAGACTTAAATTGGCCAATCGTGATTCACGAAGGGCGCTAGAAGAAGAATGACAGAAAATCGATTTGCATTAAAACGTGGGACCAGTACAAACATCGGATCCCACAAGTCGGGTCCGCAAATGGAATCTATGTTCATAGGGTCTACATGCGCGCAGACTGCGGTGAGCCGCGGATCTCCTCAATGCCACGGGCTGTTGGGAAGCGCATAAGCTGATGGTAGGTGCTTGGAACGGCCTTCATGACATGCAACCAGGGGCGCCCCATGATGGCATTATACGGCGACGGAAGCTTCACAACCAAGAAGTCCACGTCGACTGTCTTTGAGCCCGCTCGAACAGGTAGCACGACCCTCCCCAACGGATACTCTGGATTCGCATTGAAGCCGTCGTCACCGAGACGACGGTGATAGGTCCGACTCTTTGAGGCCGAGTTCGACAAATGTTTTGTAATACAGGATTTCCGAAGTGCTTCCTGGGTCTATGAGAATGCGTTCAACGCTGAACTGTCATACGCGTAATTTCACGATCAAAGGGTCGACGTGGCTGTCATCCGCCCGTTCGGCAGAGTCATCGAACCGAATTGCGAGCTTCTTTGGGCTGCCGGCGACATGTTATGTTTTGGGGGATTGCGATCGATGGTATGCACGGTCCGGGATGCCGGCAGACCGTAGATTACGTGGATCACGCCAAGCGGAGGTGAATCCTGTCTCAAGGCTAGTGCTTTGGTTGGCCTTCCCTTGCTCACGTACTGTTGCAATCGACCATCTTGCGCGAGTTCCTCCAGATGATCCTTCAGCGCGTAACAACTCTCGGTTTCGTGGCCGTGATCTTTGTGGTATTCGCATCGTCTGTCCCTCCTCCGTGTGTCAGGAGGCCCCACCATCTTCGCCGGCCACTTGAAAAATGGAAGGTGCTGGACTTTGGTCATTATTGCCGCGATCGGCTCTGTCAACTCCGTATACTTCTTGTCCGTTCGCCTTGAGCGTCTGCTATCGACTTGTAGTTGTTCATTCGTTCGGTGGGGGCACTGATCGCTTGATCGGCGGGAATCTCGCCTTTTATCTCGCTTGGTCCGTTGTCGGGGCTCAGGGCTTGGTGGTGGCACGGAGCTTATTGGTCGAGCGGTTTCGGGGAAGGCCGTTTTGCTGGGGATTTGTCCGGCTTTTATCCTCAGGGCGTCATCTTCGACTTTACAATATTCTTCAACTTTTTTCATCAACGCCCAGACTGTTTTGGGGGGCCTTCTGGTCAAGGAGCTGCGCAGAGCACTGTCAGGATGTAAACCCATTTTGAAGGCAGTGATGGCCATAGAGTCGTTGCAGGCGTCGTCAACAAGGTTGAAGCATTCCCAAAATCGTGCCGAGTACGCTCTAAGCATTTCTCCTGACTGGATCTGCATGGCCCAGAGGGAGTCGGCCTGTTTCGGTTGTACCTCGTTGGTGATGAACAGCCTGAAAGATTTACATGGTATCGGAAGCTTTTAATCGAAGCTGGCTCCAACTTGTAATACCACCTGACGGCTAGTGGACCTAGGCTGCTAGGGAATATTCGACACATGAGGGCTTCATTGTCTGCGTGCAGCGTCATGGCCTGTTTGTAATGACAGATATGATCAGTGGGGCCTGATTTTCCATCGTATAGAGTGAACGAGGAAGCTTTGAATTTCTTGGGCAGGGACGCCCTTGCGATCCGTCGAACAAAAGGATCATGCTGGTCTTCCTCATTTGAGCTGGTTCTCCTGCGCTTGTTCCTCGTTCTCAGATCCTTTTCGGAGGAGCTGGAGGTCTCGGATCATCCCCTTGCGTCGAGCTCCGTGGATGATGAGTTGGAGCTGCTATCGGTATCCTTTGGGCGAGCTCGAGGCCTTTGTCCGTCTGCCCTCGGGGGTCGCTCTGGTTCCTGGCGCATGGCCTCTCTAGACTTTGCTACCTCTAGGGCCAAATCTTGACGGAGTCGCTCATTCTCAGCGATCATGTTCTCGAGCCTATGTTCATTCTGCTTTGCTTGTTCTATGATAGCCTGCATTGTTTCTTGTGCTGAAGTTGTTGGTGAATCGAAGTTCAGGGCGCGTCGTGCCGGGATGGTTTCTTTTCCGAGCATATTGGCTGGGGTGAGGTCGTCCTCCTGTGTTATCTCGTTGGTGGCTATCGGGGGATCTTCGGTCACGCCTTCCATGGATGTATTTGAGTATTCCCACAGACGGCGCCAATTGTGGTGAAAGGGTTTGGAAATACTCTTTAGATCCTGAAAGACGCCAATGATCCTCAGCTAGTCACCTGAAAAGATAAGAACACTCCTAGTCGGGTGAATTAGCACTCCGACGGGCAAGTCAGTTCCTCTGCTCAAGAAAACTTGTTTACTAAGTTTTTAGAAGTGATTCTTACATACCTTTACAAATCTGAAGTTCTTGTATTTATATCCATTCTCTGGGCCTCGGGGCCTGGGCCTACTTTTTCAATCATTATTTTTTATCTATTCGGCTCTAAGGAGGGATCCGAACACGGCCTATCTATCCTATTCGGCCCCGTATTCTTGCGGGTTAAATATGCCGGCTATCGTCAAGCTTCTGAAATATACCTCGCTTATCCTCACCTAATTATTCGGCCACCACATATATTTATTTCCCCATTCCAAAATATTCCTCATTTAATTTCCATCTTAGCATTCCTCTTTTTATTCTCATTCTCCCCTTTTACTAGTTACATTTATTATAACTTCATAACCTCAAGTTCATGTTCCCTTAATACTCAATACAACCCTCATACACTCCATTCCCACCTGTCAATTCTTTATTGCTATAACTCTTCAACGTAGAAATCTAAGAACAATTACATCACATTCACATTTGCATTATGAATTAGAACTTAACACATCACAAAGATAATAAACCCTTTTTAATTCAATTTCTCAATTAATCACAAAGCAAAACTCTTAATCTTTCCTTATAGATACAAACAACCTGGTGAGTTCTTTATTACTAACCCCTTATCCAATCACCATTTCATTATCCATTCTTTTCAAATAATTTCCATATACATTCCGCTTCCATATCAAATTACACATCAAATGGTAATTTTACAAGTTCATCACAAGTCACACATATCATCACCGACCTCAACACACATCACAACACATTCCACCTTTTGCCGACTTGATACGGTGGGATAGCGGGCACCCAATTCATTGCACATTCCACCTTTTGTCGGCTATTATACAGCGGGAAGTGAACTCCCAAAAACCCATTTTCTCAAAATCCATTTTCTTCCAAAAACCACATTTTTCCAAAAACCATTATTCAACTTTTTAAAACCATTCCCCACATTTGCCGACTATTATACGGCAGGACGTGGGCATCCAAAACATTTTCGAAAACCATCCATTTTTCCACTTTTGCCAGCTATTATACAGCAGGAAAGTGTGCACACCCAAAAACATTTTTTCATTTTTGTCAGTAATTATACGGTAGGACTATGTGGACACCCAAAAGCATTTTTCCTACATTCGTCCAGCGATAAAGCCTAAACAGGGCAATTGGACACATTGAATTCAAACCACCCCCACATTTACCGGCTATTATATGGACGATTGTGGGCACTGAAAAACCATTTTTTCAATTTTCTAAACCATCCCCCACATTTACCAACTATTATGCGGACGGTTATAGGCACCGAAAAACCATTTTTCAACTTCCCGCGCGGGTACCAACCACAACACAACCCAACACAACACAACTCAACTCCACATAACATAACTCAACCAACTCAACACAACATAACCCAATACAATTCACATAACACACAACAAAATTCAACACAACTATTTCAACACAAAGCTCTTATCATCCGTACCATTAGTAATTTCTTTTCCCCCAAGTTTGGTTTATATTATAATATAATTTAAAATATCAACGTTGAGGGCTCAATTGCAACTTTTACATAAATTTCTCAGATTCTTTAAAATTTCAATTAAACTTGTACATGTGTAATTTAACAACTCAATTTCATGATTGTACTATTAATTGAAGCAAAACCATTAACCATCTTCATGAGCCAAACTAGTGTTTTTAAGAGGAATTAAAGCTTTTCACAAAAACACATTTTATTCCAACCCTTCTATTACTTTTACACCCAAACTCATGACCCAAGATCATAACCCAAGTAAATCCAACTCTCTTCAAACCCTAACCCCCAATCTCATGATTCATCACAATATGCATAAAAATGTAAACTTTTGTATTTATATAAAAAAAAAAAAAAACCACAAATCTATCTATAAATAAGGGTATTGAAAGAGAACTAGAAACCCCTACCTCTTGAAGCCAAGAGATGACGACCCAAAAATCAATGGCGACGAAACCACAAACTAATCGGATCTAAAGGAAGCCCTTGACGAGATCTACAATATTTCTCGAAGGACCAAGATGAAAAGATCACTCTAGGTGAGTAGATCTAATGATCTAAGTCAAAAAGTTTGAGTTTTAGAGAGAAAGAAGAGAACTCACGGCCATGAGGAGAAATGAGAGGAAAAATAATGAGAGAAAAGTGGTTAGGGTCTATTTATAGTAGTAGAAAAGTAGCCCTAAGGTCAATAAAATAATAGGCCCAAAACCCCTCAAAGGTAGGGCCCATTTGGACCCACAAATCTAAAAATAAACATACAAGGGTCGACCCCTGGTGTGGTGGTGTTGACCCTTCAGCAAAAAAAGACAATGCTGGCAACAAGCAAGGTGTCGACCCTTGGACAGGAAGGGTCGACTCTAAATTCCAGCAACGAATACCCAGATTCTGCAATATACAAGGGTCGACCCTTCCCAGACTGGTGTCGACCCTTGTGAACAGCAACAAGAGGCAAGTGTCGACACCACCGAGGCTGGTGTCGACCCTAAATTCCAGCAATATTTCCAGAAACTTCACCAACAAGCAAGGGTCAACCCTTAGGAAGGCTGGTGTCGACCCCAGAATAGAATTTCTAATTTCCTAGGGAACTTTTTGACAAGAACAAGCGCAAACTAAGAAACCCAACAAATTTAAATCGGATCATACTCCTCCAAAACTAACATTCAACAACTCTAAAGACTCCCAAAAATGAAAATAAGGGAATTAAATACACTCTCCAATGGATTAAAGGATGTGGGCGTTACAGATTTTATATCGATAAATGGAATTGATGTTGGAAATGTGGAATTAGATGGATATTGATAAGAATGGTGGAGTTTGATATGTACTATCACTCACATCTATGTTTTGAAAAGGCTATCTGTTATGGAGATTTTATATATGTTTAGAAATATCTGTTTTGGACAATCGGTGGAGGGTAACTATGATTGTTGTAGAAATTGCATGAGAATTAGGTGAATTGAAACAAATTTCTCATCCATTTGCATTGAGTATTATTACATCTTTAATACATTGTAAATGTTTAATGTTTTTGAGAAAAATGTTGAATCTAGAAACGGGATGTATTCCATTGAAATAAGTTGGCCGGAGTGTCCAGGGTGAAAGTCATGAAAAACGCGCGTATACATGGGTACCGGTTCCCGTAGACGAAATATCCGTAAAATGGGAATAGTAGTGCTTGTATAGACTATGTTTACATGGGTGTCGAATTTCGCGGACGAAATATCTGTGAAATCGCTGTACTGGTTAGAGATTTCAAAAATTATGATTCATTGCCCTGCTTTCTAATGAAAAGGAAACGATTGATGAGCTATGATATAAATGGACGTTGCATTGTTTTGGAAAAAGATATGAAATGGTTTTATCACAAGTATTGCATATGCATTTTACCCTTATATCTTTGTTAAGATTCATATATTGTGTTGGATTATTTCTACTAAGCTTTGGCTCACCCTATATAGGAAAACCACTTTCAGGTGTTGATGATGTGCCGAGGCGGTAGCTTGGAAAGATGGAAGCAAGAGCTTCATTTTTGCTTACTTATTGTATTTAATTTTGTATAAGCCAAGGGCTTTAACTGTATTGGATATAGATTCATTTTGTTGTAACCAAGTATAGTCTAAGAAAGTTGTAGCCTTTAGGGCATTTTAATTATCTATTTGATTTATATTTCTACATCTTTGTTGGTGATACATGTTTGATAATCAGGGTTGGGACTGATAAATGTATAATCGCATGTGTCACCCTTTTGTACAATTGAATCTCATGAAATGGAAGGATATTATACTCTGATTCATATTGTTATTTACTTATAGTCATGGATGGTTTATTGCATCTATTTCGAGGCGTTACAACTTAGTATCAAAGCGTACAAGGTTTGAATACTTTGCATATGTGGGAAGTGGTTCCTACCACAATGGGATTGTCTCGCTTGATAGAGATGTTTGTATGTTCTATATGCTATGTGATACCATGTTTATATGACTAAGTGGGTATGGAGTTTGATTTCTGAGATATTGATTGGGTCAACGAGTTTCTGGGTGTTCTTTTAAAAGAGCACTTGATCACTGCTATTTCTAATTAGAACTCTGGCAACGTCGCAGGATGATCATTATCTAGAAAGGAAATTCGTATATGTTTATGTGACTATGTGCTTATCTGGAGTGAATTAATCGTTGTCTATTAGATTAGGACATGAGTGAATTAGCTTCGGCACATTTTTAAATGTGCTAATCTCTTGTGTTATCTTTATTATGATGTCTAGATGGGGAAGTGATGGTTTTTCTCCTTCCACACGAGAAGAATTAAGCAAACAATTTGTGGAGTTACACCAAGGTACTACACCTTTGGTACAATTTGCAAAATGGTTTACTAACCAGTCAAGATTTACTCCGGAGTTGGTGGAGACCGAGGAACTTCGTTGTTTGGAGTTTGAGAATAGGTCGTGCGATGACGTTCGGGAGAGGATTGCCGGGTCTTGGCATAGAAGTTATAGTGGGCTTGTTGAAGCTACGGCTCTGGTAGAGGCAGGAGTCTTAGTCATGGAATGGAGTAGGGAGGATGCCATTTCGGCGACTCTTGTAACTCAGGTTGGTTATAAAACTATTAAGAGACAGAAGGGTCCCATCCCACAACAGTCCCAGGGAGCACAGTCTAGATCTACCTTTCCAATACCGAATTCGAGTTCAGAGAGAGGCAATCAGAGTGGTTTCACTTGTTACAAGTGTGGTCAGTTGGGCCATAAGTCTCCAGCATGCCCACAGAGGAAGAAGGCAAGGTTGATGGCTCAAGCAATAGTTGTACCAACGGGATTATCTAGCCAATTGGGAACTTCTTTGGGAATTTTGCAATCTAGTCGAGTTCAACCTTATTTGTCCGAGCAGGGGAAATACCGTTATGGAAACCAAGCAGGCCAGATTTCAATGGCCTCAGGAAAGCCAAATTTTTAGACCTCTAATGGGGAATTACACATTTGTTTCAGGTGTGGCCAAGTAGGACACATCAATAGTTCTTGTCCTTGGCATGTGAGCTCTTAGGGTACCTCAGGGTTTGAGAATAACCAACTTTAGCAGTCCGATAAGGGACGGTGACGGTGGTAGTACCGGTAGGGTAGTTTCATTTTGGGTTATTATGTTTTTGTAATCGATGGGTTATCATTTTGTAATTATTATGTGATGTTTTGTAATGAACATGTTTTGGGGATGTTGAGTCATAATGATTGCTTGTTTATATATAAATATACATATATCCTTGCTTGTTTATTTCCATGAATTGGATGGATTCGAGCATGTAATGACTGTAAAGGTTGGCTAATATGATAAGTTGTTTTGGAATCAGAAAATTCTCTTATTGACGTATATGTACGATTGTGATTTGATTTGGGAAGGTGATGGCCGATGACCAATTTTTTGAAATTGTTGTGGTTGTTTGAAAATGCGTGTCTTGGTTAGGGTTACAAAGGGGTGAGTAGAGTTGTACTTGTCGAATGTGCATAGTTTTGGTGAGTACTCTTTATTGAGTTTTATGTTCATGGTAAAGGTTTCGGTCTATTGTTGTGAGAGTTCCTCGAAAGGATGTGAAGTGTGCAGTTAGTACTAGGTTATGAATAATATAACATGTCGTTTTCAAGGATGAATGACGTGGGGTTATTGTTGTGTCTGGTATTGAATGCGAAAAGTTATTAGTAATGTGTTGTGTGGCCTGAATAGTGTTAGAAAGGGAGAAATGATAGTTGAAACCAGTATTCTTAGGGAACTTTTAGGAAATTCTTGCGGGAACATTGGGAGTTGATGGTGTTGGTGTCCAATTACTTCGACATCGTTGGCATAGTTGCGAGTTGAGTGTTCTTGTGGAATTTTATTTGTAATCATTAAAGGAAATCAGTGTTGTCCTCTGTAGTTACCTGTACCATAAGGCAACCTTTGGTTTTAAGATCGACGGTATTTGGAAGTGAGTTATTTTGAGTCTTTAAGTGTTGTGTGCGTTTGTTGGGGGTTAGGTCAAGTTACTTGTTTGGTAAGTGTTAGCAACTGGTAGGTTGGTCAGCAGAATTAGTGTTCAAATTAAACCACGTGATGTGTGGTGGTATGAACGTAGGACCTAGGGTGATCCTATTTGTCACCAAAGGTTTGGGGGTGTTGTGATTGTTTGTTATTGTATGTGGTTTTGCTATCTTCCAGCGGTAGTGTGGAGCATGGTATACTCATGTCACATATTGGCTCAGTGCAAAAGAGAGTAAGGTTACATACTTCGGTTGTGATAATCTGATGGGGATTGAGGGTACATTGGTAGAATGAGGAGCTAGAATTTAAATAACCCACTTAGGGTTAAGGGTGAGATGTGTGTAGTGAGTAATGGGATTTCACTTTGCGTGGTGTGTACCAGTGCAGGATTGGCGATTGTTAGATGATGTGTCAAAGGGGATCGGTCATGGGACTATCCCTAGTGATTGCCTCGTGGTGGCAATAGTGTGTGAAATTGTTGATAGAGTGGTCTAATGTTCAATAGTGTTGAATTACTTGGGTGTGTGTGTCGTTGTTGGGTTTGGAGTGGAACTCTGAGTGATGTAATGAGATGAGGTAGGGTGTTCGATGAACTATGTCAGGGTTGTTTTCACTTTATCGGTCCTAGTATGTGTAATGCAAGGTATTGGTTGCCACGGTTGTATGTATGAGCTGATTTGAGGGTATGAGATTATGTGTTTTGGTCTTCAGGAGTCCAGGTCAGTCTCGTGTGTTATGAGAATATGTTGGCCATATAGGCACGTGTGTGAGGGATTAATTAAGATTAAACATAGTATGCATTAACTTTGAGGAATCCGGTGTGATTCAACGAATGCAAGAGCTTATATGAGAAATTCTATCTCGGAGATAGTGAGTTGGGCTACTGCTGTTATTTGGTGCCAAGTATGAAATTATTGTGTGTAGTTGATCAGTTGTTTGATATTTGGGTTGGTTGATATATAGTCACCTCGGGAATAAGGTGGAAGTGAGGGTTGTGTAAATGAACGATGTCATGATGTGGCGTGTAAGTCTCATATGGACAGTTGAGAAGTTGTTTTGAGTTTGTTGTAACTAGTTTGGGGTTATGATTGGGAACTTTCGTCGTTTGAGCACGTTTGCGTCATTATGCAATTGGTGGTTATGGAATTTCTTTACTCATGTTTTATTGTGTAGATGGAATTTGGGAATTTGTGTTGATGATTATGGCATCACCACGGGTGTGATAGGTTCTGTTGGGTGGCGGTGTTACGGTCCACCAGAGGAACACAAAGGAGTTGTAGGGGAGTGATTCTGGAAATACTCTTTTGATCCAATGGGGCACTTGAGATCCTCAACTAATAACCTGAAAAAGAATGAACACTCGGGTTTAGAAATTAGCAATCTGACGGATAAGTCAGTATATACTCGCTTGATTGCTTGTATCTTAAGTTAAGTGTACTAGTTCCCACCTACCTCTCATTGGTTGTTGCTCTTCTTTTTATATACACTCCAGTCCTTAGGATGGGGCCCACTACTAATCCGTCTTGTGATTGCTCACTCGGTCCTTCTTTCGTCGTATTCCATCTTCCAATCGGCCCATCGTTCAGTTGGCTTTGTGGCCGACTAATATATTTGGCATCCAGAACGTACAAGATGGGGGCGAGTATAACATGTACCAATTATCTAAATGTATATTCAGCCTATTTGCGTCCACTTTTATCCAGCTCCCACAATTGCCCCCCAAACACCCCACTGGCACTAGTTAGTCGACGTGTTTGGTTTCGAACTTGAAAAGTTAAAAATTCGACAGTTAACCTCATTCCAACGTGTGTCAGAACGCACACGCTTTTTTGTCATCATTACAAATTCCCGCCTCTTCGTACGCGTCCTCCATTTAATGTGATTTAAAACTCTGTCCCTTCGAATGTATACTCTAAATACTCAAAGTTTTCTGACTCGCCTTCTAGTTCAACTCCTTCGCTTCGCATCCTCTGCAATTTCCTCCTATCTTTTATTATATCTTCTGCTTCCTGTAAGTTTTCTTCTCCTTCACTCCCAACGCCGTTTCCTTGTTTACTTTCAGTTTTGCATAATCCTTAGGCTGGCCGCGATGGCAAAAAATTTGAAAGAGCTCCTTTCCGCAGATCGAATTTCTGACTTTCGACGCCATTATTCCATCCTCGACGACGTCCATCTGTCACTTGTGGCAGACAGCACCACTGATATGGAGAGGACCGATGAGAGTACAATCATATTTCCTCTCCTATCGATTGCTGAGGGCGGAGTCCGTTTTCCCCTTTACCCATTTTTAAGAGCCGTCCTTCGACACTGGGGTCTAATTCCTTCCCAGCATAACGTGATTTTTTTCCGCATCATAATGGGGGTTACAAAGTTGAACCATCGTCTTAGGATTAACTTAGGTATACCTGCAATTCGGCATTGTTATGTCTTGGCCAAGTCTACTGGCCAGCTCGGATGCTATTTTCTCAGGGCCAAAGATACCGAACATCACCTAGTGACTATGCTTCCCAGCTCTGGCAAGCATGTTGATGACGTGATGGTCGTTGTCTGAGGCAACTGGGAATTCGGCGAGGGTGAAGATCGCCTAAATCCCGTGCCAAGGAAAAAAGGCGAACCAGGTGGCCGTATAGCTCACTCTAGATTCTCCAACTACCTTATTTCTATTCGACTTTCCTTCCATGTGTTTACTGTTTTGTTTTTGCAAGTAGCAATTTGAAGAAAGTGTTGGTTTCAACCGACGACGATGTTCTTGCAGACATTAAAGTCGCTCTACAGTTCGTTGGCTGTCCAAACTTGCAGAAACAAGAAAGGGAGGCCCATATTCTTTTGCAATACGCGCCATCTTACTCTACATTTTCGGCAGTAGAACACATCCCAATTTCAAGTGGTGAAGATCATTTTACCGCCCTTATCTTCCCCAGCTTCAAAAACATAAAGGAGGTTGGTTTAGAAGCCTCTGAATCGGAATAAGAGGAAGAACAAGTAACCGATCCGGTCGCTAAGAACCTGAACTAGTCGGAAGCCGAGATAGAAAAAGCACTTAATTCGGCTTTTGAGGAAGCTGGATTGAATTCGTCCGACCCTTTGCCCACCTCAGGCCAAGGGGACTTTTTGGAAGACATTTTGACAAATTGAGGGGATTTGCCCGGCTCTTACCCTGACAACATGGCTGGCGAGTCGCTCACCCAAATGGCCAAACGGAGGAACGCCGAGAGGATGGCCGCCCGAAGAAGGGCTGAAGCCGAGTGAAACCAACCTCTGCCCCCTCCACCTAACGCCAGGGAAGAAACTCCACCCGTTCCTGTTAAAGAGGTGGCTCAAAATGAAATGGCTGAAACAGAAACTGTTGTCAATCAACAGGAGGGTCAAGTGACGAAGTACAGGGGTGAGAAATGCCCAGCCGATCACGATACCATTTATTCGGAAGATCCAGTGGACAAACGGCCACGCTTGGAAGACTTAGACTTGGTTGTACCGTTCATAGTGCAACCAAACATAAAAAACATGCCAGTTAGCTCCGATTCATCGGCTATAAGGGACCTGGCTATGGCGTTGAGTCTGGCTTCCTCTATTTCTCTGTCAGCTGACAAAGCAACTTTTAGGGCGGAGGCCGATCTGCTAGCTATCGTGTTAGCTGCTTAATTGGCAATATTGGTATGTAATCCTTTAACGCTCTGCAAGGCTAAACAAGAGTTTCTATATTAGCTCACTGTTCCTTTATTTTGCAGGTGGCGGGGAGAATAGTCGAGATTGGACGTTGTGAACATGACGCAATCGAACAGATCGGCTTCCTTATAGCTGAATTAAAAAAGGAGAAGGGGAAGGCAGCTGAGGCCTCTTTCTGAGCCGAGTTTGAGGCCGCGAAAGTGGTAGAAGAGAGAGCTAGGGCCGCTGCAGAAGCAAATGAGGCCAGGACTACTGTCGCACTGAAAATGGCCGCTAAGGAAAAGACGAAAGCGAATGAAGAAGTGCTCAGACTGGCCAACGAAATGATTGTAGAGCTGGAGGCTGACCTAGAAGAGTCTATGCGGGCGAAGGTGATCGTCGAGTCTGCGCTTTCCGAGTCGTTCCAAGCTAGCAAGAATGCGCCCTTTGTGGACTATGTCGAAGAAGTGCCGAAATTTGAAAATAGGGGGTTCAAACACGGCTGGCTCAAGGCCTTGGCTGCCGCTAACGTGACATCGGAACAGGTGATTCTGTACGAGCAGGTAGACATTGAGCCGCTGAAGTCTGACCCCGAAGACACCGAAGACAGTTGAATATTTTCCATTTTGCTTTGGTATTAAGCGTATATATATTTTGCTATATGTATTAGGTTTTTGTTTTTGATTGTTTATTTTTGTGAGAAGCCGATATAGGGTAGTTTTCATTTGTAAAATGAATTCTATTTGTCCTCAATTTACGAATGAAAATTATTTTTGCTATTTGCGCACAACTTATGAATGGAAATTATTTTTTCCTTTTGTGCTCAATGAATGTGCATGTTAGTTGCCAAGTAAGATGTAAAATCATGAAATAAAGGAAACAAGCTGTCGAATTAAAAATAACTGTAAAGTGCTGCTGCTTAGCTGAGCATATTAGTGAATATGCCCTTGCCGCAACAGGTTAATGAACTAGTCAGACTAATGAAGCAAGACAGGCTGAAAACGGCAGTTCAGTAATTTGCTAGGGCACAATGGAAATTCGACTGAGCTCTAATAGTTATGCCGAATAGATTGATTAATCTGCCCTTGTCCCAGCGAGCCAATGAACCAAAAGCAGTAAACGACGATTCGAGAATTTCTTTGAGCACAATGGAAATTCAGCTGAGCTCTGATTGTTATGCCGAATATATTGATTAATCTGCCATTGCCCCAGTGAGTTAAGCAACCAAGACAAATTGAAAACGACAATTCAGTAATTTGCTGGGGCACAATGGAGATTCGGCTGAGCTCTAATTGTTATGCCGAATAGATTGATTAATCTGCCCTTGCCCCAGTGAGTTAATGAACCAAGATAGACTAAAAACGGCGGTTCAGTAATTTGCTGGGGCACAATGGAAATTCGGCGGAGCTCTGATTGTTATGCCGAGTAGATTGATTAATCTGCCCTTGCTCCAGCCAGCACTTGAACTAGGACGCCGAAAACAGTTAGTTTGTGGCGTGAGGCTTTTAAAGTTTAGCATTAATGGGGCGAGTGCTTCGTGCACGTAGGTCCTATTAATGTATTCAGACTTAACAACTCAGTCCAGTCTGTTGAGGAAAGTTAGACAAATGCAAATGTCAAATTAATTGTTCTTCAACAGCATAGGAGAAGGGAGGACATTGCTGGAAGGAGAAATGAATCGAAGTGGCGAACCTATGCGCACGAGAGGTAGGACTTCGAGGGAGCGGGAGAGACAATAGTCCTCTCATCGCCGAAGTAGGTTGCCCAAAAGGGAAAAGCATCAACGGGGTAAATCTCCTCAACCCTGCCCTGGAAGAGAACCCGATGCGACGCCGCGCTTGTTGAGTTTTGCGGTCTTTGGGGGAAATAGACCAGTGACAAAAGCGGATTCGATCGTTCGTGCCCCAAATGTGGTAGTCGAGTTCGCTCGACAAATTTTTTCACCTGAAGTCCAACAGTCGATGGTAGGTCGATAGGATTTTTAAGTGTTTCGGGAAAGCGTTCATGGAGCGGTGAAGGGGCTGTACACTGCCTATGAAATCGACATGCGCCTTCATCCCGCACGGCGGGATATAGAGTAGAGAGACGAACGCATTTAAAGCTTGGAAGCTCTCACAGAGAACACTGAGCGCGAAGACTGCCGAGTCATAATCGGCTGGCCCTCCTAACCTGGTCGTGGAGAAAAGGGTGACTCAGCGGCGATCGCCAATCGAGATATGGCTAGCATGTTTGCAATTGAGACTGCTAAGTCCAGGGCCTATGAAAAAGGCTTTCATGACGGCCGGAAGGTCGGGATAGACAAGACCAAGGAAAAACTTGCTGAGGAGGTCTACTGATGTGAAAACCGTGGATTTAAGCACGACTGGATCAAGGCACTTCAAGCCACAGACGCTCTCCGGGCAGCAGGCGTTGATTCAGTGTCACTGTTATATCAAGGTCATCATTTTCCTTTTTTGGCCTTCAAAGTCGAGAATAGTGATGACGAGGGAGATGCCGAATAGAAGTAGACATTGTAATGCTCAAATGCAGATTGAGTGTAAATTATGTATTTATTGGTTAACCTAATAAAACACTCTATTTCTAATGTTTGCATGTTTCAACTTACATTTATACACTTTGTGCCACTCGATCAATTTAATGAAACATTTCAGCTTGAATGCTTGCATGTTTCCATTTTCGCCGTGTATCGTGGGGTCCACGAAGGGCGCTCCAAATGCGGAGTCTTTATTCGACCCAAATGTGACCTGCATGGATGGGGCTTCGAATTCAGAGGTTTTTGTCAGATCCAATTATGAGATCCACGAAGGGCGCTCCGAATCTGGAGTCTTTATTCGGCCCAAATGTGACCTGGATGGATGGGGCTCCAAATTCGGAGGGTTTTTTTTGTCATGGCCAATCGTGAGATCCACGAAGGGCGCTCCGAATCTAGAGTCTTTATTCGGCCCAAACATGACCTGCACGAATGGGGCTCCGAATTCGGAGGCTTTTTTGTCTTGGCCAATTGTGAGAACCGCGAAGGCGTTTTGAATCTGGAGGCTTAATTGGCCCAAAAGTGTCATGCACTAATGGGGCTCCAAATTCGGAGACTTATCTTCGCCAATCGTGATATCCACGAAGGGCGCTCCGAATCTGGACGCTTTATCGGCCCAAAAGTGTCATGCACTAATGGGGCTCCAAATTCGGAGACTTATCTTGGCCAATCGTGATATCCATGAAGGGCTCTCCGAATCCAAAGGCTTAATCGGCCCAAAAGTTTCATGCACTAATGGGGCTCTGAATTCGGAGATTTATCTTGGCCAATCGTGATATCGACGAAGGGCGCTCCGAATTCAGAGACTTTATCGGCCCAAAAGTGTCGTGCACTAATGGGGCTACGAATTCGGACACTTGTCTTGGCCAATCGTGATATCCCCGAAGGGCGCTCAGAATCCGGAGGCTTTATCGGCCCAAAAGTGACCTTCATGGATGGGGCTTTGAATTTGGAGGCTTGTTTGTCTTGGCCAATCGTGAGAACCACGAAGGGCGCTCCGAATTCGGAAGCATAATCGGCCCAAAAGTGTCATGCACTAATGGGGCTCCGAATTCGGAGACTTATCTTGGCCAATGGTGATATCCACGAAGGGCGCTCTAAATCTGGAGGCTTTATCAGCCCAAAAGTGTCATGCACTAATGGGGCTCCGAATTCAAAGACTTATCTTAGCCAATCATGATACACGAAGGGCACTCCGTATCTGGAGGCTTAATCCGGAAGACTTTTCAACTGAATTTCGCCATGAGAAAACAGGAAACTTTGCATTGCAAAAGTGAAATATATACATGGTGAACCATTCAAAACAAGTATCATGCCCCACAGGTCGAGTTTAATGATAAAATTTATGCAAATGCGTTGAATTACAAGGCTGTGGCAGACTCCTCCCAAACATGTCTTTGAGCTGATATGCCCTTACTCTCGCGATTGAGTCGCTCTGATAGGGGTTGTTCCAATTAGAACCCAATTAGAACCCAATTTTCCATCAGTCGGATTCCTGGCAACTGGAAGCACTTTCTTCAGGACCAACTCTCCTGGTGTATAGCGGCGCAGCTGAACACGTTGATTATACGACTTAGCAAGTTGCTGTCGGTACCATGCCATGGATGCAAGGGCACGGTCTCTTCGTTCTTCAATCAGAATCATATCTAAGGCTAGCATTATGTCGTTTCAGCCCATATCAAAAACTTTTGATTTCAAGGTAAGGAGGCCGATCTCCAAGGGGATGATTGCCTGCATTCCGAAGCACAAAGTGAACGGCGTCTCCCCAGTGTACCGCCTCGGAGCAGTGCAATGAGCCCATAACACACTCAACAATTCGTCGACCCATCTGCCTTTAGCTTTCTCCAGCCTCTTCTTGATGCCGTCTAGAATAGATTTGTTGGAGGCTTCAACTTGGCCATTACTCTGAGGATAAGTCGGGGTGGAAAAATAGGGCCGGATACCATACTTGCTGCACAGTTCTCGGAAGACACTGCAATCAAACTTGGTGTCGTTGTTTGAAATAAGTGCTCTCGGAATGCCGAATCGTGTTATGATATTTCTCCACACAAAACGCTTCACATCAGTATCTCGAATGTGCGTTACTGCCTCCGTTTCCACCCATTTTGTGAAATAATCTGTTGCGACAATCAAAAATCGCTTGTTGCCCGGGGCGTGAGGCAATGGTCCGATGATGTCAAGTCTCCATTGGGTGAACAGCTAAGGACTGGTTATAGAGCTTAACTCTTCAGCAGGCAGATGGGTTAAGGGAGAAAACTTCTGGCACTATTCACATTTTTTCACATAACATTCGGCATCAGCTCTCATTGTCAGCCAATAATACCCCTGTGTCACAGCCCGATGGGCCAAAGGGCGCCCGCCAGAATGGACACCATAGCTACCTTCATGTATTTCAGTCAGGAGTTCCTCGACTTTATCTGGATGAACGCATTCTAGGTATGGGCTGGAAAGAGATTTTTTGTAAAGCTTTCCTTGAGGATCCAAGTAGTATCGCAGGGCTTTGTTTCACAGCTTGTGCATGTGGACGCACTCTTGGGAACCCTCTGACATCTGCGCTCGCGATTGCACGCGCGAATCTCGTTTTGTTCTAAGCTACCACAATTCGGACTCAATGTCACAGTTCTGAATCTAATCTTGCAAAGTGCAATGCAAGACCGATAAATCACCAAAGAGTCCAAATCCGGCAAATCGTTTTGGAAAACTGATCTTTATAAAGAAGTGCCAAACATGGACTACTTTGCCAGATACAGAGTCGCCACCTAAATATTTTATTTTGGGGGAATTTAGGAAACCCTGACTCGTGCCTAAGGCCACGTCTCCGTCATCACCAAAGTTGCCTTGGCTCGGGAACTTGGGTACGAGAGGGGAAGGTCATGCAATGAGCACCCCCGCTCGCTTGATCAAAGATCGACCTGCACTAAGTATGATATTTTTTTTTAAAAAAACACATGTGCTCTTATTCCTGTTAATTAGCTAATCATATTACGTGATGCGCACAACATACAAGTATAAACTAGATCGCCTAATTTGGAACAAAACATTGCATATTCGTTTGTTTGAAAATGGTTTGAAGTTTGCTACTCGCAAGTAGGCTAAATTCGGGATTCGTTGAATTGTTCCAATTCAAGTAATCCAACCTTCACCCACAGGCATTTAGGCAGTTATATCAAATAAGCAATTAAGGTCATGGCAAGCATGTTTTCATGGCAATCAATAACACACATGTAGTATGCTAAAGCGTAAACACTCACAGTGTACTTCGAGCCAAAACAAACAACTAGTTAGAAATCATACATGATCCTAGTTCATGTTAAAATGGCTAATGCAACACATGCGAAAGTGCAGCTAAAATAGGCTTGGCTATTCTAAAATGTCATGTGAAATGCGACTTGTTAACATGTTGTTGAACACGTATTCAAGTAAATGTATTAAAATGCAATGCTGGTTTGTATGATGCGCCGAGCCCGGTGCATGCAAAATAGATGAATGGATGCACGCATGCAAGCATAAGGTATGCTAAATGAAATATGCCCTAAAACTAACCATCATAAGCTGTTAAGTAAAAGGGAGAAAGAAATGGGGAATGAAAGACATGCATCACACAACAATTGGCCCTCTCGACGGAGGGACCGAATAGCAAACTAGCTAATCTAAGCTAATTAAACTAATTATTACATCACAAATAAGCTAATTAACTAATCCTAGTTAACTAACTATTACAAAGCAGTTTAAGCAGCTAAACGCATTAACTACTTAAATACAAGCCAAAGCATAAACTAACTAATCACATTAGCTAAGTAAAGCAGCTAAGGAAAGCAATAAAGCAATGTGCTCTGAGGGAGAAGAGTTCATGCATGCCCGGTCGCTTTGTTCGGAAATCCAACGCGATGCCCCGGCTTGCCTCTGTTTGCAACTGTTCTCAGAAACTTGCACCAAGCTCCAGATAGCTTCTAACACATCTTGGGGACCTATGGGAGGGTGGCCGACCAGTTGTTGCTGTATTTGTCCACTTTGCTGCAACAAGGAGCAAGAAAGGGCATGGCAATGTATTTACAAGATATGTGTGCACAACCACCCTCCCTATCATTTCATAAGCTCAAGGGGGTGTGGTTCTCGACCCTCGAGCCACCAATCGCGCATCTCGATGCATGATGGCCGAGAGGCAAAGTTGCACAATTCAATATGAAAATAAATGCACAAGTAAACACATAAAGCCTAGAACTCTATCATGTATGATCAAGAGCGTCGGCGACCGAGAATTAAGGCACGTTTCATCACTTCAAGTATGAAACGTCTCTCGTTTCCCTTGTTTAGACTAACACCTATTCCATACACAATGCAACACAACATGGGATACACAATGCGACTCAAGCATGTGAATATGCAATATGACTTAAGCATGCAAACATGCAAGGGACAAGCATACAACAACATGTAATGCAACATGAATAACCTAACAAGGCTAATGGCATGCAAACTATGCTAATGCATGCAAATTCAATGTAAGGTAACACAAGCACGCAACAATATTAACAACAACTAGCATATACAATGTAAATGTCAACTAGCATACACAACGCAAATGGACATGGCATACTCAATGCGATATAATCATGGCATACACAATGCGAATCAAGAACATGGCATGCGCAATGCAAACAATAACATAACATGCACGATGCGATGTAACATGGCATACACAATGCTCAATGGGCTTAAACCGAATGTTGGCAGACCTCAGCCATGCCAAAACAGAGGCCATAATGCTAAAATAAAGGCACCAAAAGCATATACAAGCATGCATGCCAATTGGCTCACCAATTAGGCCTAAGAGCACAACTCTCAAAAGCGCTCAAGGAGTGACAAACATGGAAGTGTGACAACACTGAATGCACTAAAATAAGGTATGTAATGATGCCAAATCATTCAAACAAAGCAAGCATGGCATGCGAAGGTCCTAAAGCATGAAAGCTAATAAAGAGGACTACAAAGGAGGCATGCAATACATGGAAAATATGCATGAACCAACCATGGACAGAGCTTAATAAGCCAAAACAAAGGCCAAAACATGCTAAGATGGAGGCTCAAAGACCTAGACATGCAAGCAAAAACACTAGGCCACAAACTAGGCAACAATGCACAATACTCAAAGGCACTTAAAGCATGAATGAAGTGGGAATATAGTCATGCTATAAGCTCTGAAATGAAGTATTAAATGAAGCCAAATCATCTAAATAGCTCAAAAATAGCATGCATGAGTTACCAAAACACAAAGCTAGCAAGGCCAATTGCACTACAGCTATACAAAGCATGAAGGATATGGCAAGGGCAACCCAAAATAGTCCTAGAGCATGTTAAAATGAGTCTAAAACATGTATGCAAGGAAGCCAAAACAAGCTAGCGTGAAGGGCATAAGGCATAATGCATACAAGGCAAATAAGGTGGATTACACTACACCTATTAAGACCAAGCATGGGATGACTTAACCAATAAATATCAGAGTTATATCATGGAAAAATAACCCCAAAAACACATTGAAATGATGGCTCGCAAGCTAATGCATGAAGGCATACGCAATGATTCATGTTAAGGCATAAAGGGGCAAACCCTCTAACGCATTGAATGAGTGATAAATGCAAGTACATGAGCATGAAACATGGACTGACATCAGATAATAAATCATGCCAAATCATTCAAATAGTCCAAGTAAAGCATGCTAGTGGACTTGATGCACAAAGCTAACAAACTAGATTGAACCATGGCTATACAAAACAAGTCATGCATGGTCAAAATAACACAAATCAGAGCTAAAGCATGTTAAAACATGGACAAAAGCTTCTCAAGGTTAAGCCAAAAGCAAGCTAGAATGACATGTTAAAGCATGATGCATGTTAGGCTAATTCATGGAAATGCACTACAAGTGCATGGAGCGTGCAAAGGCCAACCAAACCAAACCCTAACAGAGGTATGACATGGCAAAACATCACCTAAAACATGCTGAAATGGACTCAACATAAGCTAGAATGACATGCTACTTCATGAAGCACACAAGACTAGTGTGTGTGATTTACACTACAAGTGTATAAACCATGCAAGGAGTGACAAAACCAAGCAAAACAAGTGGCATGCCATGCTAGAATAAGCCCAAATACAAGCTAAGAACAAGTTAACACAAGCTTAACCAACATGCTCACACATGAGGCATGCAAGACAACTATTGAAGACACAAGGAGAGAGGATGACCCTCTCCTTTTTGGGACCTTAAAACACCATCTCCACCACTGAAATCCCTCTCGATTTCAGTGGTGAGAAGGCCAAAACAAGGTGATCCCAAAGCTTAAAAAGAAGGCACAAGAACAAGGCCAAACAAGGCCTAAGAGGGGGTAAACAACCCCAAACACAAAAGTGACCTAAACAAAGCTCTTAAGCACCAAAATTCAGAACTTTTTGTAGTTAAGAGTTAAGCTTAAAACAATGTGGAAAAGGGTCCAAAAGCTTAAGCAAGAATTGGGGTTTAAGAGGTTAAAGGCTCACCCTTGAAGACTACCTTCAAAACCAAAAATCCAGCAGCTTTTTCCAACCAAAACTAGTTCAAAAACTTCAAAAACAACCTCAAGAGACCTTAGCTCCAAAAGGATGGTGTGTGAGTGTGTGTTTGTGTGCAATAGTGTGACAAAATGACACTTTAAGGCACAAAAACAAGAGCAAACAAGGAAGAATAGATACAAAGGTATATCTATCTCTCAAGCCTCCATTTTGCTAACCCTAGAGGAGGGAGGAGGAGCCTCCCTCTTATAGAGAGCAAAAGCACAAGCTTCTTGAAGAAGCTAAGGCTCAAGGCCATCCCTCCATACGTGTATGGAGGATGATTCTTGTGCTCTCCAGCTGTGCCAGCTGGCCAAAAATATCTCCAAAATGGTGTCAAAAAGTAGCCGACCACTTTAAGTGGTCTCCCAGAACAACAACTGGTCGGCCATGGTGGAAGAAGGTCTAGAGCATGAAAACAATGCAATGATGTGGTGGCCGGCCAGAAAAGGTGGCCTAAAGACCAAGCAAACCAGTTTACAAGGGGAAGAACTGGTCTCCCACCCTTGTACCACGTTCCAAACAAGGAAAACAAGGTTGTACCAAAAACTAACCAAAACGGATGCAACACAAAAGTTCGGGAGGCAAAGCGTGCAGCCGGGAGCCTCGAAAACTGGCTGACAAGCACCAAAAATGGTTTGCAACCACAAAAGTGGTCTCCCAAACCACAGTGGCCCTCTAGGCCAAGGAAACAAGGTGTGGTTCAAAAACCACGCCAAACGGAGAACGTTAAGCAGTCCCGACACAAGGCTCGCGGCCGAAGGCTCCGAAAACTAGAAACTAGTCTCCAAATGGGAAAAGTGGCCTACGACCACAAAAGAGTGGTCTACAAGACCTTTCCCTCCCTCAGGCAAGGAAAACAAGACTTGGTCCGCAAGCCGAGCCAAAACACAAAGAGTTCAGAGACCCGGAGGCAAGGCTCTCAGCCGAAACTCTGAAACCTCAAAACGAGCACAATATGCGCAATCACTAAGAGCTCAATCGATGACGTCTGAGTCTTAAGGTCGGTCAAAAATAGAGTGTCTACAGTTGCCCCTCTTTGACAGAACTCGGAAGTCATAAGTGACGGGAGTGAGTGTCAAAGCCCAAAGACGACCCATTTTTGACAAAGCTGAAGACTTAGACAAACAGGCAAGATAATAAAGAGATGTGCCCGCAGGCAGGGGCAAAATGCAAAGGACATGCACAAAGCCGAACATAACTTATGATCATGCAAGGAAAGCTGTAACGAAGCAATTATGCACAATAAATGCAACAGTTTAAGCAAGCAAATACAAATCAAAATACATTACATGCAGAAAGGATGTAAGAGAATTATACAATTCTCGCTACGCCTCACGCGGAGAACACAATACTGTCCAAATTGTCTAGTCGCGCCAGCTTCAAATGAACCGTATATACAATATCGTCTGGTTCGTCTAGCCGCGCCAGCTTTAAATGAACCGTACATACAATATCGTGCCTGCAAAAGAAAGAAACTCAACAGGTACAACATTGTTAGAAACATGCATAGCAATGCAAGTGAAAAGTGCGTGACAACGCGAGTGGAGGGGTGCATGACAATGCAATCTAAGTGTGACGCATAACAATGTGGAGGCGTGCATGACAATGCAACCTAAGTGTGATGCATAACAATGAGGAAGGGGTGCATAACAATGCAATTTAAGTGTGACGCATAACAATGCGGAAAAGGGATGCATAACAATGCAACCTAAGTGTGACATATAACAATGCGGAAGGGATGCATGACAATGCAACCTAAGTGTGACGCATAACAATGCGAGTAAAACAAGCATAACAATGCAAGTGAAGTGTGCATAACAATGCCACTAAAAGAGTGCGGGTGCATAACAATGCAACGGAAGTACGCATAGCCATATAAGTAAAACGAGCATGACAACACAAGTAGTGAATGCACAACAAAGCAATGAGTGGTGTGCATAACAAAAGCAAGAGAGGAAAGTGAATGTGAGAGTGGTATAACTTCGATAGCATGCCCCGAAACAAAATGCCGGTTAAAGAAAAATAAGCCTTAACGCAAGCAAATTAACCAGAACCTCCGATTTGCCTCTCGGAGGGGTCACAACATACTTAAAAAGGATACACCTCACTCTTTGATAAGTGACGATGAGCCATGCATCGAGGACTTGAATTGAACTTCCCGCGGGGACAATTTCGCGCCAAAAGTGTACTTTTCTTGCACTTTCCTGAAAGACAAGAGCTCCAATCATCACCAAAACACACAGAGAGAACAATGGAGCTCTGAAGATCATCCAGGAGGCTATCTGACCAGTTATATTAGTGGCCGACTAGTTGTTGCCTACCAAAGTGGTCGGTCCACCAGAAAAACTAGCTAGCAAACCAGTTTACAAAATCCGGGGCAGTTTTGTCTTTTCAAGGTCGGATCTTTAAATGGAAAGCTCCAAATCACTTTTGCTCACACCTCCAAGGCCGAAATACATTTTTCTCCATCTCTAGAGCCTTTTCTTTCTCAGATCTGTACTTTATACATGTTTTCCAACGCCCCACGCAAAGTTGTTTCGTGAAAACTTTGATTCTCTTCGCTTTGAACCGATTAGAATTTGTTTTCGAAGCTTCTTTCTCCATTTCCACCACTCGAGGTATGTTTGTCTCGAAGTTTGGCACCTTTTCTCGGGCGTTGACTTTTGTTGACTTTTTCTCTTACCGAGAGTTGACTTTTGTTGACTTTTTGTAATTTTGGCCCATTTCGCTCGTTTTTGCTCATTTTTACAGATTTGTTCAAATGGCTAAACATATTCTGTATGGTGGAGGTTCCCCGAGGGTAGAGGATGAGCCCGACGTTATGTCGTTGCCTCCTAGGATATGACCATTCAACCCGGAGAGGTACCACCCACGGGAGCACATCTTACCTCCTAGCACTTTCCATCATTTTACTGACTTCGCGCGACGGGCGCCCGCAGACTTACTGCTATGGGAGCCGGAGTGCCATCTATCTCACCAGGCGCGAGAGGTACGTACTTCACTTTTACATTTTCTGCGAAGTATTTTATCTGCTCATTCTGAACACATTCACATACACAATGCTTCTGCTCATGCTTGAACACAACTTGCACACAACATTTTGTCCACTTGGCACGCAACTTTCAACGTAACACTTTGCTCATCTGGCACGTAGCTCTTGACAAAGTATTCCATTCATTTGGCACACAGTTCATTCAGGCACACAGCTCTTTTCGGGCACGCAGCCCATTTTAGGCACACAGCACATTTCACGATACTTTGTTCATTTGGCATGTCGCTCTTTTGGGCACTCAACTCATAACATAGCACACTATTCAATCTGAACATGCAGTTCATAACACAGTATTCGGTTTCATTGGCACACAGCGCATAACATAGCACAGTGTTCAATCTGAACACGCAGTTCATAACACAATATTCTGCTCAATCTGAACACACAGTTCATAACGCAATAGTTTGGTTTATTTGGCACGCAGCTCATAACATAGCACACTGTTCAATCTGAACACGTAGTTCATAACACAGTATTTTGCTCAATCTGAACACATAGTTCATAACGCAGCTTTTGCCCAATATGAACACACAGTTCATAACGCAGTTTTTGCTCAATCTGAACACATAGTCCATAACGCAGTTTTTGCTCAATCTGAACACACAGTTCATAATGCAGTTTTTTGCTCAATCTAAACACGCAATTCATAACGCGGCTTTTGCTTAATCTGAACACGCAGTTCATAACGCAGTTTTTGCTCAATCAACACCTACCATAACGCAGTTTTTGCTCAATTTGAACACACAGTCCATAACGCAGTTTTTTTTGCTCAATCTGAACACACAGTCCACAACACGGTTTTTTTTTTTTTTGCTCAATCTGAACACAGTCCATAACGCAGTTTTTTTGCTCAATCTGAACACACAGTTCTTAACGCAGTTTTTGCTCAATCTGAACACATAGTCCATAACGTAGTTTTTTTTTTTTTTTTTGCTCAATCTGAACACACAATTCATAACGTAGTGTTTGCTCAATCTGAACACACAGTTCATAACGCAGTTTTTGCTCAATCTGAACACACAGTTCGTAACGCATTTTTTGCTCAATCTGAACATACAGTTCATAACGCAGTTTTTTTGCTCAATCTGAACACGCAGTTCATAATGTAGTTTTTGCTCAATTTGAACACGCAGTTCATAACGTAATTTTTGCTCAATCTGAACACACAGTTCATAACGCAGCATTCTTTTAATTTTGCACACGGCTTATACCACTGCTTAATCTGAACACGTAGTCCATAACACAGTATTCTTTTAATTTTCCACACGGCTCACAACACTGCTCAATTTGAACATGCAGTTTATAACACAACATTTTTTTTTAAGTTTGCACATGGCTCACAACACTGCTCAATCTAAACACACAGTCCATAACACATCATTCTTTTAATTTTGCACACAGCTTATAACACTGCTCAATCTGAACACGCAGTTCAAAACACAACATTCTTTTAATTTTGCACATGGCTCACAACACTGCTCAATCTGAACGCACAGTCCATAACACAGCATTCTTTTAATTTTGTACACGACTCATAACACTGCTCAATCTGAACACAGAGTCTATAACACAACTTTCTTTTAATTTGCACACGACTCATACACAACATTGTGTTTATTCTGAAACTGAATACATCTGTTCATTCTACATGCAAGTATCTTCCCATTTCACTCGGGGATATGGATCAATCGTTGCTAGGGAGTGGTACATGGGGCTCCCAGATGCCGTCCGGCATATTGTGGATGAGGTAGGATTTGGCCCATTCTGTGCGGGGTTGTCGCGTCACCCAGCGAATAGGACCCTTTTAGGTGCACTTGTAGAGAGATGGTGGGACACCACCAACTCCTTCCACTTCTCAGCTACCGGGGACATGACGATGACCCCATATGACTTCTCCATGTTGACGGGCCTCAACGTGGCAGGCCGGTCGGTCCCATGCGACGCGGACATGGGTGAGTGGGAGGTAGCTTGGACTTACTTGCTTGGAGCTCATCCGCCACCCTCCAGATCACCGGGCATGGTTAGGTACACCTGGTTTATGGAGCAGTATAGATGGACTATGCCCGAGACTATGGAGGCCATACTGCAGTATGCCCGGGGATTTTTTATGTTCCTCATCGGGACCACTCTGTTCTCTGACAGGGGGAACACAGTTGGGCTTTATCTGCTCAGTGCTCTGGTAAACCTATCACAAGTCCGGCATTTGGATTGGGGCGGCGCTGGCCTCGCTACCCTTTATTGCTACATGAGCGCGACCTCCCGCGAGCGGGGGACCATAGTAGGTGGCCACTGGCGAGCCTGTGAGGTACATTCTACCCTCTTGATTTACATTTCTGCTTTTCATTATCTGTACACTACACACAACACACATTACATTCTGTACTCTACATTCTGCACTCAACATCTTGCATTTTCAGACATCCCAGATTCACATTCTCGTGACTCAAGCTCGTGATTTTCTCAGATATTCTCAGATTCGACAGCCACTATCTTACCTTTCACAACTGTGGGTTTATGCCTACTTCCCGACACTCGCTCCTGAGCTAGAGGTCGAGGTACCTCTCGGGATCCCTTATTCACGTAGATTCGATGGTCGGTGCCGGTCTAGGCCCCAGGAGACTCTGCCATATCTGAGGCATTATTTCGACATGGTGCGGGCGACCGAGGTAAACCAGAACTCTCAGTTCTTCATGCTTTCGGCTTTGATTCATCTTGCATATTTATGACATCTAATCAGCTTATGCACTTGTCATCCACATCACTTGGCAGCCTCGGCTGGCGATGCCCGAGTATTCTCAGTTCGCGTTCGCCGGAGCATAGGGCGCCTCCCGTTAGAGGGTTTTGTTTGAGGGACCAGTCGACAGAGCCTGGTTTCTCAGGGATCACTTCATGCGTCAAACGATGGGCAATCCCACTCAAGATATCCCCTTAGCACCTCCACTGGACATGCGGTCCACAGAGAGCCTCACTTCTCGGGGGATTGATGACCTCATGCTGGGCTCTGACGCAGTTCTTTTCCTAGAGGAGGGGAGTACGCGACATATGTCCGCAGATTCTTGATGCCTCCACTGACAGGTATCCGTACTCCTATGAGGAGGGCTGCTACTATGCCATCATCGAGTCGAGCCCAAGCCACAGACATTCCCTCGACTAGCAGGGCCGGTAGTTCAGAAGGTAGGGCTAGAGGGATGCCCTAGATTTGTCATTATACTGGGTGGCCCGATGTCCCGACCGAGCTGACAGGCTAGCAGTATGAGACTTTTTACCCAATTCCACTGGAGCCTCCAATGCGCGACCATCGATACGTCAGTGACCCTGACTCACCACCGATATGCTTCATAGTTTTCATTTATCACTCAGATGTTTAGACATTCATTCATTCACTAATGATTTGAACTTGCATCTACAGCCTCCCAAAGAGTATACCGAGGGGTTGCTCGAAGTGGTAGCCTCACTCGAGAGCATGGTTCTGTGGAGGGAGACGCTACTATATGCCTCCGGCATTCGGGTACTTTTCAATTTCCTTGCATTTATCGTACTTCTAATGACATATGGAAACTGAAAACTTCAATGTATTAATTCATTGCATATGTAGAGCACATCTGGCACATCACATTCACATACTATAACTGTATGCACCTACTCTATGTATCATTGTTGCATCTGTATCTGATATACATACTGGCTAATGCATTCAAACTGTCCTTTTCAGGTCCCACCTCTACAGACTGGGCCATCCAGGCCTTCTCGAGTAGCTAGGAGAGGGGTCTCAGCACACAGCCGAGGAGGGCGGAGAGCACCTGTCAATTATGACAAGGAGTCTAGCGAGGAGGAGAAGGCGGCACATCCACAGTCAGAGACATCTGCGGGTAGAGATGACGACTCTGGTTTCGATTCCAAGGACGGAGGTAATGCTAAAGGGGATTCCGAGGACGGTGACTTTGATTCAGATGATAGTGCCGGTGCCGGTGATGCGGAGGCTGTTCAGCTGAAGAGGGCGAAGAGGGCCTCTTGGTCTTGAGCTTGATGGCACTGATACAGATGTTCCTATTTTATTTTTCTTTTTACATGTAGTTATAGCACATTGTACAGCTTAGGCAATTTTATTTTCTCCAAAACTTGTACTCTATTGTAAACTGTTGTAAAAAGAAGTTATGATGGAATGAAAATGACTTTTTATTCGAAAAGTGTTGTACTTGTACATTCTAAGCATTGCATCGCACCGTTTTCCACAAAAATGGAATTAAATGGAAATTGAGCCTTGTGTATTACCAAGTCAGGTAGTGAACTGACAAAACAAACTAAACAACCTAACTCACTAAGAAATAGCAAAACCTTAGCAAGTTTACAACTTGATAAGCAACAAGCAACAAGTCGATAAACAAAGAACAACAACTCAATAATCAAAGAGCAATAACTTCATAAGCAAAACTTAACAACTCGAAGAGCGAATGCATTTTGAGACAAACAAAGCGACAAAATCCATCCAAACCAGAGGTAAACTCAGACCTTCAGTACTCTCAGCACATAGGAAAGCTAGAGCCTCCATTCTGGAGACAAGAAACAGCTGGAGACCAGCTTTTTACACATGGCCGACGACTTTTAGAGCTTGCCGACCAGTTTTTCGGTCTGCAACCCAAAAAAAGTAGTTGGCCGACCAGAAAAAGTGGTCGGCCGACCACTTAACCTGGGAACCTCCAGTTTTCTAACACTTGTCCTCCAAACAGTGTCTTATCCTCCATAAAGGTTCTAGCTTCGTGGTTCCCTCATTCTAACTCAGTTTTGCACCAAAATGGAGGCGTTTCTTGTTGAAAATCTGACAAATTGGGTTTCTACCTTGGATAGCTCGGAAAAGTTGAATTTCTGGGGCTTCGGCATAAATGCACTATTCATGCTAAGTCGCACCCCGCTGCGTTTTTTGTTCCTTCATGCCGTGGCAAGGTTTTGGAATCCGGTAACACATGTCTTTAGCTTTGGCAGACAAGAGATGTGTCCCACTTTCGAAGACTTCCAAGCTTTGACGGAGTTCAACCGCGAGGAAATGGTTTTGCCACAATTTCGCTTCGGCCACGTCCAAGCCTTAGGACGGATGTACGGGCTCACTAAGCATGACCCTCGGTCATTGATCTGCGATGGGGAGTTGGACATCCCTAGCTTGGTTTATCGGTTTTCTGATGCTGGTGACCGCAGCGACCATCACTGTCAGGATTTTCGGCGACATGCACTTTGCTTATGCATGCTGTCTCATTTCTTGTTTGCCTCAGGCTCCGGAGGGTCTAGTGTCCGGTAGATCGAGGTTGCCCAAGGCTTAAAGGAGGGCAAAAGCTGCATTGTCATGACACTAGCTGAGACATTGATGGGCTTGGATGCTTTTCATCACCGAGAGACGACTAGATTCGCGGGGAGTCCACTACTACTGCAGGTAATGTTTCCCACCCTATCTCACATATATTGCTCACATCACTCGGCCCTCAGGCTCGGTTTTTCTCACAAAACCCCTTTTCTTACTTTTCTCTCAACGTACACCTCTCTATTCTTTAATCTCTCATTTTTCATCCCTCACCAGGTATGGTTGATGGACAAATTAAGGGTTATGGACTCATGCCCGGCATATTCAGCTCGCAGCTATTTCTTCCAACGACGTTTAGTTCATGCCCTTGATGAGGAATGGTGGTGTGAATGAATGTGCCGTCTATCCGCTACCAGTATTGCTTGGCGCTGCCCTTGACTCAACCTGCCGGTGATGAGTTACAGCATGTCTCACCAGCTCGAGATTTAGTTGATCGGCCTGACACATTATGTCTTTTACTTTCCATTCTGATTCCGGCGCCAGTTCAAACACGATCAGACCTGCCCAGCAGAGGGATAGAGTACCCTATTGCATTTCCGATCTGAGGCACACAGCTAGCTCGGTATGCCACAACATGGAGAACAAGAGAGCTTCTGGCTCCCACTCTCACTTTCAGTTGCATCCTTTTCTGATGAGTGCATAGCCTGGCTTGATGAGAAGGCGCAAGTTGGGCCTACTTTGGCATCAGAGGCTTCGACCAGCTCTGGGAAGGGACGCAGGAACACCTGACTATGCCCCGAATTTATTTGCTTTATCAGTACTTTCAAGTTTTCTTTATGAATGTAATAAAAAGCAACTTCAATTTGTATTCAAAAGTAGGAGAACTCTGTATTGAAATCACTGTAATTGAAGGTTGTGAGTACTGAAAATTTTCCGTTTGGTCCAAAAATGGTCTAAGTCGTAAAAAGATTAATTTGAGCAAAATCAACTTTTATTAAAACTTGTCAAAACCATTTTCGATATGGATCAAGACTGGACACGCCTGAGATCTATCACTGAGATGTACAACCTTGGATCCTCAGCAACTAGAAGGTTGCCCCTAGTCTGAATAGCATCAGACCGAGATCACAACCGAGCTCTTGAATGCAGAATAGACAAAGATGACCAACAAGATCACACGGACAAAGTTGATCGGGGAAGTGTTTATGGCTGGACTTCAGAATGAAGTTGCCTACGTATCACAAAGATGGGAATCAAGCCTTACGTAGTTCAGCTTGGGTTCACTCGTGTATTAACACTCTCCTTTTGCACTCTAACTTTAGCCAAGGCCGCCCTTTCTGGGTTTTCAACCTTGCGAGCTCAGTTTTTATTATTTCAAATTTTCTGTGCTCTAACTTTTTCCTAGGTTGCCCTTTCTGGTTTTCAGCCTAGCGAGCCACTCAGGGATAGTATTTCTTCAACTTGTCCATGTTGATCGGCTGGGAGAACTCTAGGCCATCTAGGTCTATCAGAATGACAGCTCCACCCGACAAGATAGACTTGATGATGTAAGGGCCAGTCCAATTGGGTCTGAACTTGCCCCTAGGGTCGTGGATGGGAGCTCGGTTGTCTTCGAGCACTAAATCTCCTTTCTTCAAATTCCTGAACTTAACCTTCTTGTTGAAAGCCCTGTCGATTCTTCGTTGATAACCCTGAACATGGTACAGTGCTTTCAGCCTTCTCTCATCAAACAGCATGAGTTCTTCGAACCTACTTTGCAGCCAATCTGCCTCAGCTATCTAACACTCAGCCAATACTCACAATGACAGAACCTCAACTTCAATAGGCAGAACGTCCTCCATCCCATAAACCAAGGAGTACGGAGTCGCCCTAGTAGAACTTCGAATTGAAGTACGGTAGCCCCACAGAGCCAATGGCAACCTATATGGCCAATCCGGGTAAGTTTCCACCATCTTCTGCAGAATATGCTTCACGTTCTTGTTGGCGGCCTCAACTGCTCCATTGGTCTGCGGCTGATATGTAGATGACCTATGAAAAGCCGCGTTGTACTTCTCCAACAAATCGATCACCTCCTTCTTGAAGTGAGAACCATTATCTGAAATGATCTCATTCGGGACCCCGTAGCGATAGATGATGTTGTTCCTAATGAACTTGGCGATATGCGAGGCCTTCAACACCGCATAAGATTGGGCCTCAACCCACTTTGTGAAGTAGTCTATCGCTACCAGAATGTACTCATGCCCATTGGACCCCTTTGGAGTAACAGCCCCAATCACATCAATCCCCCAAACTCAGAATGGCCATGGCGAAGTCATGTTGTACAGCTTTGATAGCGGAATGTTCATGCGATTCGCATGGATCTGACATTTGTGGCATCACCGAACAAAGCCAATACAATCCTCCTCCATGGTGGACCAGTAATAACCCTGTCTAAGGTTCTTCCGAGCTTGCATCACCCCGTTCATATGCGCTCCGCACTTTCCTCCATGGATGGCCTCCATCAGGCGCTTGGATTCTTCAACATCAACACACAGTTTATGCATCCCGAGATGACCTCTCTTGTACAGTTTACCCCCGCAGATGATGAACTGAGCAGCCATTCTTCGAATTGCCCTTTTGTCCTTGGCATTTGCCCCTAGTGGATACGCCTCTTTTTCCAAGAAGTTCCAAACATCGTAATACCAGGGATTCTCATCTTGTACCTCATCTATGGCAGCAATTAGCTCGTAGGCCGGCACGAATTTCTGTTCAATGATGATCGGACACATCCGGACTCCGAAAAGGATGTCTATCATGGAAGATAGAGTTGCTAGTGAATCTGCGAACCTATTGTTCTCTCTTAACAGATGAGCAAAGTTCAACTTCTCAAACCGAGGAATCAGCACGTCCAAGGTCTGGTGGTAAATTCTCATATTTTCTTCTTTAACTTTCCAATCTCCATTAGCTTAAAATACAACAAGGTTCGAGTCCCCGATGACGTCCAACCATTTTGCCCCTAGTTCTAGGACAGCTTCTAAACTAGCAATATATGCCTCATACTCTGCCTCATTGTTCGATACTCTGAACCGGAGTTTGAATGCTAAGGGTATGCAGGAATGGCCAGGTGCTATTAGCAACACCCCTATCCCATACCTGTATTGGTTTGACGCTCCGTCAAAGTACATCGTCTAAGTCTCTTCTTCGACATGTAGAATGGCCTCATCTGGGAACAGGTACTCAATTGCTTCATCCCCTTCAACTGGGTGATCGGCTAGGAACTCCGCTATCGCTCTCCCTTTTACTAACTTGCGCGTCACACACTTCAGATCAAATTCGGAAAGCAGAAGCAACCAACGGCTAGCCTACCCGTAAGTGCTAGTTTCTCAAAGAGATATTTGATGGGATCTAATCTTGAAACCAATATTACAGATTGAGCTAACAGGTAGTGCCACAGTTTCCTGGTAGCCTATACCAAGGCCAGACAAGCCTTCTCCAGTGGAGTGTAGCAGGTGTCGTAATCCAGCATCTTCTTGCTCAGATAGTAGATAGCTCTCTCCACTTTGTCCTCAGACTTCTGTACAAGCATGCAGCCCATTGCAGTTTCAGTCACTAAAAGATACAGAATCAACGACTCCCCCGACTCAGGCGGTGACAACACAGGTGGGTTCTATAAATATTGTTTGATCTGTTTGAAAGCAGCTTGGCATCGGCCGTCCTATTGGAACTTCGTTCCTTTCTTCAGGAGACCAAAGAGTGGTTCACAAGTCAAGGTTAATTTAGCAACAAACCGTCTTATGAATTGCACTTCACCCAAAAAGCCTCGCACCTCCCTTTTAGTCCTCGGTGGTGACATATCCAAGATGGCCTTGATTTTGGAAGGGTCGACTTCGATGCGCCTTTGTGTGATCAAGAACCCCAACACTTTCCCTGCTGTAACACCGAACGTACATTTTTGAGGATTCAGCTGCAACCGATACTCCCTGATCCTTTGGAAGAACTTTTGCAAGGCAGTGTAGTGGCCCTCTCTTTCCTTGGACTTGACAATCATGTCGTCCACATACACCTCCACCTCTTTATGGATCATGTCATGCAATATTGTGGTTGCAGTCTGTTAATATGTAGCCCTAGCATTCTTCAGCCCAAACGGCATCACCCTATAACAATAGGTCCCCCATGGGGTGGTAAAAGCAGTTTTCTCCCAATCTTCGAGTGCCATCAATATCTGATTGTAGCCAAAAAACCCATCCATGAATGAGAGCAACGCATGCCTTGCTGTGAAGTCAACTAACTCATCGATATGCGGCAAAGGAAAGTCGTCCTTCGGACTGGCTTTGTTCAAATCCCTGAAGTCCACACATACTCGAATTCTGCCATCTTTCTTCGGCACTGGAACTATGTTGGCTAACCAAGTTGGGTATTCAGATACCAGCAGGAACCCTGCGTCAATTTGCTTGGTGACCTCTTCTTTGATCTTGAGAGCCCAGTCAGGGCAGATCCTTCTGAGCTTCTGCTTAACAGGTTGGGCCTCTAGGTCAAGAAAGATCCGGTGCTTTACAATCTCAGTATCAATTCCAGACATGTCTTCGTAGGACCACGCGAAAACATCTTTGAAATCTTTTAATAAAGCGACTAAGTGCTCGCGCTCCTCCGAAGACAACGTGGACCTGATCTGGACTAGCCGCGAGTCCTTCTCAGTACCAACATTAATTTGGGTGATTTTATCAACCAAGGGTTTTATAAACCTCTCCTGCTTTTGATTAAGCAAATATTACAAAACCGAAGGACTTTCTTCCTCGTCGTTTTCATCGAAATTTTGAAAGTCCTGATTAATACAATAAATCAAAGGCACAGAAAAGTACTCGAAGGCCACAGCCGCATAATTCTCATTAATCACTTCCAAGTCGCCTACTTCCTCTATTACAACTGACTCAAAGGAAAAAGAAAAAGACGACCTAGACAGGACTGTGGCATCCGGGTTGTCACCCCCAAGAATACCGAACTCAAACTCAGACGAGCTGGAACTTGATTCCGACTCTACGGACTCAGTGGAATCAGATTTCGGTTCACTACCTGACCTGGTGTTGCTCGATAAAAATCCTTCCTCGTATTGCCAGACGAGGGAGGGTGTGATGGATGCATCCAGAATGTTTGAAGATGGGCTCGCAGCTGTTTCATTCCTAATCATGGACACCGAGAAGTTATCCACCAAGCACTTATGTACGATCGGAGGATCTGAAAGTAGAGAAGCCAGTGCTACCCCCATTTCAATCTCTGCACTCTCGGAATCCTCCTCCCTGCATTGTTCAACCTCAGCTGGTGGGTCTATCTGCTCCTCAGCAACATCATCTCCAGACAATTGCAAGTCAAAGAATATCTTCAATCTCGGCAACTGCCGCCTTTCTGCATTCAACCATGGCTCTGGGAAGCCGCAGAACAGGAAGTCCTCCCCTTCCCGGACAAAACATCCATTTAGGGTACCCTGGATAGGCCGGTTTGTCAACTCATAAGGCTTCCCGGCTTGCTTGGCTCTGGCTCTTTCGGCCATCTCCTTGCCTTTCCTCACCCAGTCCTCTTTGGTAGGCAGATAACCTAAGCCAAAGGTATGCAGGTTACGTGGCACTTCGGCCAATCTTGCAACGCCTTTTCGGCCACTGTGCCCTAATCCCATCCCAGGGATGTGCTGGAGTTTATTCATGAGGTAAACAGACTGTGCACTGACATATAACCCCTCATCAATAGCGAGTATATGTTACAGACAACCCCAAATTTCTAGGGTAAATCCTGATAGGAATACATCCTCCGCACCAAGTTTGATTTCCAGGACCGGTGTAGACACCTCTGGCGGTGGATGGATTGAAGAATTCCCAAAAACATTAGTCACCCCCTTCCCGTGGGGGTATTTCAGCATCTGATGCAAGGTAAAAGAGACTGCCTTCACTTGGTGCAGCCACGGCTGCCCTAAGAGTAAGTTGAAGGTTGCAGGAATGTCCAAGACATGAAAATCAATATCCTGCTGTCCTGGACCAACTTGAGTGCGAACCTGCATAGTCCCCATCATTTCTCTGCTAGTGTTGTCAGATGCCCGAATCACCTGGGCAGTGGGTACGAAGTCTGCGGGCTTCAACCCGATTGCATATGCCGTCCTCGGCGGACATACGTTGATGGCAGATCCTGTATTGACAAGAACTACTATAGACGTCCCCGAACGTCCTGGGAGGGAATCCCATTTTGTTCATTGGGCTCACTACAGTTTAGCACTCAATGTCACGGTCCTATATCTAATCTCGCAGAGTGCAATGCAAGACCGATGAATCCTCAAAGAGCCCAAATCCAGCAAATCATTTTTGAAAAACTGATTTTTAGAAAGAAGTGCCAAACATGGACTGTTTTGCTAGATACAAAGTCGCCACCTAAATTTTTATTTTGGGGGAATTTAGGAAACCTTGACTCGTGGCTAAGGCCACGTGTCCGTCATCACCAAAGGTGCCTTGGCTCGGGAACTTGGGTACGATTAGGGAAGGTCACTTCGTGAGCACCCCCGCTCGCCCGATCAAAGATCGACCTCCACTAACCAGGATATCGAGTTTTGAATGCATTATGTGCTCTTATTCCGGTTTATTAGCCTAGAATTACTATGTGATGCGTACAACATACAAGTATAGACTAGATCGCCTAATTTGGAACAAAGCATCGCATATCCGTTTGTTTGGAAAATGGTTTGAGGTTTGCTACTCGCAAGTAGGCTGAAAAACACGAATTTCAGTGAATCGTCCCAATTCAAACAATCCAACCTTTACCCACAGGCATTCAGGCAGTTATATCACATAAGCAATTAGCCTCATGGTAAGCATGCTGTCATCGCAACACTCACACACATGCAAGGATGCTAACGCGTAAATGCTTACCTAGTACTCCAAGCCAAAACAGAAACTAGTTAGTAATCAGATGCATGATCCTAGTTGATGTTAAGATGGCTAATGCAACACATGCAAAATGCAACTAGAAATAGGCTCGACTATTATAAGATGTCATGTGAAATGCAACTTGATACATGTATTCAAATTGGAATTGAAATACAATGTAGTTAGCATGATGCGCCAAGCCCAGTGCATGCAATATGAATGAATGTGTGCAAACATGCTATCATAAGTATGCTAATTGAAACGTGCCCTAAAACTAACCATTGTAGGCGGTTAAATAAAAGGGAGAAGGATGTGGGGTTGGAAGACATGCATCACACACACGCACACTTATTACACAATTTGCCCTCTCTCGGAGGGACCGAAAGAATAATACAAATTAACTAACTAACAAGCTAATTAATTATTACACAACACTTAACTAATTAAATGAATTAATTAAGCTAAGAAAGTAGTAAAGAGGCCTCGGGAAGAGGGATGAATGCATGCATGTTCGGTTTCGCTCGGAAATCCATCGCCATACTCAAGTACATCCTTTATAATCGCTCGCACTTCTAAAAACTGCACAAGTCTCCAGGATGTTTCTAAACCATTTTTTGAGCACTGTGGAAGGTCACCGGCCAAAAGGCAAGGCCACCGGCCATGGGAAACTCGACATCGACCATGTCTGAGGCTCTTGGCCAATAATGCATAGCTGGCCGGCACTGAAGATGGCCGACCGGCCATCTCTTCTTGCAGAATCCTGTTTTGCTGCAGCATAAGGCAAACAGAGCATGGCAATGCATTTTCAAAGAAATGTTTGCATAACCACCCTCCTTATCATGTTTAAGACTCAAAGGAGTATGGTTTTCGACCCTCGGACCATCAATCACGCATTTCAATGCATAATGGCCAAAGAAGCCAAGTGTGCAACTCAATATGGAATGAAATGCACAAAACACATAAAGGGCCCCAACTTCTATCATAATTGATCACAAGGCAAGAGATGCACACACAATGCAATGCAACCTAGGCAAGCAAACAAGCATGCAAATAACTCAAGTGTGCAACAAATCTAATGCAACATGAGCATGTTAACATGCAATATGCAATAGGCATACAACCTAAACATGTGGACATATATAGCATGCAACAACATGGAAAATGAAACAAGCATGCAACAACATGGTGAGATGGACTTACACTAACATGGGTAGCTCTCAAGCATGCCAAAATCAGTGGCCAAATGAGATGAGAACAAGGCCCAACATTCATGCAAACATGCACAATGCAAGGGCTCTAAGCCTAAGGCACAAAATGCAACTCTCCAAGAGCAATGCAAGGATGAAACATGGCATACAATGGCATATATTCTAGCTCTGAAATGGCATACTAAATGATTCCAAAATGACTCTGAAACATGCAAACACTCATGCTATGCATGCTAGAAGGCTCAAATACCGAAACTAGTGAAGCACACTTCACTATAGGTATACAAAGCAATGCTCAAATGGCAAAACCAGCCCCAAAGAGATCCTAGGCAGGTCCAAGATAGTAGCAAAATGGCCTAAAATGATGGCTCAGAATGCACCAAAATGAAGCTCGTGCAATGGTCAGTAAATAAAGCATACAAGCACGACCCTCAAACATATTTAAAGAGTGGAAAACATGAGAATATGGCATTCATATAAGCTTTTAAATATGATGTATAGTGGCCCCAAAACATGAAAACATCTCAGTATATGCATGCAAGAGGCTACAAAACTCAAGGCTAGGCATGGATATTGAACTACAACCATGCATAGCATGCATCATTCGACCATGAGGCACAAAAACAGAGCTAAGGTAGTCCAAGCATGCACAAAATCAGGGTGAGGCATGGCCAAAAAGTGCTAGAATCAAGGGCCAAAACAACATGCAATACAAGCTAGTGAATAGGGTTTACACTACAAGTATATTAAGCATTCAAGAGGCCATTAAACCAGAACAATTTAGAGGTATGAAATGCCAAATAAAGCACAAAAACTCATTGAAACATGGTCTATGCATGCAAGAATGAGATGCTCCTTTAATAGGCCATGAAGAGGGTTGTTCTACACATGCACGATGGACACCCAATATGACAAAACCACCTCTGGACAGAGGTGATGCAGGCCCTAAAACTCACTAAAAAGGGCTTGAAATGAGGCTAGGAAGCATGCAAGTATAGCCTCCTTTGTAAGGCCAAAAATGCAAGTAAGCAAGACAATAAGGAGAGGAGATGGCCCTCTCCTTCTTAGGACCTCAAAACATCATCCCCACCACTGAAATCCCTCTAGATTTCAGTGGTGAGAAGGTCAATACAAGGTGGTCCCGAAGTTCACAAAAAAAGCACAAAAATGAGGCCAAACAAGGCCTAAGAGGGAGGGAAACAACTCCAAAGACAAAAGTGACCTTAAACAAAGTTCAAAGCATGCAAAAATAAAACTTTTATCAGTTATACACTAAGCTCAAAATAGCATGCAAGATAGGCTAAAAGCTTGTGCAAAAATGGGGAATAAAAGAGGGAAAAGGAGTTACCCTTGTAGCTTAGCAAAAACCAGCAGATTTCTGGACCAAAACCCAACCTTTCAGCCCTCTCAAGACCCTCCAAGAACCTTAGATGAGTGGTGGAGGTGTGTGCTTAGGAGTTGTGGTGTAAATGGGTCAAGAACCAAGCACTTTGGAGCTCAAAATAGTAAGATATATATCTTGGAGCCTTAGACAAAAATTTGGAACCTTTGTCAATGAGGGAGAGGCTCTCTCTTATAGAGGAACAAAGGTCCAAGCTTCTCCTAGAAGCTTGGAGCAAAGGGCCAAGCTTCTTGAGGAAGCTAGAGCAAAGGGGTCAAGCTTCCTCAAGAAACTAAGAAAGGTTCAAGCTTCTTTTAGAAGCTTGGAGCAAAGGGTCAAGCTTCTTCAAGAAGCTAAAAAAAGGTTCAAGCTTCTTGGAGAGGCTAAAAAAAGGTCAAGCTTCTTGGAGAAGCTAGAGCAAAGGTTCAAAAGGTTCAAGCTTCCTCAAGAAGCTAAAAACCAAGGGTTCAAAAGGTTCCAGCTTCCTCAAGAAGCTAAAACAAAGTTTCGAAAGGTTCAAGCTTCCTCAAGAAGCTAAAAACCAAGGGTTCAAGCTTCCTTAAGAAGCTAAAAACCATGGGTTCAAAGGGTTCAAGCTTCCACAAGAAGCTAAAAACGAAGGGTTCAAAAGGTTCAAGCTTCCTCAAGAGGCTAAAACAAGGGTCTCGGCCCAAAAAAGCGACCGATCGACCAAAATAATGGCCGACCGACCAAGAACATTGCCGACCGGCCAACACTTTTGGCCAGTAGAAATAAAACAGGGCTAGTGGCAACATGCCAAGGCCGATGGGGTGTGGGGGTGGCCAACAAGCCATTTCTTACCCTCAGAGGCAAAACCTAAGTGCTTGGTCCACAACCAAGCACAAAACAAATAAGTCGAGAGGTCTTGAGGCAAGGTGCGCGGCCGAAACCTCCGAGAACTCAAGACGAACACGAACATAGATAATCATCGAGTGTTCAAACGATGACGTCCAAGTCTTGAGGACGGTCAAAAATGGGGTGTCTACAACTACTGGTATCCATTTGTCTCTACACTCTACAGAGATGTAGAGAGGTTTTTATGATTTGCGCCCTCAGGCGGTAGCTCCTTGTCAGCAAAGGTTAACATCAGGGAAGCTCCTCCCAGAAAGACTAACCCTACCAGCTGTTCAGGCGTGGTGTCGATTGAAACTTTGGCTCTATCCATTGTAGAAAGGACAGCCTGTCTATGAACTCTTGAGGCCATAAGCAGTCCCCAAATGGAGATGTCTGGTTGTATCTTCTTATGCTGTTTCAGCACGGCCTCCTCCTCGAGTAACTTTTCTTTCTGCCTCTCTGCCTTTGTGCCCTTTCCAGACACCTCTGGTTGATCTACTTGTGGGGGCTTGAAGTACCGCCCACTCCTGGTCATGTGATCCACCTCTCCAAGATACCAGGTATCATCCGGTTGGTTGTTCCCCCAGTCTTCGTCTGTGTGGGCAAGACATAGGTCGTCGTCCTCCCACCACATTTTGTCGGCCATCAACAAGCAATTATATGGTTCTATTACAATCATTCCTGTGTGCACAGCACATTCCGTTCCCGTGCTCACAGCACATTCAGTCCCCACAGGGGCTTTGGACTTTCTAGCCCTCTCCAGATCTTCGATCTTCTCTTGCTCAAACTATTTCAGTGCAGCCTGCTGCTCCGCATCTTCCGTACCCAAACTGCCTATATCCCAAACAAAATTTTTAACACCGGTGCTCTCCAGCGGTTGCTCCTAATCTCCAGCCATTTCGGCCACTACTGATGTTCCCATCTCTGACTAACCCTGCTCTGGCTGAGGCTGTTCAATAACATCCGGCTCGTCACTGAGCCACCCAGTAACCTCTGTTGACCCTTCTATGTGAACCAGTTGACAGTCACGTCCTCTAAATCCTACTCTTCAAAGAATTGTAGATTTGTAATGTCCTCTTATAGTTCCACTAGGTCATCTAGCCCCTGATTAGGTCCATCCTCTTGAACTACACAGATCTCTGCCCTAACCAGGAGCTCTACTCTTGGTCTAAACTGATCTATTGAAGTAATATAACCGCTCGGGTTGTACTCAAAGCTTGCAAACCTCTCAAGCTCTGACTAATCATTCCCGTCTGCCTCAACAGTGATCCCAATTCTATCTTTGATGGTCACCACCACCAATTCAGGTTAGGTTTGGGAGATATCTAACATGCACAAGTCAATGATGTCAGGAATGAACACCTCTGGCTTGGGTAGGTGGGAAGGGGTAATATATATGCTAGGGTCATATGACACAACCCCGATTTGGATGAAGTTGATGCATTTGGGAGGTGGAGCTTGGTTATGTGGTGGGAGTGGGTTGGTTGTGACATTCGGTTTCTCCAGAGGCACAATCACTATGTTGTCAATGAGATCCTGAATCTCATGGCGCAATCGAAAGCACTGGTTGGTTTCGTGACCATGCTGTTGGTGATAGGCGCAGTACTTCGCCAGGTTATGGAAAGGAGGAAGTTTTTCTGGTAAGGGTCGCGGGTCTTAGGGCTTCAAGTGGCCTTTCTTTATCAAAACCCCCAAAGCCTTGGACAAAGGCATGTATAGTGGGGTGAAGGTTCTTTGGCCTCTGGGCGCATATCTGGTTGTTTGCGAGCTACTTCTGGACATACCGGTAAAGGGTGTAGCTGCAAGGGTTTTGGGAGGGGTGGTAGTGACCATTCCCACGTCTGAAGATCTAGCAGCTGCAGTACTGCTTGTGCCTACATTTGTACTATGTTTGAACATCCTCTTGGGCTACTCCCTTTCATGGTCAATCAGACCGTGTTTCATTGCGTCCTCAATCTGCACCCCAATCTCATGTAGATCTGCAAATGTAGGTAGGGGGAGAACGATCATCTTCTGCATGAGCTTGGGCTGGAGGTTGCGCACAACCATCCGAATCTGATCTTTGTCAATGGGCCTGATAGTCATCATCGAGGCTTTAGCCCGCTAGCGGGTCACAAAATCGGAGAAGCTCTCCTTCGGTTCTTGCCTAGTGGTCTCGAGATCACGAGTTGTGACCTCGATCGGATTATTATAGGAGTATTGAACTATGAAGGCCTTAGCCATCTCCTCCAAACTTCTCTTAACAGAGTCTTCTAGCTTCGCGTACCAAATAGCCTCTATACCCGACAGGGTCTGGCCAAACAGGGAAAACTTCTGTAACCTAATGAGGCCCATTGGCCTTAAGATGTCTGAAAACAGCCACAGGTGCACCATAGGATCTCCAGACCCATCAAAGCGGTCGATGTGCGGCATTTTAAACCGGTCTGGTAGCGTCACGGCCGAGTCGATATATCCATCCTCTATATCTGGAATGGATTTCACACTTGAGACTTCTTGAAAAGCTTTTCTAGCTTGCTCACTTTTAGCGCCGTTGGATCCACCTCGAACTCAAATTGTGAATCAACTAGGTTAGTGGGCGCTTTGGATAGCTGGGGTAGGATTGGAGGTGGAGCTGGCCCCGTTGGAATGTACATATTTTCCTGGACATTTGGCGTCTCCCCGAGTATTGGAACTCTGGGTGGGGGAGGAGGTGTGTGCGAAGCAGATGCTCCGATCTGCTGCTACAGTCTGGCAATTAACTCTGCCTGTTGGGTCACTACCTCGGCTTGACGTGCAGACACTTCTGCCTAACGGGCAGCATCCTATTGCATGGCTTGCATACTTTCCGGGAGCTGACGCATCATCTCTTCCATTCCTGCCATACTGTACTGATCTATCTAAATAACCGGTATATGTTCCCTCTCTGCGGAAGAAACAGAACTCTGATCCCTACTGTACTCAGGTGGGGTAGACAAAGCCCTCTGAACTAACTGCTGAACTGATATCCTCTGCCTAACTACCCTTCGTTTACTAACCGTGGGTAATGAGTGGTACACTGGTTGTCTGTCTATCAAATCCTCGGATCGATGAAGTCTACGACCTCTAACCCAGAGTGTTTGGGGAATAGCTGCCTGGTCGGATGTAATTGTGCTAAACTACCTTGCAAAAAGATAAATAAAGCATAATAAGGAAACAAACAATCCGAACGTGCAGTGTGCTATGTTATGTGCTAGATAAATTAAAGACAACACACAATTGGAAAACACAAGCTGAAATAACTGTTCTCAACCACTGATCACTGTTTCCCAAATTACTACCTCAAAACTGAATCTGATACCCTCAGGTAAAACTGATTCCCAAACACTGATGCCCTCAGGCTTGACACCCAGACTTGCAGACTAATACATACAACCTATAGAGACACACTCTAAAAGCACATATCATGCAAGTGAGAACCAAAACACCCCTATGTTGGGGTAGGGTTTCCCTGTCCTATTTTGTCAGGAGCTAGGGTTTCACTACGCACGCAGTGGTTTCAAACAACCTATAACCGGGTAAGCAACATATACTAGTTTGGAATAGTCACTATGGATTCCAATATACACTAGGTCAAATGGTTAAAAGGGTGCCCCAGGTAACAACCAGGGTTTGTGTTCCCATCGTAGCAGAGCCCGTAACCGGTCTACCTTATGGCATACAGCCTTCGGCAAGCCGTTTAGGAATAGCAAACGGCAAACACAGTGACTTAGGCGCACCAATGCAAATGCAATGCAAAGAAACACATAAGTGTAGTCATATCACGAGTTCGACTCAAGTTCTCTAAATCCCCAGCAAAGCCGCCAGAAACTGTGGATGCACTCCCAGGAACCCTCCGACATCCGCTCTCGCGATAAGGGCAGCGCGAATCTCATTTTGTTCGGAGCTACCACAGTTCGGACTCAATGACACGGTTTTGAATCTAATCTTGCAAAGTGCAATGCAAGACCGATAAATCACCAAAGAGTCCAAATCCGGCAAATCGTTTTGGAAAACTAGTTTTTATAAAGAAGTGTCAAACATGGACTGCTTTGCCAGATACAAAGTCGTCACCTAAATATTTTATTTTGGGGGAATTTAGGAAACCCTGACTCGTGCCTAAGGCCACGTGTCCGTCATCACCAAAGTTGTCTCGGCTCGGGAACTTGGGTATGAGAGAGGAAGGTCATGCAATGAGCACCCTCGCTCACCCGATCAAAGATCGGCCTGTACTAAGCATGCTATTTTGTTTTCGAAAACACATGTGCTCTTATTTCGGTTAATTAGCTAATCTTACTAAGTGATGCGCACAGCATACAAGTATAGACTAGATCGCCTAATTTGGAGCAAAACATTGCATACTCGTTTGTTTGAAAATGGTTTGAAGTTTTCTACTCGCAAGTAGGCTAAATTCGGGATTTGATGAATTGTTCCAATTCAAGTAATCCAACCTTCACCCATAGGCATTCAGGCAGTTATATCAAATAAGCAGTTAGCCTTATCGCAACCATGCTTTCATGGCAATCAATAACACACATGCAGTATGCTAAAGCGTAAACACTCACAGTGTACTCCGAGCCAAAACAAAGAACTAGTTAGAAATCATGCATGATCTTAGTTCATGTTAAAATGGCTAATGCAACACATGCAAAAATGCAGCTAAAATAGGCTCGGCTATTATAGAATGTCATGTGAAATGCGACTTGTTAACATGCTATTGAACACGTATTCAAGTAAATGTATTGAAAATACAATGCTGGTTTGTATGATGCACTGAGCCCGGTGCATGAAAAATAGATGAATGGATGCACACATGCAAGCATAAGGTATGCTAAATGAAATATGCCCTAAAACTAACCATCGTAAGTAGTTAAGTAAAAGGGTGAAAGAAATGGGGGTTGGAAGACATGCATCACACACACGCACGCTTATTACAACAATTGGCCTTCTCGACGGAGGGACCGAATAGCTAACTAGCTAATCTAAGCTAATTAAACTACTTATTACATCACAAATAAGCTAATTAACTAATCCTAGTTAACTAATTATTACAAAACAGTTTAAGCAGCTAAATGCATTAACTACTTAAATACAAGCCAAAGCATAAACTAACTAATCACATTAGCTAAGTAAAGCTGCTAAGGAAAGCAATAAAGCAATGTGCTCTGAGGGAGAAGAGTTCATGCATGCCCGGTCGCTTCGTTTGGAAATCCAACGCGATGCCCCAACTTGCCTCTGTTTGCAACTGTTCTCAGAAACTTGCACCAAGCTCCAAATAGCTTTTAACACATCTTGGGGACCTGTGGGAGGGTGGCTGACCAGTTGTTGCTCTCTCCAGCCACTGGCCATCCACTTTTTGTTGTTGCAAACCAGAAAAAGTGGTCAGCCAGCTAGTTTTTCTGGCTGGCCGACCAGTTGTTGCTGCCAAACTGCAATTTGCTGCAACAAAGAGCAAGAAAGGGCATGGCAATATATTTGCAAGATATGTGTGCACAACCGCCCTCCCTATGATTTCATAAGCTCAAGAGAGTGTAGTTCTCGACCCTCGGGCCACCAATCGCGCATCTCGATACATGATGGCCGAGAGGCGAAGTTGCATAATTCAATATGAAATGAATGCACAAGTAAACACATAAGGCCTAAAACTCTATCATGTATGATCAAGAGCGTCGGCGACCGAGAATTAAGGCACGTTTCATCACGTCAAGTATGAAACGTCCCTCCTTTTCCGTGTTTGGACTAACAGCTGTTCCAAACACAATGCAACACAACATGGCATACACAATGCGACTCAAGCATGCGAATATGCAATATGACTTAAGCATGCAAACATGCAAGGGACAAGCATACAACAACATGTAATGCAACATGAATAACCTAACAAGGCTAATGGCATGCAAACCATGCTAATGCATGCAAATTCAATGCAAGGCAACATAAGTATGCAACAATATGATACAATGCAACTAGCATACACAATGCGAATGAGCTACATCACATACACAATACAATGATCGATATGGCATACTTAATGCAATATGATTATGGCATACACAATGCGAATCAAGAACATGGCATGCGCAATGCAAACAATAACATAACATGCACAATGCGATGTAACATGGCATACACAATGCTCAATGGACTTAAACCAAAATGAATAGACCTTAGCCATGTCCAAAATAGAGGCCATTAACACCAAAACAAAGGCACCAAAAGCATATACAAGCATGTATGCCAATTGGCTCACCAATTAGGCCTAAGAGCACAACTTTCAAGAGCGCTCAAGGAGTGACAAACATGGAAGTGTGACAACACTAAATGCACTGAAATAAGGTATGAAATGATGCCAAATCATTCAAACAAAGCAAGCATGGCATGCGAAGGTCCTAAAGCATGAAAGCTAATAAAGAGAACTACAAAGGAGGCATGCAATACATGGAAAATATGTATGAACCAACCATGGACAGAGCTTAATAGGCCAAAACAAAGACCAAAACATGCTAAGGTGAAGGCTCAAAGACCTAGGCATGCAAGCACACACACTAGGCCACAAACTAGGCAACAATGCACAATACTCAAAGGCACTTAAAGCATGAATGAAGTAGGAAAATAGTCATGCTATAAGTTCTGAAATGAAGTATTAAATGATGCCAAATCATCTAAATAGCTCAAAAATAGCATGCATGAGTTACCAAAACACAAAGCTAGCAAGGCCAATTGCACTACAGCTATACAAAACATGAAGGATATAGCAAGGGCAACCCAAACAGTCCTAGAACATGTTAAAATGAGTCTAAAACATGCATGGAAGGAAGCCAAAACAAGCTAGCATGAAGGGCATAAGGCATAATGCATACAAGGCAAATAAGGTGGATTACACTACACCTATTAAGACCAAGCATGGGATGACATAACCAACAAAAATCAAAGTTATATCATGGCAAAATAACCCCAAAAACACATTGAAATGATGGCTCGTAAGCTAATGCATGAAGGCATACGCAATGATTCATGTGAAGGCATAAAAGGGGCAAACCTTCCAACGCATTGAATGAGTGATAAATGCAAGTACATGATTATGAAACATGGACTGAAATCACATAATAAATTATGCCAAATTATTCAAATAGTCCAAGTAAAGCATGCTAGTGGACTTGATGCACAAAGCTAACAAGCTAGATTGAACCATGGCTATACAAAGCAAGTCATGCATGGTCAAAATAACACAAATCAGAGCTAAAGCATGTTAAAACATGGACAAAAGCTTCTCAAGGTTAAGCCAAAAGCATGCTAGAATGACATGTTAAAGCATGATGCATGTTAGGCTAATTCATGGAAATGCACTACAAGTGCATGTAGCATGCAAAAGCCAACCAAACCAAACCCTAATAGAAGTATAACATGGCAAAACATCACCTAAAACATGCTGAAATGGACTCAACATAAGCTAGAATGACATGCTACTTCATGAAGCATACATGACTAGTGTGTGTGATTTACACTACAAGTGTATAAACTATGCAAGGAGTGACAAAACCAAGTAAAAATAGTTGCATGCCATGCTAGAATAAGCCCAAATACAAGCTAAGAACAAGCTAACACAAGCTTAACAAACATGCTCACACATGAGGCATACAAGTCAAGTATTGAAGACACAAGGAGAGGGGATGACCCTCTCCTTTTTGGGACCTTAAAACACCAGAAGGCCAAAACAAGGTGATCCCAAAGCTTAAAAAGAAAGCACAAGAACAAGGCCAAGCAAGGCCAAACAAGGCCTAAGAGGGGGTAAACAAGCCCAAACACAAAAGTCACCTTAAACAAAGATCTTAAGCACCAAAATTTAGAACTTTTTGTAATTAAGAGTTAAGCTTAAAACAATATGCAAAAGGGTCCAAAAGCTTAAGCAAGAATAAAGGTTTAAGAGGTTAAAGGTTCACCCCTGAAGACCACCTTCAAAACCAAAACTCCAGCAACTTTTTCCAACCAAAACCAGTTGAAAAACTTCAAAAACAACCTCAAGGGACCTCAGCTCCAAAAGGATGGTGTTTGAGTGTGTGTTTGTGTGCAATAGTGTGACAAAATGACACTTTAAGGCACAAAAACAAGAGCAAACAAGGAAAAATAGATACAAATGTATATCTATCTCTCAAGCCTCCATTTTTTTGACTCTAGAGGAGGGAGGAGGAGCCTCCCTCTTATAGAGAGCAAAAGCACAAGCTTCTTGAAGAAGCTAAGGCTCAAGGCCATCCCTCCATTATGGAGGATGGTTCTTGTGCTCTCTAGCTATGCCAATTGGCCCAAAATATCTCCAAAAAGGTGCCAAAAAGCAGCCAACCACTTGAAGTGGTCGACCAACTACTTAAAGTTGTCGGCCAACCACTTTAAGTGGTCTCCCAGAACAACAACTGGTCGGCCATGGTGGGAGAAGGTCTAGAGCATGAAAACAATGCAATGGTGTGGTGGCCGGCCAGAAAAGGTGGCCCAAAGACCAAGCAAACCAGTTTCCTGGCCAAAAAACTGGCTGGCGGGAAGAAAAGTGGTTTACAAGGGGAAGAACTGGTCTCCCATCCTCGTACCACCTTCCAAACAAGGAAAACAAGGTTTATACCAAAACCAAACCAAAACGGATACAAGACGAAAGTTCGGGAGGCGAAGCGCGCAACCGGGAGCCTCGAAAACTAGCTGACAAGCACCAAATGTGGTTTACGACCACAAAAGTGGTCTCCCAAACCACAGTGGCCCTCTAGGCCAAGGAAACAAGGTGTGGTTCAAAAACCACTCTAAACGGAGAACATTAAGCGGTCCCGAGACAAGGCGCACGGCCGAAGGCTCCGAAAATCGGAAACTATTCTCCAAATAGGAAAAGTGGCCTACGACCACAAAAGAGTGGTCTACAAGACCTCTCCCTCCCTTAGGCAAGGAAAACAAGACTTGGTCCGCAAACCGAGCCAAAGCATAAAGAGTTTAGAGGCCCGGAGGCAAAGCTCTCAGCCAAAACTCTGAAATCTCGAAATGAGCACAACATCCGCAATCACCGAGCGCTCAATCGATGACGTTTGAGTCTTAAGATCGGTCAAAAATTGGGTGTCTACAATGTGCTTCTTTCTTATCTAACGGGAGCTTTTTGGAAGATAAGAATGCAGCAATGGCGTCCATCCAACTTGGACCTGACTCTACGACATTGATCTGGACTTCTTTCGAAGGGCCAATGCTCGGCTTAGGGATGAAACCCACTTCAATTGTCCGTTTAATCTCTGAGTTAATGGTGGAGGCTAGGCAAGCCAGGGCGTCTGCATGTGTGTTTTGATCACAAGTTATTTGGTTCAATTCATGATGATCAAATTTTGCCAACAAGGAATTTGCCATTTTCATGTAAGCGGCCATACAGTCATTTTTGGCCGCGTCCTCCCCCTTTAGTTGATTGATCACAAGTTTTGAATCAGAAAATATAAGCAAACGTCGAGCACCCAAGAGATGTGCATTCCGCAAGCCGGTTAACAAGGCTTCGTATTCGGCCTCATAGTTCAATGCTTCGAAACCGAGTTTGATAGCCTGCTCAATTATTGCTCCGTCGGGAGCCATGATCACTACTCCGGCTCCGTTGCTGCATTGATTGGATGATCCATCACAGTACAACTGCCAAATGTCCCCAATATAAATTCTCCAGTTCGACTTAGGTTGAATTTGATCAGACTTCAAGTCGGCAAGACCCCCACTGAATTCGGCCACAAAGTCGGCAAGCACTTGCCCCTTGATTGAGGTTCTAGGCAGGAACTGAATATCGTATTGGCCGAGTTCAAAAGCCCACTTTGAAATACGCCCTGATGCTTTTGCACTACGGAGTACTACCCGGAGGGGGTAGTCCGTTAATACCCTGATGGTATGCCCTGAAAGTAATGCATCAGTTTTCTTGCTGCCATGATGAGGGCTAGGATAATTTTTTCCAACGGAAGGTAACGTGTTTTAGTGTCAACCATTGCCTTGGTCACATAATACACTGGCCGTTGCTCCCCAAACTCTTTCTTTAACAGTACAGCACTGACGGCCCGATTGGAGACTGCCAGATATAAAATGAGCGGGTCACTTGCCGAAGGTGTTGTCATGAGTGGAACTGATCGGAGGTAGGTCTTCAAACCGTTGAAAGCGGCTTCACACTCAGAGATCCATTCAAAAGCCTTACTATGTTGTAAGGTGTGAAAGAATTGTCGGCAGCAATCTGTGGAACGACTGATGAACCTGTTGAGCGTGGCGGCCATCCCCATCAACTTTTGAACCTCCTTCACTGATCGAGGGGAGTCGAGTTCCAAGATTTTTTTGATTTGCCTCGGGTTGGCTTCAATTCCTCGGTGGTTGACAATATAGCCAAGGAATTTGCCGGATACGATCCCAAATGCACATTTGGAAGCGTTCAGCTTCATTTTGTACTTTCGTAAAATGCCGAATGTCTCCTCCAAATCGGCTAGATGAGTTTGCTCTTCTTTAGACTTAACCACCATATCATCAATGTACACTTCCATAGTACGACTGAGTTGCTCCTTGAACATGGCGGTGACTAGTCTTCGGTAAGTTGCCCCTGTATTCTTCAGCCCAAAAGGCATAACCTTACAGCAATAGGTTGCTCTTGGGGTGAGGAATGTAGTTTTGTCTTGGTCCTCCCGATGCATGGCGATTTGATGGTAGCCTCTGTAGGCATCGGGGAAGCTCATACGTTGATGACGTGTCGTGGCATCTACAAGTTGGTCTATTCTGGGTAGAGGAAAACAATCCTTGGGATAAGCTTTATGTAAATCCGTGAAATCCACACAAACACGCCAAGTTCCATTTTTCTTCTTGACAACCACAGTGTTCGATAGCCATGTAGGGTAGGTAACTTCCTGCATTGCCCCGGCATCGAGCAACCGGTCAACTTCCTCAACAACAGCAGTAGTGTGTTCTGCGGCTAACCGCCGACTTTTCTGAATAACCGGCTTGCATCTAGAGTCAACGTTTAAATGGTGCTGCGAAATAGACGGATCCACTCCTGGCATCTCATATGGTGTCCACACAAATACATCAAGGTTGCCGAGCAAGAAGGAAATTAGCTGCTGCCTGTCGACTTCATTCAGTGAGGCGCCGACCATAAAGAACCTGTTTGGATTCCTGTCAATGTCAACTCGATCCAGGGCTTCCATGGACTTTTCACTTGGGAGTCGCCCAACATTGTCAAGGCTCTCTCGATCTGGCACCTCAATAAAATTCACTTCTAACTCTTTTGGTGTCTTTGCAGCAAGGAGATAACATGCTTGTGACGATTTCTGGGAACCACGGTTTTGCTCAATGCCACGTTCTGTCGGGAAGCGGAACAATTAATGATAGGTGCTTGGCACGGCCTGCATGGTATGCAACCAAGTTCGCCTCATGATGAGATTATATGGCGAAGGAAGCTTGACGACCAAGAATTCCACATCCACTATTCGGGAGACCGCTCGAACTGGTAGTGTGATTTTGCCCAACGGGTATTCTGGATTAGCGTTGAAGCTGAATAATGGATAAGGAGCCGAAGACAGGTCTGACTCGACGAACCCAAGTTTGATGAAGGTCTTGTAATACATAACCTCCGAAGTACTCCCCTGATCTATGAGAATGCGTTCAACGGTGAATCAGTTTACGCGTAGTTCGATGACCAATAGATCAATGTGGGGGAGTGTTACGCCGATCAAATTAGAATCGTCAAAGGTAATATTTGAAGCTTCATGGGGCCGTTTTGCTGGTGTGATTTGCTTTTGGGGGCCTGGATAGGACTGAATTGCAAGCACGGTTGGGGCTGTTAACAGGCTGTATATCATATGGATGACACCGAGCGGAGGTGTATCCTATCGTAGGGCAACTGTTTTGGTTGAGTTGTTCTTTCGGACGTGTTGTTGGAGCCGACCGTCTTGTACCAACTCCTCAAGGTGGTCTTTCAAAGCATAGCAACTGTCGGTATCATGACCGTGATCTTTGTGATATTCGCACCGCTTATCCCTTCTCCTCATGTCGGGAGGTCCCACCATTTTTGGTGGCCTTTTGAAGAATGGAAGGTGTTGAACCTTAGCCATAACCACACTGATCGACTCCGATAACTTCGCGTATTTCTTGTCAGCGCGCCTCGCGCGCCTAATATCCACTTGAAACTTGTAACAACCCTCACTTTGATTTAGTCATACTTGCATACATTCATGTATGATCTTGTCCTGTTATACTGTTTTGCAAAGTTTTGCCTTGTCTTGTTTTGTTTGAGACTTGCCTTGTTTTGCTTAAGTGTTGCTTGAATGATTTTGTTTCTTGCTTGGTGTGTGGCCGAGGTCATCATGAGCTTAGTTCGTCTTTGAACCTTTGCACTTAGAACTGTTTTGGAACCCCGGTTGACCTCCACCTTCACCCCGGCATGTTTGCCGAGATGTCACTCTTCGGGCCGATGTGTTTAGAGCCAAGGCCGAGATGTTTTGTACCGGTGGTCTTTGCCCATGGGCAGGTATGGCCTAGACCGAGGTGTGGCACACCCAGGCCAAGGTGCGGCACAGCTTAGTCAAGTGTCATCCTCCCTCGCCGATGTCTTTGTTGACCTATTGCCGAAGCTTCGTCTTTAGCCGATGTCATTACTTGCCGACATGTCTCGCTATCAAGCTTGTTGAATACGCTTTGTCAGGGATTTGTCTAATCAATCAGACACCTTTTTGAGTTGAACCAACCCGGTAATGCCACGTGTCCGAGCTGAGTGTTAAGACAGCCGGCAGACGTAGAAACAAATCATTTGGTCTCAAATCTTTGTTTTTAGAGAGAGAAGCTCTAGAAGAAGAAGGAAGGAGTTTTAGAGTGAGAAGTAGAGTTCCGAGCTTGATCTTTGAAGATCGAACCGTTAGATTCGAGTTTTGAGGTTAGCTTCTTGCTCTACTCCGGTTGTTCTTATCGATCATCTAGCTGCATTGCATGATGGAATCTGTCTAGCGTGTCATGCATTGGTTTGAAGTTGGTTTTTGAAAGAGAAAATGATGTTGTGTGTTCTTGTGAAAAAACCTTGTTTTGATCCGAAAGCTTGAGGCAAGAATCATGTTTCTGTGTTTGTTCTTGCATGGTCTTCTTGTAAGGGTAGCCAGGTCCATGTTTTGAACTCTTGGCATGAAATCTTAGATTTTATATGTAAACGAGTTATGATTTTAGCATGCATGTTTTGATGTTCTTGATGATCTCGTCCCTTGCATTCTGCAAGGGGAACCCAGGATTTCCCTGATTTCGTTTTGGATGTGGCCATCAGGACCACATCTCGGCAACGAGGTGTGGGACCTCGGCATGACCTGGATGGTACCTAGTGCGTTTCCACGAGATGGGAAACAACGTTTTGACTCTCAGCATGTTTCGCTTTGTCATTGATTTAGATTCGGTGGGAGTGCCGAGATCATTACGTGTATGTAAAGCTTGTTTTGAGAATGTGATTTGCCATGTGATTTGTCAGGGCTTTGATCTTTGCTTGAGCCGACACCTGAAGAGCTAGGTGAGTGGTATTTTTAATAAAGCTATGTTATAAAGTTTTGATAAGCTTTGCTTTGCTTTGTTTTGAAAAGTACTTGTTAAAGCATGAATGATTAGCTCTATTTTGATGTATCAAGTATAAGCTTTGTTTTGATGTTATCTTGAAAAGTCCCTTGGCTGGAGGACTATAAACTTTCGCAGCACTAAGTGTAAAAGTCCCTTAGCTGGAGGACTCTAAACTTTCGCAGCACCATTTGCCAAAAGGGGCTGCGGGCCTAAGTGACACCAGTCTCTTGTATTAAAAGGATACGATCCTTTCTCGAAAAAGCCACAAGTCCCTTAGCTGGAGGACTCTAAACTTTCGCAGCACCATTTGTTAAAAAGGGCTACGGGCCTAAGTAACACAAGTCCCTTGGCTGGAGGACTATAAACTTTCGCAGCACCATTTTGTCAAATCGATTATGGATCGTACAGTCCTTTGTTTTGTCACTAATGGATTACTATACGGACTGTTGCTTGGAAAGCTTTTGGCTATGTTTCGCCGATGTCAGTGGACATCCCTTGAAACTTGTAAGACTTGATCGATGAATACGGTTCATCCCTTGACTTGGTAAAGTTTTGTTGTGTTTTGCTTTGAAAGGGATCTCGGCAAATATTTGTATGGTTTTGGCATGCTTTGTTTCGTAAAGACTTCGGCTATATTCATGCAAAACCTTTATTACTAGTACCATTCACTGAGTTTCCATACTCACCCTCTCTATATATATGTAGGTGATGAGCAGGACGGCGGCGACGCCTAGATGTGTTTGCAAGCTGTTTTGGATTCTTGATTTACGTCGGCTTGATTTGCATTCTTGTCGGCAATGCTGTTTTTACACCGGCATTTTGTATTTACTTCGACCGATCTTGAAAATCATGCTTCTTGGCTTGTATTTCCTGTATTTGTACATGTCAGCTTAGAAGCCTTTTGATCAAGATATGATTTGTATTTTTTTTGTTATTTTTGGACTGGTTGTAAGATCATATTGTATATGTCTTCTCATTTGATCTACGCACAGCTCTTATGGACCACTTGTACTTTAAGTTATTGCTTCCGCATTCGTAAGCCCCCTATGTGTACTCTGTTATGTGTGGATTTTGATAAGATGGCCTTCGGTAATCAGAGATTACTGGCCATCACGGCACCATCCTACTAGGGGCGGGTTGGGGTCGTGACAAAACTGGTCATTAGCTCGGTGTAGACATTTTTCGTTTGATCGGCGTGAATCCCGTCTTCTATCTCGCTTTGCCCGATTCCATGATTCAAGGCTCCATGGTGGTACAGGGTTTATCGGCTGCACGACTTCGGGTGGGGCCGACTTAGTGGCTTTATGCCCGTCTTTGACCTGGAGGTCATCGTCTTCTACTTTGCAGTATTCCTCAACTTTTTCATCAACGACCAGACCGTTTTTGGGGGCCATCTGGTCAAAGAGCTGCGGAGGGCACTGTCTAGATGTAACCCCATCTTGAAGGCGATAATTGCCATGGAGTCATTGTAGGCATCATCTACTAGATTAAAACATTCCCAATACCACGCTGAATACACACAAAGGGTTTCCCTCGGTTGAATTTGCATTGCCCACAGAGAATCGGCTTGCTTCGACTGGACCTCATTTGTGGTGAACGTTGCCCTGAAGGATCTTTGGAGTTGGTGGAAGCTCTTGATCAAAGCTGGCTCCAGTTTATAATACCACCTAACAGCCAGTGGTCCCAAAACTGCTCAGAAATATTCGACACATGAGGGCCTGGTCGTCTGCATAGAGTGTCATGGCTTCCTTGTAATGACAAATGTGATCGGTGAGGTCTGATTTACCATCATACAAGGTGAATGATGGTGCTTTTAACTTTTTGGGTAGCATAGCCCTTGCAATCTGTCGTACAAAGGGGTCATGCTGATCCTCTTCATCTGAATCATTTCTTCTTCGCTTCTTCCGTGTACGCGGACTTCCCTCAGAAGAACTGGAGATGTCGACTCGTCCATTCTTTGTGGATTCTGGGGATGATGAGTCAGAGCCACTGCCACTATCATGTCTCCAAATTCGAGATCGTCGACCATCCTTTCTCAGAGGTCGTCCTGGGTCTTGGTGCGCGGCTTGTTGGGATTTTGCCACTTCCAAGGCCAAATCTTGTCGAAAACGCTCATTCTCAGCCATTATGTTTTCCAACCTCTATTCGTTTTGCTTCACTTGCTCCATAATCGCTTGCATTGCCTCATGAGCTGATGTCGAGGGTGAATCGAAGTTCAAGACCCTTATTGCAGTAATATTCTCTGACCCAACCATGTTGCTTGGAGTGGTTTCGTCTTGTGGCGTAGGGTCGCCAGCGACTACCGGAGGATCTTTCGTCACGCCCGCCATGGATGTGCTTGAGTATTCCCATAGATGGCGCCAATTGTAAGGGAGTGGTTCTGGAAATACTCTTTTGATCCAATGGGGCACTCGAGATCCTCAGCTAGTAACCTGAAAAAAAAATGAACACTCCGGTCAGAGGTGCTGGAATTAGCACTCTGACAGATAAGTCAGTATATACTCTCTTGATTGCTTGTATCTTAGGTTAAGCGTACTAGTTCTCACCTACCTCTCGTTGGTTGTTGCTTTTCTTTTTATATACGCTCCCAGTCCTTAGGATGGGGCCCACTACTAATCCGTCGTGTGATTGCTCACTAGGCCTTTCTTTTGTCATATTCCATCTTCCAATCGGCCCCTCATTCAGCTGGCTTTGTGGGCAACTAATATATTCGGCATCCAAAACGTACAAGATGGGGGCGAGTATAACATGTACCGATTATCTAAATGTATATTCAGCCTATCTGCATCCACTTTTATCCGGCGCCCACAGGAGTGATTTTGAAGAGAAAAAAAAAAAAAAAAAAGAGTTTGGAAATCTCTGAGTTTTGTTGTGGGCAGTTGAAAATGTATTGGGATTATGACGGTACATGTTTGAACACCTTTTTGGGGAAAGCAAAGCATTCTGAAACACATGAGGAAGATGAGAGTTTCTTTAACTAAAATGGGGTGCCTTATATTCTATATTGGGAAGTAGTATATTGATCTAGCCTGAGTTACTAGTTATATGTTGTATGTTTATTTTTATAAGGGCCGATCTAGCCTGAGTTACTAGTTATATGTTGTATGTTTATTTTTGTAAGGGCCGAGAGCCATCGGGTATGGATGTGCCATAACGTTGTTGATTGATTGTGTTTTAGTTATGTCTCAAGTTACTAAAGAGTTGACGGCGAGCTATGCATGCGAGGAGTTTTCTGAGAGTTTGAGCACTCGGTAATGATTTGGGATTGTAGGTGATTGGGACGTGGCTAGCGTCTTTGAGTTCAAGAGTGGTTGTTATTATTGTGATGGTGAATTCTTATCTCGTAGACCACAATGAGTTGTGCTGGTCGAAACAGCATCTATATGATGTTCTTAGTGTTTTGGTGTCTTTGGGGCCTGAGGTGTTGAACTAAGAATTCGGGAATTTATTCCAAAAATGGATCTGAGTGTGGATTGGTGTGGTTTTCTCATGTATCGTTGAGTGGCTTTTAGGTTTTAGTGTTTCCTAAATTTCTGGTAAAGGAGGATGCCTTGTAGGAGAGAGACCGGTTAGGGTCTTAGATACTCAAAATCAAGTCTTGCGAGGCAAGACAAGACAATTCCTTTGGTTAAGGTGGTGTGGAGACACCACGAGATTGAGGAGGCAACTTGGGAATGCGAGGCGAAAGTCTGTGAGAAGTATCTGGACTTGTTTGTTAATGTTTGAACATGTATTGAAACTCTTGCTATGATGATCTAATAGAAACATTGTATATGTTCGAAAATATGAATTGTATATTCAGTATTGAGAACTTGTTTATCATGTTATGAGATTGAATGACCAGTGGATGGGTCATGGTGATAAGTTTGATTTACTATCATTGTTAATGTAGGCTGAAAGGTACCACATTAAGACCACTTAAGTTACATTTTTAGTCTTTCAATGTTGTTTATTTAGTGGAGATAATGTGTTTTGTGCACTTGTGTAAATTTGGTAGGCAACACACAAATTCAAGCAAAATGGGCATAAAAACAGATTCCCAGCCTACCACCTCACCGTGCGTGCAGCCAAGCTCCACCGCACGCGTGGCCCACCACCGCTCAAGCGGCCCACATTGGCGCTCGAGCATCCCATCTAAGGTTGCATGCGTGAAAATTTAAGGCTCTTCTGCTGAAAAAAAAAAAAAAAAAAAAGGGAAGTCTGAAAAGAGGTTTGAACAAATTGTATGGTGTTTAAGAAGTTTCAAATATATTATTCAGTATTCTCTTTAAGTATTCTTCTTTCTATGATTGTTGAATGCTTTCCATACAATGGTTTTCTTTTCTTTCATGTTCAAGGTATAAGACGAGCCATACTACGAGGGACGAGCCGTGTTGTTACCCTAGTTTAGAGCAAACGACTCGTACTACTTGAGATTGTTCGTGCCTATACATTGAATGTGTTAATTTTCTTGATAAATGCTTCGAGCTTGTAGTTGCGAAGTATTATTTAGTTTGAACCATAACATAATTGAGTTTCAAATTGAAGCCTTATTTATGCAACTAGTGTTGAATTCATTACCTTGGGCTTTTCCCAAAAATCAACAATTCCAATTTTATTTATAAGTGCTAGTTTAATCTCTTAGTTTAATTTAGTTATTACTAGTTTATGAACCCTCAATCTTTTTATCAAAATTAATTTAGAAATTTGACAATTAAATTAGTTTAATTTCTCGTTTGTCTCTATGGATTCATACCTGGACTTACCACTATTCTAAGGAATTTGCTATAGTTTAGTGTTTATATTTGGTGTGTGAAACGACCTATCAACTAGGACTAAAAAGGGTGACCACGATGGTATACCCAATGAGAGCAAGGGTGAGGGAGAAACACCTAAAAGGGATGACTTAGTCCCTAGTACTTCACATGAGTCTAAGGCACCATATGTGCCTAAGGCACCCTTTCCCCAATGCCTTGATACATCATCCACTTTTAATAAGAAGGCGACATCCATGGAAACGATGATGGAGGTTTTTAAACAAGTTAAAATCAACCTCCCCCTATTGGAGGTGATTCAACAAGTACCCTCCTATGCTAAATTTTTGAAGGACCTTCGTACGCAAAAGCATAAATCTAGGACACACGTGTTCCAAAAGGTCATACTCACGAAGCATGTAAGCTCCATCTTATTGAATGACACACCCCCTAAGCTTAAAGACCCTAGTGCCCCAACCATTGCATATGTTATAGGGGACTATTTCATTGATAGGGCCTTGTTAGATTTAGGGGGCTAGTGTCAATTTGTTGTCGCACTCTATGTATGAGGAATTCGGGCTTGGCGAGTTTAAGACCACTACTGTCATACTCTAGTTGGCTTACCGGTCCCTCAAAGTGCCACGTGGCATGATTGAGGATGTGCTAGTAAAGGTTGATAAGTTTTATTTTCCTATTGACTTTTTGGTTTTAGATATGGAACCGATAGCTAGCTCTATGAAACAAATCCCGGTGATCTTAGGTTGAACTTTCTTGGCTACAGCTAATGCATGTATTAATTGTCATACCAGGGTTATGGAAGTTTCATTTGGAAATATGCAAGTGAAGCTCAATATTTTCCAAGCATCCCAACAACCCCATGAGAGAGAGGAGTGCTTATTTATGGATGTTGTGAGCGAGATAGTAGAGGAGGCTTTACCGTCCATTCTCGCAGAGGACCCTTTAGAGGCTTGTTTAGCTCATTTTGGGTTTGAAAATTTTGACGTTGACGGGTCAGTGGAGAAGGTGAATGCCTTACTTAATTCTTCTTCTACACCGGATTTTCCTTTATGGAAAGCCAGTTTGAGTCCCTTCCTCCTCTGTCTGGAGAGCCCGCCATACCATCCTTAGTCACACCACCTACACTTGAGTTGAAGTCACACCTGGCCATACTCAAGTATGCATTTTTAGGGCCTCATAATACTTTACTAGTCATCATTGCATCTGACTTAACTGCTGAACAAGAAAGTCAATTAATGAGTGTTATTGTAGCACATTGAAGTGCTATAGGGTGGTTGTGGCCGATTTGCGAGGAATAGATCCCTCCGTGTGCATACATTATATACATCTAGAGGACGACACCAAACCTTCTCGTCAAATAAAACAGAGGCTAAATCCCAATATGAAAGAGGTGTTAAAATTGTTAGATGCAGGTATTATATATCCCATCTCGAATAGCAAGTGGGTGAGTGTAACAAGCCCGCGGGGGACCTCGCTACAGTTCGGACTCGATTTGTGTTACGGTTCCTAATCTGAACCAAAGAGTCCAAATTCGGAAAATCATTTTGAGAAAACATATTTTTAGAAAAAAAGTGCCAAACATGGACTGCTTTGCCAGACATAGAGTCGCCACCTAAATATTTTATTTTTGGGAAATTTAGGAAACCCTGACTCGTTTGCCTAAGGCCACGTGTCCGTCATCACCAAAGTTGCCTCGGCTCGGGAACTTGGATACGATTGGGGAAGGTCACTTCGTGAGCACCCCCGTTCGCCCGATCAAAGATTGGCCTCTACTAACCATGATATTTAGTTTTGAAAACATTGTGTGCTCTTATTCCGGTTATTAGCCCAGATTTACTACGTAATGCGCACAACATACAATTATAGACCAGGTCGCCTGAATTAGAACAAAACATTTCATGTTTGTTTTTTTGAAAGATGGTTTGCTACCCGCTGGTAGGCTTAAAATGCAGATTTTGCCACCCTCAAGTGAGCTTAGAAAAGATGGTTTTGCCACTATCTAGTGGGCTTTAAAACTCACAGTCAATGATTTGTTCCAATCTAAACAACCCAACCTTCACCCATAAGCATTCAAGGCAGTTATATCACATAAGTAGTTAGCCTCATGGTAAGCATGCTATTCATGGCAGTCACTCACACGCATGCAAGGATGCTAAAGCATAAAACTCACCGAGTACTCCAAGCCAAAACAGAAACCGATTAGAAATCCATGCATGATCCTAAATATACAGAAATGCCTAATGCAATACATGCAAAAATGCAACTATAGCAGGCTCGGCTACTCTAAACATGGCGTATGGAATGCTACAGCTACATGTATTCAACTTAGAATTGAAATACAAACGCAGTTAGTATGATGCGCCGAGCCCGGTGCATGCAAGACAGATGAATGAATGCAAACATGCTATCATACTGTATGCTAATTGAAACATGCCCTAATCTAACCATCATAAGCTGGTAAATAAAAGGGAAGAAAAACGTGGGGTTGGAAGACATACATCACACTCACGCACATTTATTACAATTATGCCCTCGCGCAGAGGGTCCGAATAAATAGTACAGTCCCAAATAAATAATACAGTCCAAATATGTACAAAATCCTAACTAATTAACAAATTAATCTAGGAAAGCGGTAAACTAGCATGCAAGCTAGGGACTGCCTCGACTCTGATCCGGATGATGACTGATGCATGCTCGGGTTGCCTTGCGCAGAAATCCACCGCGATGCCTTAATTAGCCTCTGTTTACAATTGTTTCTTGGAAAGAGCGCCAAGCTCCGGAAGGCTATTGATTCTTGATTTGCTGCAACAGAGAGCAGGAAAGGGGCATGGCAATGTATTTTCACATATGTATGCATACCTCGATCCTCATGCCACCAATCACGCATCTCGATGCATGATGGCCGAGGAGTCGAGTGGCACAACTCGATATGGAATGAATGCACATATAAACACAACAATACCTAGACTCCATCATGGGTAATCCGGAGCGTCGGCAACTGGGGAATTAAGACACGTTCCGTCACTCGGAGTACGAAACGTACCTCGTTTCCCGTGCTTGGGCTAACTCCTATTCCAAACACAATGCAATATGCATGACATGCATGAATGCAACTAAGATACAACCTAACATGCACAATGCTATGAAATGGCATACACGATGCACGAGGTAACATGGCATACACAATGCGCTAACATACAACCTAGCATACACAATGCTATGAAACGAAATGGCATACACAATCCATAATGGACTTACACCAACAAAATTGGACCTCAGCCACACTCACATAGGAGGCCATTAGATGAAAATGAGACACTCAAAATGCGTGCACACGTGCACGCAAACCGAGGACCGACCCTAAGGCACCAAATGCCACTCTAACAAGACATGGCAAGGCATGGAATATGGCATACTAGCATGCAAATTTTAGTATCAAAATGTGATGTAAAACAGTCCCGAAACATGGAAACATGGCACCCGATACATGAAATGAATCCCGAAACATGAAATTAGGTACATGGAATGACCTATGGCTATGCAAAGCATGCATTATTTGAACATGAACTATGAAGAAAAAATCAAGACAGTCCCAAAACAAGCATATTTCCAGTTTTAAGCAAGGCCAAAAGGTGAACACAAGTAGGGCTAAGCTAACATGCAAAAATGGCCTCGAAAGAGAGATAAAGAAGCAAGTAACAGCTGCTGGCCCTAAATGGCAAAGTGCCCTTCAAAAAAGTTGAAGAGGGGCTCAAAATGAAGCACTTTAAATTTTACATCAAACCACGAAGATAAACACAAGAAGGCCTAAAACATTATGCAAGAAAAAGGCCAAAAGAGGGACAAAGAAGCAAGTGATGGCTGTTGGCCTCAAAGAGAGGAGGGCCCTTCAACAATGTTGAAGATATGCCCAAAACATGATATTTTACAGTTTATGACCAAGCCCAAAACAGTGCACAAGCAAACTTAAAATACTATACAAAATATGGCATAAAAGAGAGCTTTAACACAAAGAGAAAAAAGGAAGCCTCAAATAGTGAAAGACTCTTGATCAAACATAAAGAGTGGGTCAAAATATGACTATTTATAGTTCGGACCAGAGCCCAAAAATACAAGCACAAGGAGCTAAAAAAGCATGCAAAAATAGGGCCAAAAGAGAGATAAAGAGGCAAGTGACAGATGGAAGCCTCAAACAGTGAAGCGCCCTTCACCAATGTCAAATAAGGGCTCAAAAAAAGCCACTTTACAGTTTATAAACAAGCTCAAAACAGTTCACAAGTAGGCATAAAATACTATGCAAGAAAGAGGCATAAATGAAAGCGAAAGAGGCAAGTGGTAGTATGTAGCCTCAAACAGAGAAGAACCCTTAATCAAACATGAAAAAGACCTCAAAAAATGACTATTTTCAGTTAGGGTCGGAGCCCGAAAATGTAAGCACAAAGAGCTAAGAAAGCATGCAAAAATAGGCTCAAAAGAGGGAAAATGGGACTCACCCTTGTAGAACCAAGCTTCAACAACTTTTGGATCAGGTTTGAGAGCTCTTGACCTCTGGAAGACAGCCTCAAGTTGCTGGAATGGGTGTTGGAGGTGTGATGCTATGAGTTGTAGTGTAAAATGGTGTAGGACTTGAGAGGTTTTGATGCTTGGAAGAGAGAGAGAGAGAGGGATCTTTAATGCAAGACTCCCAAACAAAACTTTTTTTAACCCCCTAAAATGCAGCTGGAGCTGCTGGTTTTATAGGCAAAAGAGTGGAGGAAAAGGGGGGAAATTGAAATTCTAATTTCCCCCCAAAATAGGCCTAAAAGAGAGATAAAGAGGCAAGTGGTAGCTACCGGCCTCAAACTGAAGAGAGCCCTTCAACAAAGTTGAAGAAGGGCTCAAAAAAAGACATTTTACAGTTTATGACCAAGTCCGAAACAGCTCACAAGTAAGTATAAAATACCATGCAAAAATAGGCCTAAAAGAGAGTTAAAGAGGCAAATGATAGTAGGAGACCTCAAACAGCAAAAGGTCCTCAATCAACCATGAAAAGGAGCTCAAAATATGACTATTTACAGTTTGGGTCGGAGCCCAAAAATGCTTGCAAGAAAGGCTTAGATATAGAGCAAGATAGGAACAAAAAGGAGGGGAAAGAAGCTTACTCTTGAAGACCAATCAACCAGCAGCTTTTGGACCAAGAAGAGGAGCTTCTAGCCTTTGGAAAACAGCCTCAAAGTGTTTTAATGGAGGATGGAGGTGTATACCAAAAACCGGAGCAAACGGAGGTGGTTAAGTAGTCCCGAACCGAGGCACACAGCCGTCGGCTCCGAAAAATCGGAAACCGGGCTCCAAACGGGAAAAATGGCCTACGACCACGAAACTTAGCCTACGGCCACTAAGAGATGATCTACGAGACCTCTCCCTCCCTTCGGGAAGAGAAAACAGAGAAAACAGAGCCTGTTTCGCAAATCGAGGCAAGACACGAAAGAGCTCGGAAGTCCGCAGGCATGGCTCGCAGCCGAGACTCTGAAACTTCCGCACGAGCACAATATGCAATATCACCGAGCGATCAATCGGTGATGTCTGAGTCTTAAGGTCGGTCAAAAATGGGGTGTCTACGGTTGCCCCTCTTTGACAGAACTCGAAAGTCATAAGTGACGGTAGTGAATGTCAAAGCCTAGAGACGACCCATTTTTGACAAGGCCGAAGACTTAGACAAACATGCGAGATAAATTGAGATGTGCCTGCCGGCGCGCCCACAGGCAGGGGGGGACAAAATGCAATCGGCAATGCAAGACGCCGAAGGTAACTCAATGATCATGCAAATGCAACAAGCTATAATGAAGCACATATTCACAATAGATGCAACAGTTTTAAGCAAGAATACAAAGCAACAACTACATTTCATGCAGTTAAAAATGCGGAGAATTATTTAATTCTTGCCATGTCTCACACGGAGAAGATACAATACCTGCGCGGTTCATCTGGTCGCACCAGTCTCAAATGAACCGTACATACAATATCGTGCCTCATGGTGCTGGAGATCTCTCGCTTCTTCTTGGTCGAACCACAGGTGTTACTTTTCTCCCGACTATGGTTGCAGCTTTCCCTATTCTCCAACAGGGTGACAGACTAGGTTGATTCAGTATCCAGAATTGAGGCGCACACATATGCTATCTCAATCTATGGGGCTGCCATACAGATTTCAAGCCGAGGATATACCCCTGGGTATTTAAACCAGACTTTAGTCTCGGAAATCCCGAACCTTTGCATTCTAGGCATGAGTCATTCGAACTCTAGTTTCCACCGTCTCAGTTGGTCTCCTAGGAACTCACCGCTAACACAGGCAGGTGGCTATACCAGACCACCGAAAGTCGTTCGGGCACGACAAACACCAAAGGAATTGAACCTTTAGAGGATTTAAGGTCTCCTAGACCAGACAATAAAACAGATATGATGCAATGGATGTAATAGATGTGATGCAATAGATAATAGATGCGATGCAACAGAGAGTACAATAGATGCAAAATGGTGACATATGCCAACCACGCTGGACTCGTGAGTGGAGGAAGAACAAAGAAAATCAATCAGAAGCTCATTCCACGCAACCTAAGATAAAATCCAAACATGCTGAAATCGTGCGAGGAAGGGGAGGCTCCAATCATGTTGAAATCGTGAGAAGAGGTAAACAAAAACAACCCGCCCAGCGCGTCTACAACGCAACCTGGGATAAATTCCAAACACGCTAAAATCGTGTGAGGAAAAGAACAATAACCACACTGAAATCGTGAGAAGAGGTCAAAACAAGCCCGCCCAGCGCGTCTACAACGCAACCTGGGATAAATTCCAAACACGCTGAGATCGTGTGAGGAAATGAACACTCTAACCACGCTGAAATCGTGAGAAGAGGTCTGAAAACAACTGCTCAAGTGCGCGCACAACGCAACCTGAGATAAGATCCAAACACGCTGAAATCGTGTGAGGAACGGGACACTCAAACCACACTGAAATCATGAGAAGAGGTCAAAACAATCCGCCCAGCGCGTCTACAACGCAACCTGGGATAAATTCCAAACACGCTGAAATCGTGTGAGGAAAAGAACACTCAAACCACGCTGAAATCATGAGAAGAGGTCCAAAAACAACTGCTCAAGTGCGCACACAACGCAACCTGAGATAAATTCCAAACACGCTGAAATCGTGTGAGGAAAAGAACACTCTAACCACGCTGAAATCGTGAGAAGAGATCTGAAAACAGCCGCTCAAGTGCGTGCACAACGCAACCTGAGATAAGATCCAAACACGCTGAAATCGTGTGAGAAACGGGACACTCAAACCACGCTGAAATCGTGAGAAGAGGTCCTAAAACAACCGGCCCAGCGCGTCTTCAATGCAAACTGGGATAAATTCCAAACACGCTGAAATCGTGTGAGGAAAAGAACACTCTAACCACGCTGAAATCGTGAGAAAAGGTCCAAAAACAACCGCTCAAGTGCGCACACAACGCAACCTGAGAAAGTCTCGGAGGACAACGATCCCAAACGCTGCTCAGCGTAAAAGGATAAATGGTAGAAGATAACATAAGATGCAAATAAATGCAAGTAAGGTGTGCATGACAATACGAGTGGAAAAGTGCATAACAATGCAGGTGGAAAGGTGCATAACTTTGAAGCAGGCTTGATCTTGCACTTGAGGTAGAGGCACACTCATACTTCGGAGCATTGACAAGGCTTGAAAAGGTACATCCGGAATACAATCACGGAGTTTTCTGAAGTTGAAGCACACTCAGATGCTTTGATTTTTGCTCTTTTCTTTTGCTTTGCAGTCTGGAACCTATATAGCTTCAGATAGGTCCTTGCTTTAGTATTCTCATGTGGCCTGGGTTGAACCTTGCGGTTTTACGAAAGAACGAATCTTGTTTTGCGCAAATGTAGGGAATGGCACGGCACTCTGAGCGCAAAATGATTTTATTTTTGAAATTGAGAGATGAGTTCTTGATCGAGGTATTGAGCCTACGACTGAACACAGCGCACTACGACTCAACAACGGAAAACAAAAGGTAAACAACCTAAACACATCGAGTAAAACTCGAAACGACTCAAAACAAGAATCGAGATAAAACAAAAATACACGACACGCAGACATGCACAAGGAGCCTGTTTCTCTGGGTATTATTTCCCACCCTTTCTAATTTGTGATTCTCACATCACTCGGCCCTCAGGCTCTATTTTTCTCTCAAAAACCTTTCCTCACTTTTCCTCTCATCGCACATCTCTCTATTCTTTAATCTCTCATTTTTCATCCCTCCCCAGGGTGGTTGATGGATAAACAAGAAGTTGCGGGCTCTTGCCCCTAGCATTCCGCTAGATTCTTCTTCTTCTGCATGCAGCTAGTGAGTTTCTCCCACAGGGTACGTGCTACAACGGGTGTAGCAAATCTGCAGTTGACATCGGTTGACGATGCTCTGCTGGGGAGTTTGGACGTGATCAGATCTGTCCAGATAAGGGAGTGGAATATCTTGATCCATTCCATTCGTTTCGCGACTTGGCTTGATACCTTCTTTGCTCGGAGGGTGAGAGAGCTTTCTTCCTTTGTTGTTAACCGGTTGTGCCCTTTCGCGTAGAGTGCCCTTCTTGGCAAGTATTGTGGCAATGGGGAAAAGACAGAACACTTGTCTCACTTGTGCCCCTAGTTCATCGTTTCGACCATTTTTTATTTTTGGCTTTCTACTAAGACAATTTTGACCAAAATGAGAGTTAGATTAACATGCTTGTTCAATTTTTTGATTCAAAGTCATGCAAGTTAGGTTATGAGCACTGAAAATTTTCCTTTTCTGGGTCTAAGAAAAAGGTCCGGTTTTGAAAAAAATGGAATAGTTTTCGAGAGATGATTAGTTAACCTCAGTAAAAATTCTCAAAAACTGTTTTTGCAATCGGCCACTGCTCAACGAGCATAGAACCCACTCTCGAGATGCACAACCTCAGATCCGAAGGAAAATCGCCCCTTGCTTGAAGAGAGCTGCATGGCAATGAAAAGTTGGCCCTTATTTGAATGGCACCGCGGCGCATTGAATGGCAACGGAAAGTTGCCCCTTGTTTGAATGGCACCGCAGCGCATTGTAGTCAGTCCTCGAAGTGACGAACACAACCAGACTCTCGGATACAGAGAAGGCAAAGATGATCAAAACCATTACATGGGCACAATCAAATTGAAGTGTTTTACGGCTGGACTTCAGAATGAAGTTGCCTACGTATCCCAAAGATGGGAATCAAGCCTTGCGTAGTTCGGGGTTAAGGTACACTCGGGTATTTAACCTCTCCTTTTTATGCTCTAACTTTTGCCAAGGCGCCTGTTGCGGGTTTTCAACCTTGCGAGCTTTGTTTTTCTGATTCTCTTCTTTTTTTCTTTCTTTTCTTTGCATTTTCTTCATTTTTTTTCTTTTTTTTCTTTTCTTTTTTTTCATTCTTTGCACTTTTCTTTTTTTTTTTCTTTTTTTTTTTCTTTTTTTTTTTTTCTTCTTTTTCTTTTTCTTGCTCTAACTTTTGCCTGGGTCGCCCTTCCAGGTTTTTGGCCCAGCGAGCCTCTCAAGGGTAAAAGTGTAGCTTTGTCCATGTCAAATGGTTTTGAGATCCTGAAGTCATTTGAATCCAAGAGAATGGCTGCTGTTTGCTGATGATGCAGGAGTCCATCCAATTGGGGCTGAATTTGCCCCTGGTGTTGTGGATCGGAACTCAGTTTTTCGTCAGCAATACTTTCTTCTTCCTCCCTCTGGGATTTGGCATTCTTGCCAGTCTTCAATCCATCTTCAGCTCTTCGAGCACATCTGACATTTTTCTGCCCCTAGGTCGCGGGTTGCTTCGAATTTGGCCACACAGGCCTCACATTACGGTTGACCGTTGAACACTCTGAATTAAGGTCCAAGGTTTGAAAGCAAGGGGTCGAGTCTCGAGGCTGAGAGCGATCCTAGGCTGCACAATCTCAAGAGCGATTCCACACAGGTCTTCGCAGGATCGCGCAAAAACATTTTTTGAAATCTTTTAAGAAGCGACGGTTGCTTTCGCGCTAAAAGCGATGTAGAACCAATCTGGATCAAGTCAGGATCCTTCCCAGTACTCACATTAACAAGCATGATTTCATTCATTAAGGGTTTAGCACGCCTCTCTTTCTCTCAGTTGATCAAATTTTTGCAAAACCCGAGGAATTCCTTCCTCTTCGTTTTCACTGCAGTGTTCAAAAGGTTTTGAAAAACTTAGGTCAATGCAATGAGTTCGAGGCACAGAAAAGTAGGCAAAAAGTATTGTCGTTTCGTTCAAACTCTCTGGCACAACTGGCACAAGGCAGAAGCAAGCACAAAAGCGTGAAAAACCCTTGCTGTTTCATTCAGAATATAATGGTGTAACTGGCTCCACAGCAGAAACAAACTCAAGACAAAACGAAAAGACAAACGCGAAACAAAATGGTGACGCCTGAGGTAACACCCCCCGGAATCACCCGACCTTTGTACAACAGGACTGACTCGATACAACAAGATAGACCCTACTGACTCAGTGTGAAAAGACTGACTCAAAACAAAAGGACGGACTCAAAACAAAACAACAAGACTGACTCAATACCCAAGTCAGAATGTAGCAAAACTGGTATTTGCATGTTGCTCAGAACAGTGCATGTCATTCTTGCGTTTGGAGTTAATCGAGCGCTGCCCGCAGGTTGTTCATCCCCCGATCACATGGTCACATTATCCCCCAAGTTCACCGATCCAGTGCCGATAGACTTTGCAGAGCTTGGTGCGGCAATGACCCTGTTGTCAAATAGATCCTGTACTTCATGGCGAAGACGGAAGCATTTGTCGGTAGTATGGCCAGTTTGCTGATGGAAGGCACAGTACTGGGCGGCATCATATGTAGCTGGAAGAGGATTTGGGAGAGGCCGAGGCTCAAGGGGTTTGAGATGGCCTTGTCCAGCAAGGATTTGGAAAGCTTTGGACAGAGGCATGTGGAGGGCATGGAAGACCCTCTGACCTCGGGGTTGGTACTTCAAGGTTTGTGGATTTTCTTTGGGCCTTTTGATAAAAGGATTGGCTCTTGGCCTGGTTGGTTGATCTCTTCCGAGTGCAGGATTATAGCTGAAAGGAACGTTTCTGATACAACGACCCTTCTCCCGGCTTGCCCCTTAATTCAAACTGCCCCCAACTTGCGTGGCGAAAATGTCGTCCACAATTTTTGCAACAACTACGAGCACTCGCTCTTTATTCAGTCCCTCGGCTTTCAAAGCCTCAACAGCCAACAGAAGATGTTCATGGGGATCCATGTCCGCCCCTATCTTGTTCTTTCCACTCGCCTCCACTTTCCCAAGGGATTGGCATTCCTCAAATACAGCCCGTTCCAAGATTGGGGAGCCTTTTGTCATGAAACTCCTAGCATGTGCTGTGGTCGATGATGGAGCCAATGTCCCAGAGGCTAGATCAGATCTGTCACAGTTCTTTGAAGATCTTCGATCATTCTCTTTAGCTTAGAAGCAGTGGGCTCACGGGTTTGAGATGATTGTCGTCCAGGTGCATCCATCATGCATAAGTCCATGCTTTCTGGAATGAACACCTCAGGCTTCGGTAGATGGGCTGGGGTAATGTATACGCTGGGGTCGTAGGTGGACAGCAGTATATGGATGAGGTTGAGATGTAGAGGTGATGGGTCAGTACTAACCTGAGGTCCTTTTGGTGGAGCTAGGGTCTCTTCGTCAATAAGATCTTGAATCTTATGACGGAGGCGGATGCAACGGGTCGTATCATGACCGTGCTATTGATGGTAGGCACAGTATTTAACTGGGTCATATCTTGGCGGAAGAGGGTTTGGAAGGGGTTGGGGTTCTAGAAGTTCTAGGTGTCCTTCTTCTCGTAGCTTTTTCAAAGCTTGAGAGTGACTCATGTAAAGAGGATGGAATTTTCGGGCTTGGGGCCGAGTTGAAGTGGTTGGTTCTTGGCCATTGAGGGAAGTGGTGATAGTGTCTACTTCTGAGCATTTCGCAGCTGTGCTACCATCAGTAGTAGCATTGGAATTACGAGCAACATTCCTCTTCAAAGGCTCATTATCTTCTGCAAAGATCCCTTGTCTGATGGCATCCTCGATTTGAACCCCCATTTCATGAAGGGCTAGAAAGGTAAACAGAGGTAAAACGACCATCTTTTGCAGCAACTTGCCATGCAAATTCTGAACAATCATCTTGATCTGATCTTTGTCGGAAGGCCTTGTAGTCATCATTGAGGCCTTTGCTCTCCATCTCGTCACGAATTCGGAGAAACCCTCCTTTGGTTCTTGGCGGGTGACTTCGAGATCATGAGTTGTGACCTCGATCTGTGTGTTGTAGGAGTATTGAGCAATAAAGACCTCAGCCAGCTCTTCCCAGTTCTGTTTCACAGAGCTCTCCAATTTTGCATACCAGATTACGGCTATCCCAGACAGGGTTCGGCCGAATAATGACAATTTCTGGGCTGTGGTCAAACCCATTGGCCTTAAGATATCAGAAAATAGTTGGAGGTGCACCATTGGGTCTTCAGAGCCATCGAATCGATCAATATGTGGCATCTTGAACCGATCTGGTAAAGTCACCACTGAGTCGGTATAACCATCCTCTATATCAGGAATAGAATGGGCCCCCTGAGACTTTTTGAACAATTCCTCAAGCTTGCTCACTTTCAATGCTGTGGGGTCCGTCTTGAACTCAAAGGGGAAGTCTGGTAGGTTGGTGGGTGTTTTAGATAGCTGGAGTAGAACCAGGGGCGGAGTTGGCCCGCCTGGAATGTCCGTAACATCCTAGACGTGGGTTGCCTCCCCGAGTATGGGAACTCTTGGTGAGGGAGGAGCCTGGTGTGAAGTAGATACCCCAGTTTGCTGCTCTAACCTGGCAATTGTCTCTTCCTGTTGGGCTATGACCACGGCCTGTTGCTTGGTGAATTCCACTTACCGGACAGCATCTTGCTGCATGGCTTTCATACTATCCTTGAGCTGGCGCACCATCTCTTCTAAGCCTGACATACTGTTCTGATCTGATTGAACCACCAGTATATCTATCTCTGCAGTAGACTCAAAATCTCAACCTGGCTGTTCAAAGACCACTGAGCTGGTAGCTGCTGTACTGGTGGTCTATGCTTGACCGACCTTTCCACCCTGCCTCTGGTAAAGAAACACCGATTGCCCTTGAACTGGATCTCTAACCTGACAAAGTCTATCAACACAAGTTCGGTGTACCTGGGGGATATTTGGAGCCTTCTGAAGCTATGGTTCCAAGACTACCTAGCAAAAGAGAAAATGGACAGCATCTCAGCCTAATTTCACCTGAACAGATACGAGCATAGTTTGAATGAGTGTGCCCTCTACTAAATTCTGCCTAAATCTCTGTCCTACAAACTGACACCCTCAGGTAAACTGAGTCCCAAAATACTGAACTGGTGCCCGCAGGCCTGATGCCCAAACTTGTAAACTGATACATGCATTCGTATAGAGATGCACTCTAAAGCACATAACAAGCAAGTGAGAGCCAAAACACCCCTATGTTGGGGTAGGGTTTCCCTGTCCTATTTTGTCAGGAGCTAGGGTTTCACTACGCACGCAGCGGTTTCAAACAACCTATCGGGTAAGCAACCTGTCCTAGCTTGGAATGGTCACTATGGATTCCGAATATGCACTAGGTCGAATGGTCAAAAGGGGTGCCCCGGTAAAACCAGGGTTTGTGTTCCCATACTGGCAGAGCCCACAACCGGTCAGCCTTATGGTTATGCCTTGACAAGACAAGCCTCCAGCAAACCGTTCAGGAATAGCAGATGGCAAACACGGTGTCCTAGGCGCACCAATGCAAATGCAATGCAAAGAAACACACAAGTGTAGTCAAAACCAGATATCATGAGTTCGAGTCAAGTTCTCTAAATCCCCAGCAGAGTCGCCAGAAGCTGTAACAAGCCCACGGGGGACCTCGCTACAGTTCGGACCCGATTTGTGTTACGGTTCTTAATCTGAACCAAAGAGTCCAAATCCAGCAAATCGTTTTGAGAAAACAGATTTTTAGAAAAGAAGTGTCAAACATGGGTGCTTTGCGGAATCTGAGTCGCCACCTAAATATTTTATTTTTAGGAAATTTAGGAAACCCTGACTCGTTTGCCTAAGGCCACGTGTCCGTCATCACCAAAGTTGCCTCGGCTCGGGAACTTGGGTACGATTGGGGAAGGTCACTTCGTGAGCACCCCCACTCGCCCGATCAAAGATCTGCCTCTACTAACCATGATATTTAGTTTTGAAAACATTGTGTGCTCTAATTCCACTTATTAGCCTAGATTTACTACGTGATGCGCACAGCATACAAGTATAGATCGGGTCACCTGAATTGGAACAAAACATTTCATGTTTGCTTTTTTGAAAGATGGTTTGCTACCCACAGGTAGGCTTAAAATGCAGATTTTGCCACCCTTAGGTGGGCTTAGAAAAGATGGTTTTGCCACTATCTAGTGGGCTTTAAAACTCACAGTCAATGATTTGTTCCAATCTAAACAACCCAACCTTCACCCACAGGCATTCAAGGTAGTTATATCACATAAGCAGTTAGCCTCATGGTAAGCATGCTATTCATGGCAGTCACTCACACGCATGCAAGGATGCTAAAGCATAAAACTCACCGAGTACTCCAAGCCAAAACAGAAACCGATTAGAAATCCATGCATGATCCTAAATATACAGAAATGCCTAATGCAACACATGCAAAAATACAACTATAGTAGGCTCGGCTACTCTACACATGGCGTATGGAATGCTACAGCTAACATGTATTCAGCTTAGAATTGAAATACAAATGCAGTTAGTATGATGCGCCGAGCCCGGTGCATGCAAGACAGATGAATGAATGCAAACATGCTATCATACTGTACGCTAATTGAAACATGCCCTAATCAAACCATCATAAGCTGGTAAATAAAAGGGAAGAAAGACGTGGGGTTGGAAGACATACATCACACTCACGCACACTTATTACAATTATGCCCTTCTTGAGGGTCCAAATAAATAAGTACTGATCCCAAATAAATATCTGATCCCAATAAATAATACAGTCCAAATATGTACAAAATCCTAATTAATTAACAAATTAATCTTGGAAAGCGGTAAACTAGCATGCAAGCTAGGGACTGCCTCGACTCTGATCCAGATGATGACTGATGCATGCTCGAGTTGCCTTGCGCGGAAATCCACCGCGATGCCTTAATTAGCCTCTGTTTGCAATTGTTTCTTGGAAAGCGCGCCAAGCTCCGGAAGGCTGCTGATTCTTGATTTGCTGCAACAGAGAGCAGGAAAGGGGCATGGCAATGTATTTTCACATATGTACGCATACCACGATCCTCGTGCCACCAATCACGCATCTCGATGCACGATGGCCGAGGAGTCGAATGGCACAACTCGATATGGAATGAATGCACATATAAACACAACAATACCTAGACTCCATCGTGGGTAATCCGGAGTGTCGGTGACTGGGAAATTGAGACACGTTCCGTCACTCGGAGTACGAAATGTACCTCATTTCCCGTGCTTGGGCTAACTCCTATCCCAAACACAATGCAATATGCATGACATGCATGAATGCAACTAAGATACAACCTAACATGCACAATGCTATGAAATAGCATACACGATGCACAAGGTAACATGGCATACACAATGCGCTAACATACAACCTAGCATACACAATGCTATGAAACAAAATGGCATACACAATGCATAATGGACTTACACCAACACAAGTGGACCTCTGCCACACTCACATAGGAGGCCATTAGATGAAAATGAGACACTTTCGAAATCGTGCTGCGTGCACGCATAAACCGAACCGACCCTAAGGCACCAAATGCCACTCTAACATGACATGGCAAGGCATGTAATATGGCATACTAGCATGAAAATTTTAGTATCAAAATGTGATGCAAAACAGTCCCGAAACATGGAAACATGGCACCCGATGCATGAAATGAATCCCGAAACATGAAATTAGGTACATGGAATGACCTATGGCTATGCAAAGCAAGCATTATTTGAACATGAAGTATGAAGACAAAATCAACAAAGTCCCAAAGCAAGCATATTTCCAGTTTTAAGAAAAGCCAAAAGGTGAACACAAGTAGGGCTAAGCTAACATGCAAAAATGGCCTCGAAAGAGCGATAAAGAAGCAAGTAACAGCTGTTGGTCCTAAATGAAAAAGATCCCTTCAACAAATTTGAAGAGGGGCTCAAAATGAAGCACTTTAAAGTTTACATCAAGCGACGAAAATAAACACAAGCAGGCCTAAAACATTATGCAAGAAAAAGGCCAAAAGAGGGACAAAGAAGCAAGTGATGGCTTCTGGCCTCAAAGAGAGGAGGGCCCTTCAAAAATGTTGAAGAGGATCCCAAAAATGATATTTTACAGTTTATGACCAAGCCCAAAACAGTGCACAAGCAAGCTTAAAATACTATACAAAATAAGGCATAAAAGAGAGCTTTAACACAAACAGATAAAAGGAAGCCTCAAACAGTGAAATACACTTGATCAAACATGAAGAGTGGGTCAAAATATGACTATTTACAGTTTGGACCAGAGCCCAAAAATACAAGCACAAGGAGCTAAAAAAGCATGCAAAAATAGGGCCAAAAGAGAGATAAAGAGGCAAATGACAGATGGAAGCCTCAAAAAGTGAAGTGCCCTTCAACAATGTCTAAGAAGGGCTCAAAAAAAGCCACTTTACAATTTATAACCAAGCTCAAAACAGTTCACAAATAGGCCTAAAATACTATGCAAGAAACAGGCACAAATGAGAGCTAAAGAGGCAAGTGGTAGTATGAAGCCTCAAATAGGGAAGAACCCTTAATCAAACATGAAAAAGACCTCAAAAAATGACTATTTTCAATTAGGGTCGGAGCCCAAAAATGTAAGCACAAAGAGCTAAGAAAGCATGCAAAAATAGGCTCAAAAGAGGGAAAATGGGACTCACCCTTGTAGAACCAAGCTTCAACAACTTTTGGACCAGGTTTGGGAGCTCTTGACCTCTGGAAGACAGCCTCAAGTTGCTGGAATGGGTGTTGGAGGTGTGATGCTATGAGTTGTAGTGTAAAATGGTGTAGGACTTGAGAGGTTTTGATGCTTGGAAGAGAGAGAGAGGGAGCTTTAATGCAAGACTCCCAAACAAAACTTTTTTTAACCCCCTAAAATGTAGCTGGAGCTGCTGGTTTTATAGGCAAAAGAGTGGAGGAAAAGGGGGGAAATTGAAATTGAAATTTCCCCCCAAAATAGGCCTAAAAGAGAGATAAAGAGGCAAGTGGTAGCTGCCGGCCTCAAACCAAAGAGAGCCCTTCAAAAAAAATTGAAGAGGGGCTCAAAAAAATACATTTTACAGTTTATGACCAAGTCCGAAACAGCTCACAAGTACGCCTAAAATACCATGCAAAAATAGGCCTAAAAGGGAGTTAAAGAGGCAAGTGATAGTAGCAGAGCTAAAACAGCAAAGGGTCCTCAATCAAACATGAAAAGGAGCTCAAAATATGACTATTTACAGTTTGGGTTGGAGCCCAAAAATGCTTGCAAGAAAAGGTTAGATATAGAGCAAGATAGGAACAAAAAATAGGGGAAAGAAGCTTACCCTTGAAGACCAATAAACCAGCAGCTTTTGGACCAAGAAGAGGAGCTTCTAGCCTCTGGAAAATAGCCTCAAAGTGTTGTAATGGAGGATGGAGGTGTAACCAAAAATCGGAGCAAACGGAGGTGGTTAAGCGGTCTCGAACCGAGGCACACAGCCGTCGGCTCCGAAAAACCGGAAACCGGGCTCCAAACGGGAAAAATGGCCTACGACCACGAAACATAGCCTATGGTCATTGAGTGATGATCTACGAGACCTCTCCCTCACTTCGGGAAGAGAAAACAGAGAAAACGGAGCCTGGTTCGCAAACCGAGACAAGACACGAAAGAGCTCGGAAGTTCGAAGGCAAGGCTCGCAGCCGAGACTCTGAAACTTCCGCACGAGCACAATATGCAATATCACCGAACGCTCTATCGGTGACGTCCGAGTCTTAAGGTCGGTCAAAAATGGGGTGTCTACAATGAGTCCCACACAAGTGGTATCCAAGAAATCGAGTATCATTGTTGTTGAGAATGAGCAAGGAGAGCTGGTCCCCACACGAACCACTACTGGGTGGCGAGTGTGCATTGATGATGGGAGACTAAATTCCATGACTAGAAAGGACCATTTCCATTGTCATTTATTGATCAAATTCTTGAAAGGTTAGCGGGCAGGGTTTTTATTATTTTCTTGATGGTTACTGGAGGTATAATCAAGTTCCGGTGTACCCTGCTGACCAAGAAAATACCACATTCACTTGCCTTTTTGACACTTTTGCTTATAGGGGCATGCCCTTTAGACTATGCAATGCACCGGCAACTTTTCAATGGTGTATGATGGCTATTTTCTCAAATATGGTGGAGAAATTTTTAGAGGTTTTCATGGATGATTTTTTGGTATTTAGACCATCTTTTGAAGAATGCCTCAAAAATTTGACTAGAGTGTTGGAATGATGTACTGAGGCAAACCTGATTTTGAGTTGAGAGAAGAGCCATTTTATGGTTCGCGAGGGTATGGTATTGGGACACATTGTGTCCCCTCGAGGTATAGAGCTAGATAAAGCTAAGGTTGACCTCATTGCAGGCCTTTCTCCACCTACTTTTGGGTGTCAAGTTAGGTCTTTCCTAGGGCATACAGGTTTTTACCGTCAATTCATCAAAGATTTTAGCAAAATATCCCATCCTTTGTGTAGTTTACTAGCTAAGGATGCACCTTTTATCTTTGATGATGCATGTTTTGAAAGCTTTCGAAACACTTTGCGCGGCCCTTTCTACTGCCCCTATCATGCAATCTCCTTAGTGGTCCCTTCCTTTTGAAATCATGTGTGATGCATCTAATTATGCCCTCAATGCTGTCTTGGGCCAAAGGGTGACTAAGGTGCCCCATGTTATATCCTTTGCTAGTCATACTCTTTTTGATGCTCAATTAAACTACACTACCATTGAGAAAGAGTTACTAGTTGTTGTCTTTGCACTTGATAAGTACTGGTCCTACTTCCTAGGGTCTAAAGTCATTGTGTTCACCAACCACGCCGCTTTGTGGTACTTATTGTCCAAAAAAGAGACCAAACCTAGGTTGATTAGGTAGATTCTACTCCTTCAAGAGTTTGACCTAGAAATTCGAGACAAGAAGGGATCCAAGAATGTAGTTGCAGATCATCTATCTCGAATCTTGATTGAGCACACGAGTGATCCCTTAGCCTTCCACGACTCATTTCTGGACAAGCAACTTCTTGCGGTATCACAAGTGACCCTCCCGTGGTTTGCTCACATAGTGAATTACTTGGCAGTTGGTCAAATTCCTAAAACTTGGTCTAAGCAAGACAAAGACCGATTTTTTCCACAAGTCAAGCACTATTTATGGGAAGACCCAGAATTGTTCAAGTATTGTTCGGATCAAGTGATTCGGTGTTGTGTGCCTGAGAGTGAAACCCATAGCATTCTCACCTTTTGCCACTTTCATACATATGGCGGCCATTTCAATGGGTAGAAAACGACCGCCAAGGTTTTAAAATGTGGGTTCTACTGGCCCGCTATCTTCAAAGATGCCCATAACTTTTGTAGAGCTTACGAGTGTTGTCAACGCATGGGCTCTATATCACAACGAGATATGATGCCGATGAGCCCTATTTGATTGTTGAGATTTTTGATCTTTGGGGCATCGACTGCATGGGTCCCTTTCCACCGTCTTTTGGATTTTAATACATTTTGGCGGCTATGGACTATGTCTCCAAGTCGGTTGAGGCAGTTGCCACTAGAACGAATGACCACAAAGTTGTGGTTAAATTCCACCATAAAACCATTTTTTGTCGTTTTGGGTTCCCCCGTGCCATAATTAGTGACGGTGGCAAACATTTTTGAAACCGATTCTTCAAGGCATTGGTGCGCAAATACATGATCACTCACAAAATTGGCACTCCTTGTCATCCCCAGACTAGTGGTCAAGTAGAGGTTTCTAATAGGGAAGTCAAACACATCCTCGAGAAAACTGTGAGGCCCGATAGGAAAGATTAGTCCACTAGATTGGTTGATGCACTTTAGGCCTATCGCACTGCATATAAGACACCCATTGGATGTCTCCGTATAGGATTGTGTTTCGGAAACTGTGTCATCTCCTTGTTAAGTTAGAACACCAAGCTTTGTGGACCATTAAAAAGTTCACTTTTAATATGGCCAAAGTTGATGACCACTGGAAACTCCAACTTAATAAGTTAGAGGAGCTCTGCAATGATGCATATGAGAGCTCCAAAATTTACAAGGCTAGGACCAAGGCATTTCATGATAAACACATTTCTCGTAAGTCCTTCAAGCCTCACCAAAAAGTGTGGCTGTTCAATGCCAAATTACGTTTGTTCCCTGGTAAACTTCGATCTCGGTGGGATGGCCCATATGAGGTTATCAAAGTCTTTCTACATGGGGTGGTTGAGATTAAAAATCCACAAGATGGTACGACCTTCAAGGTCAATGGCCAAAGATTAAACATAACGTGGATGATATTGAGAAAGGGGAGATGATTGAGGTTGTTCGCTTGACAGACCCAATATATCTTCCATAGTAATTGCTTTGAGTCTTGGAGACTTTAAATCCTCTAAAGGTGTAATTCTTTTGGTGTTTGTCGTGCCCGAACGTCATCTGACGGTTTGGTATAGCCACCTAACTGTGTTTGTAGTGAGTTCCTAAGATACCAATTGAGATGGTGGAAACTAGAGTTCGAATGGCAAAGCCTAGAATGCAAAGGTTTGGAATTTCCGAGACTAAAGTCTGGTTTAAATACCCAGGGGTGTGGAGATTGCTTCAAAACCACCCCGGCTTGAACTCTGTATGGCAACCCCATAGGTCAAGTTAGCTTTATGCGCCTTGATTCTGGATACCGAATCAACCTAGTCTGTCACCCCGTTGGAGAATAGGGAAAGTTACAAACATTGTTAGTGAGAAAAGTAGTACCCGTGGTTTTTGCCTGAGGATTATACCTTTGTTAAGCATCCTGATATTTTTAAAGTGCTATATTTATTTTGGATGTGAAATGAAGGTAGAAATGGTTTGAAATGTTTTGGGTTGTACTTGGGCATCAAAAAAAAAAGTGCAACAGACCGCACGTGCAGCCCACACGGGCGCACAAGCAGAGGTCCCAAAATTGGGCGCACAAGTGGGGACCCAGACCGCACGAGCGGCCTAGGCCCAAATGGCTACTGCTTGAATGCTGTTGGAGCGGCCCAATTCCGCCACACAAGCGACTCATAATTCACCGCACATGCACGAGCGGCCCATCCAAAAAAAAAAAAGTGCGGTTTATTTACTTATTTTATTTCCCTTTCAAAAAAAAAAATTTCTTGTTTAGATTTTATTCTTTTATTTATTTTTTTATTTTCCTTCGAAAAAATAAAAAATAAAATAAAATTCCCTCATATTTCCAATCCTAACTCCCTTTTTGACCATCACTTTCCCAACTACACTCTCTCTCTACCTTTCATCATCTACTTCTTCTTCTTCTTCTTCTTCTTCTTCTTCTCTCTCTCTCTCTCTCTCTCTACCCCATAAACCTACAAACTCATCAAACCCCACCATCACCAACTTCTTCTTCCTTCTTCCTTCAACTTTCACTCACCACCACCTTCCCACTGGAGCATCCTCATCTTCTTCGATCGGCGACTTTCCAGCGTCCATTTTTTCCAGCGAATCTACAACTTCTTCTTCATTTCTTTTCTTCCTACTTTTTCAAGGTAATCACCATCTTTTTGTTTAGATTTCTTAGTTTTCACTTGTAATATTAGTCCATTGGTAGTTTAATTGTGATTTTTTAGCCTTGTTCATCATAATTGTCCATTGTAGCGATCTCGGTTTCGGTCCTTCTTTCATGTTTTGCCACTTCAACAAGGCCGGTCAGGGGTCAAGCTGCCCGGTCAGCTCGTGGGGCTCCACGGGGCAGCGCCCCTTGGCGAGTCCAAGGATAGCACCCTGGCGGGGGTCGAGCTACTTTGGCGGGTCCTAGGGCAAGACTGGCGGGGTTGAGGCGGCACTTCAAAACAAAAATGCAAAATGCATTCGAAGTTGCTTGTCCGCTCGAGCGGCCGTTCATGCGCTCAAGCGAAGAATGTTTGGTTTCAGAAGTTTGACATGTCTGCAAAAGTACTGGGTTAGTGTATTTGACGCTCGAGTGGGGCATTCCACGCTCAAGCGGACCATGTTATATCATTTCGTGAATATGATATTTCATATCACTTTTTCAGTCCTCTCTCTCTCTAAAACTCTCAAGAATTCCAAATCGGGAGCTTCTCTCTCTAGAAGTCATCTTCTCTCTTTGATTTCTCCAAATCCATTGGGATTTAGACCTAAGTTCTTCATCAAAGTTGGTTATCATCTCGAGGGCTTTGTTGTGTGTGGTGAAGAACGAGTTGTGACACCATTGATGTAATAATCCGACCCTCATATATGTTTTCTGGTATGCTTTTGGTCCCTTACTCTGTACATTTATGTGGTCACTGTGAAATTCCATGTGAAATTAAGTTCAATTGAGTGAATCTTATGGTTATAGATTTATATCTGTTAAGTAAAAGAAATATCTGTTATAATTGTAATGTTCAGATTAGAAATTGAAAGCCTTAGAGGCTTGATAATCTGAAATTCACTTTATATTTGAGATCAGCATGATTTTTAGATCATAATATGATTTTCTGTGAAAATTTGATTTGGAATGATTAAACTAATTGATTTTTGTCTTTATTCACATTTTATATATACTTGCTCCCTTAACTATTTGACTTAGGAATCTTTAACTCAAAATATCTCCTGAGTGAGAGAGTTAGAAAGAAGATGGTTTGAGAGGAAGAGAATAAGTTCATCAAGGAAGGAGGAGATTGAGAAATCTAAGAGGGTTGTGGATAATTGAGTTCAATGTAAGTTTAATCCATCTATAATAATCTCTTATTTGGACTTGAATAAGGTTCTCTTTGTATATATATATGGCTAGGGTTTGTAATTGAATTAATGCTAAGGATGTTGTATCATTTTGACCACTTGAGTTAAATTGAGCTTTATGGAGATGAATTCCATTCTATTCCTTCCTTTTCATGCTTGAATTTGTGCATGTATTTAGATGATTACATATTTGAGAAATCAAATATGGTTAGAAACTCAAAGTGATTAAATTGTGTTTATGAGTTTAAAGCTTTCAAGGATCAAATTGAGATTGTGAATTATGTTTATGGTAATAATACATCCTAAAAATTACATTGTTGTGCCTATTTTTCTACTCCTCCATGTGTTGGCTTTGTTGCATTTGTGGCCTGGTTCGGACTGTCTAATTTTGCCCAGACCGCACGAACAGCCACAGGCATCGCACGAGTGGAATATGGAAAAAAATAGAGCATTGCATTCTGCTTAACCCACCACTCGAGCGGCCAAGTCCACCGCTTGAGTGGCCCAGTCACTGCACGAGCGGCCAAAGTGGGCGTACGAGCGGCCATCCCTATTTCAACATGTACTAGGTAACTTCAAATAGGCATATCTTTTGCATCCAGACTCCGTTTTGAGTGATTCTTGAGCCTAAAATCAAGCCCTGGAAGTCTAGTTTCCAATGGTGGTGGTCTCACTTCCAAATTCTAAGTACAAAAATAGATATGCCCAAATTAGTGGGAGTTGTTCACTTTCTGGTTACCGGATTTGTACTATTTCCTCGTATGAACCTTTTTCCTACCGATTCCTCCTATCTTCTGAGACATAGATTATAACCTATGGAGGACTAATGAGTTTAGAACCACCATGGCTAAGTGATTAATTGATCAAAGAAAGTAAGTAAAGGATTGGTTATAATCTCATATTATGTGTTGTGCACTGTGTTTGTAGGTCAAGACGAGGACATCGTCCCATTACTACCGGAAGCCGATCACTGTGAGTAATAGTACTATAGTAGTACGTTTTGCTTACTGTTAATAGTTAATATTAACGTTCTGTTATCTGCAAGTTAACTATATTGATTCTGATGAATGAATGGAACGTATGTGCATTATGGAACAATGATATCTTTGCGTATCTGGAATCATTCTGTTTTGTCAATGATGGGCCAGAGGCCATTATGATGAGAATTGTTCTGTCCCTTTTAATTATACTGTAATGATACATGTGTCTTCTGTTAATAGTTATTATTACTATTCTGTTATAAGTAAGACAACTATGTCGACTTGTAATAAACCATAGGAAATTTCTGTGCACTATTGTGTAATAGTATTCTTATGAATCAGGGATTATTCTGTTTTTCCAATACTGGGCCGGAGGCCATTTTGCATTATCTGTGGGCCAAAGGCCAATCTATTAATATCTGGGCCAAAGGCTAATCTATTAATATCTGGGCCTGAGGCCAATCTGTTGGCTCTGTTGGGCCTGAGGCCGTTCTATATGATACTGGGCTTGAAGCCTCTCTGTATGAAAATTGGGCCCAGGGCCATTCTGAAAATGTTTACAAGATAAGATTAATTATATGACCTCTGCACTTATATACATTATAAATATTACAATTCAAGTTTAATCATTAAATTGTTTGAGTGCTATTATTCAATGAGACTTGCTCACCCTTTGATATGTCTGTTTCTATAGGCAATCAACCTAGAGGTTGGTCTTAGTTCAGCTTTGGTCACCCCTTCTTGGTCAAGACATGCAGAGAAGCTTATGCATTTTGTGGGGTTCCCTTAATGACCCCTAGTTTGGTCCTTAATCTTTTGTCTAATGTAATTAGTCGTGTATAATTTCCTTTACCAATATTTTTGCTGTATGCCCACATGTGGGGCTGGTTCTGTATATATGCCCATATATGTTATTGTGTGAATGCAAATATCTGCTTCTTGTATATCTGTCTATCATATGAGGAACTGTTTAATAGCACATTGAGATCCTGGCATATAGGTGTGAGCTCGATGGATGCTAATTTATATTATTTTATGTTATTAAATGCTTCCGTTCAGGCCCCATATGTTGTATATATATCGTATTATATGTCTGTTTCTGAAGTGGTCATGCCCAAACTTTTAGGGGCGGGTTTGGGGCGTAACAGTTGATTTTGGGGGTTTATCTCATTTCTTCCTCAAAACTTGAGGTAGGGATTTCCTTTGAGTTATATATATGTTTTTGCAAGATCTAGATGATTTTCAAAATCATCCTTTGATTAGCTTTGAGAAATTGATTGTTGATTTCAAGAAAATGAGTGATTTTGAAAGAGGGTTTATTTTCTTTCCCTTTTTAAAATAGAAATTGAGGGTTTGAACCATATTGATTGAAGAAAGATGATTTTGGGGAGATGCTTCGAAATATTTTGGAGATGAATGGTTTGGTGAGAAAACCTAGAAATTGGGTCTTTTTGTGAAAGATGTTGAAAATCTTTGGAAGATGTTGTCATATTTATTTTGTGTACCAAGATGAACAGATGTTTTGAAAATTGTTTATTTATATATAAATGACAAATTTTGTGAAAAAAAAAATGAAAAATATTGTTTATTTTGGAAATTGTTGTCAAAATGTTGATTTAGTCTTGAATTGACTAAATTGTTGAGATTGCTCGAAATATGGGAATTACGTTATTTTCTTGAATGAATTGGATACAAAAGTATATATATATATATTCATCTTGTGGAATTGTGTTGAAAAGAGGATTGGAAATTTTGATCACAACGGTATATTGTGTGGAACAATTGAATATGGAAGTAATGTTGCATTGCATTATTAATCATACATTGGCATTTCAATTCATTGGACTATGTTAAGCTTTGAAAATTTGCATTGAGAAAAGAATGTTGAGAAATAGGTTTTCATGAAATGGTTTTGGGGTAAATATAGTGGCAAGTCTTGATAGGTGGTGTAGATGAAATTGTTTAAGTTGGCCTGAGTGTCCTTGGTGAAAGACCAGAAAGTCGCGCGGATAGGTATCGAGCCTTCCGGTTAATACCGGTAAAAATGATAATTGGTAGTACTCGTATAGTTTACTTGCAGACACCGACCTAGGGATTACTAGAGTTGTATTTACCGCCCCTTGAATTAAATTGATAAATTTTGAACAGTTGAAGTTGCATAACATCATTGAGCATGATGGTTTTCAAAAGATGAAGATGTGTTTTATTTTCAAAAAGGCATGGCATGGCATGTGCATTCATCTCTTGAGACTTGTATAAAATGTATATACTTTGTCAAGGATTTCCTACTGGGCTTTATTCTCACCCTACCAGATTTTTGTGCAGGAAAAGACATTGTGAATCTGCCTAATTGAGGGCATGGAAACGTGTGTGTTGAGAGCACTAAAGTCTCTGTGATCCTATTTGTAAGCCAATGGCTATGTATGTGTGGGTTTGAATAACCATTTTGTGTAACCGGGCTTAAGCCTTGGAATATTATAAACCCTTGAGGGTACTTATTTGGTTATTTACTTGTTGTTGAATCAATGTAATATCGTATGAGGAACTGTTATTATTATGTAATACAAGTATGGGAAGTTATATTTGGTTTTTCTTTAAGAGAGACATCATTGTTGCACTATCATTTGGGTTAAAAATTTGGGGCGTTACATCCATGATCTTCATCCTCATAAAAAATAAATAAATAAATATAAATAAAAAATTTGCTTAGCAAAAACCGACCACCGCATGTGCGGCCGACTCCGGCGCATGTGCGGCTCACCCTACAATTTATTTTTAAAAAAGGGCATGAAACAAACAGAACCACCACACGTGCGGCCATCTCCAACACACGTGCGGCCCCAAAAAAATCACAAATAATAATAATAATAATAATAATTCTTGTGGTAGTTGTTTTTTGTATAATGTAGTTGTTTGTTTTAATTGTTTAGTTAGTGATTTAGTTTTAGTTTTAGTTTTAGTTTTATTTTTATTTTTATTTTTATTTTTTTTTATTTAGTGATTTAATTGTTAGTTTAATTGGTTAGTGGTTTAGTTTTTATTTTTATTTTCTGTATTTTATTTTATTTTATTTTCTTGTCTTTTCCTCTACTAACTTATTTGTTTATTCATTGCATTTCATATTTGCATTTGTCAATTTTCTTCATGCTAACTTAATGTAAGTTAATTTAGGGTAGTATTTATAAAAAAAAAAAAATGAAATAAAAGAAATACAGTGGTGTGATGGCAATGAGGATTTGAATGATTCGTGCATGCATGTGATATTTGATGAGTTCTAATATAATGGTTTCACATTTTTTGGTTGTGTTGGTTGTATTATTTTGTGCAGGTATGTCTACATCATCCCACCGAACACCCAAACGACCTCACAATGCTAACATCGCCGCTAGGGTTATTCCAACCGACACCTGGGCCAACAAACCAATTTCCTGTGACACACCCTTTTATGTGGACTTCTTCCGGCGCCATCAACCCACTGCATGGAGTGTCGAACAACTTGAACACCGGGGCCTACTAGGCATCTACACTATCACTGAATCGACGTATCCTCACATTGTGCTAGTCTTTTATCAAAACATGTATATCAATGATGAGGCCCCTGGAGCTCTTATGTTCGTTGTTGATGGGGTGGAGTTAGTAGTCACACCAGCTTCCATTGCCAAGGTTCTGAACTGCTCCATGGACATTATCAATGAAGAGCAATTCCTGGTGTTCACTCGGGAACCCACAATCTCGGCATTAGTGACCAAATTCTATGAGGGGTGACTAGATGATGACAATCGAACTAGCATCTATCGAGCTAACTTACCGCACCACCTCTTCTTCCTTGATGTGGTTCTTAAAGAGAATGTCATCCCTCTAGGCCACAAGAAAGAGCGGCGAGGGGACTTCCTCTGTGCCTTGCACCGATTTGAGTTTGGGTTTTGGGTCGACATCCTTGTTTTGATCTTCAACTAGATGGCTCGTATCCTTAATGAAGTCAAGTTACGCAACACCAGAGGTGGTTCTACATGAGCCCTCCCTTTCGCCAATGTCATTATTGCACTCATAAATGGCCAAGGGAAATACCCACTCGAACCCAATGAGGTTCAGCTTTTGTCGCCAACGCTTTATGGTAAAACCTAATGGCACCAAACCACTGCTCACCTGTCGCCTCCACTACTCCTCCCCGATGCCCCGGCCAATCATAATGATGTTCCAGTAGAGCCCACCATCGCGCCAGTGCCACCGCCATTTCATATAATACGAGCGCAATATCAAGCTATTTTGGATAATTAAGCCGCCATTCAGCAATCTGTGGTTGATCTCCAGGCAGACTATCAGGCATATCGGGACTACTCACAGACGACAGTTGACCAAGTTAATGCCCGTTAGCTCGAGTATCAGCAGTCAGTTGCATTTATGCAAACTGACTTCTACGTAAACCGGGAGTCAAGCCAACATCATTTTGATCAGCTTGGCGCTATAGTTCATGATGAGGCATTCGAGACTCAGACGTTGATGCATGCCCTATTTGAGCAGCATTTTCCACCATCCAAATCAGTGATATCCATTTTATTTTCTTTTTTTTATTTCTTTATGTATTTTTGTTTTGTTTTATTTTATTTTTCTTTTCTTTTTATACTATACATTAAAAAAAAACAAAAAAAGAACAAGTGTGTGTGTGTGTGTGTGTGTGTGTGTGTTTGGTTCGTCCCTGCCTCGTTGGATGTGCACCTACGCCGTCTGGTAAGAACCTCTCTCTCTCATTTTATTATCTACTTTACAGTTACTTACATTGAGGACAATGTTGTCTTCTAGTTGGGGGGTGAGGATATTTTATAAAAAAAATTCATGTTGTACTTGTTGCACTTGATTGCACCACTTCACTTGATGTTCGCTTTGTGCCAATATGGTGGTGATATAAGCTTATGTTAATTAGGGAACATAGTGTACTTGTATGAAAAGGGTTTATTGGGTAAATACTCACATGTGATGCTTGCACTAGGAGAGTTATTTATGTTTGTGGTATTAGTACACTTGTCATGAGTATGCCTTGATTCACATAGACACACTTTCGTAGCGGTGACCTCTTTATTCTAATCCCTAGTGTACATCATTGATAATTGCTAGTGTTGCAGAAAATAATAAATGAGCAACCTTGATTCTAACCAAAAAAAAATAAATAAATAAAAATAAAACAAACTTGACTTGTTTGGGTTCATAGCCTCTTTAACTCGAGTTATTAAGCCCGTAAGGGAGTCTCTACACCTAGTACCCTAAAATCGTCTGGTTTGGGAGTCATTGGCCCAATACTTGCTACATGGGTTAATTAGAAAACTTAAGGGACCTAGACATTGCACAGTTAAGAAAAAATAAAGACTTGTTCGGGTTCATAGCCTTTTCAGCTCAAGTTATTAAGCTCGTAGGGCTGTCTTCACTCCTAGTGCCCTAAAACCGTCTGGTTTGGGAGTCATTGGCCCAGTGCTTGTTACATGGGTTGATTAGAAAGCTAAGGGATCAAGACATTGCACAGTCTTTCAAAAAAAAAAAAAAAATTGATGAGAATCTTGGTTGTAAAAATTTAGTTTTCCTATATATGTTAGGTGTTATAGGGAGTTACACTAGGCTATTATAGTGGATAGTTAACTAGTTATGGGGAATGCACTTTACACCAAGAACACTGATGATGTGTTTACTAGCATTCACAAGTACAGGGGGCTTAACTTTTGTATTAATTGAATTGGGGTTCTTGCTCAATGGATTCCTTTGTGCTTGTCCACTATGCCTTCAATGATTCATCATGTCTTAATATCACATTGTAGTTGGCGCATAAGTTAATTGATAGTTGGAGTAGTGTGATTACTTATTGTTGTTGGGCAGATGTGAATATGTTGATATTTATAGGTATCATTTCTGGAAACCCTCACGGGACTATACTCGTCCACTTAGGATAACCTTGTGTTTTAAAGGCTTGTTGCATATGCTAAATGCAATCGTGATCCCTATGAAAGTGGCTAAGAGTTATTTTACTTTTATTATTTCTTTTGTTTTGCTCGAAGCAAAATTTAAGTTGGGGGATGTAATGTAGGCTGAAAAGTACCACATTAAGGCCACTTAAGTTACATTTTTAGTCTTTCAATGTTGTTTATTTGGTGGAGATATGTGTTTTGTGCACTTGTGCAGATTTGGTAGGCAATACACAAATTCAAGAAAAAATGGTGCGAAACGAGGAGCGAAAAATCCCAGCCTGCCACCTCACCACGCATGCTGCTAAGATCCACCGCACGTATGGCCCACCACTGCTCAAACAGCCCACCTAGGGTTACATGTATGAAAATTTAAGGCTCTTCTGCTCGGAATAAAAAGAAGAAAAAAAAAAGAGGCTGAAAAAAGGTTCAAAAATATTTCAGAGAAAAGGGAGAAAGAGGCTAGGGTTTGAAACAAAAAGAACTTGAAGCTTGAAGAATGTCTCCCATGGTGGCTTCTTCCTCCTCCACCTCTTCCCACTCCTCCATGAGTGGCTAGGCTACTATTTTTAGGGTTTTGATGCAACCCTAGCCAACTAAATAGGGTTTTCTTTTTGCTTTTTGATTATGTAGAGGTTTGAACAAGTTGTATGGTGCTTAAGAAGTTTCAAATATATTTTTCAGTATTCTCTTCAAGTATTCTTCTTTCTGTGATTGTTGAATGCTTTTTATACAATGGTTTTCTTTGCTTTCATGTTCAAGGTATGAGCCGAGCCATACTACGAGGGACGAGTCGTGTTGCTACCCTACCTCAGAGCGAATGACTAATACTACTTGAGATGGTTCGTGCCCATATATTGAACGTGTTAATTTTCTTAATGAATGCTTCGAGCTTGTAGTTGCGAAATATTATTTAGTTCGAACCGTAACATAATTGAGTCTCAAATTGAAGCCTTGTTTATGCAACTAGTGGTGAATTCATTACCCTAGGTTTTTCCCAAAAATCAACAATTCCAATTTTATTTATAAGTGCTAGTTTAATCTCTTAGTTTAATTTAGTTATTACTAGTTTATGAATCCTCAATCTGTTTATCAAAATTAATTTAGGAATTTAACAATTAAATTAGTTTAGTTTCCTGTCTGTCTCTATGGATCGATACCTGGACTTACCACTATTCTAAGGAATTTGGTATAGTTTAGTGTTTATATTTGGTGTGTGAAACGACCCATCAATTGTTGTAATCAGTTTAAATTCAGTTTTTTTAGTTATTTTTTAAAAATTTCGGGGACAAAATTCCTTAAGGAGGGAAGGTTATAGCATTTCTGGTTTTGATCCCACCCATTTGATTTTTTGGATTTGGGTTTCTTTGTCTTTAACGATTGTTCATACTCTTATTCATTATATTCTTCATTGAGTTGGTTATTGGAATGCCTTGGTTGTGTTTGGAATAGGTTGGGAGTTTGTTTTTCAAAAATCTTGTTGTCCAGAATTCGGCCTCTTCGCTCGAGCGAGCTTTGTGAACTCCCAGTACTTTTGTAGGCCTGCAGAGATACTGAACAGGTAGTGTTCTTCACTCGAGCGACGATCTTCTGTCTGTAAAACTTCTGTGAGTTGGTATTCTTGGTTCAAGCGAAGCTTCTTGCGCTCGAGAGAGAAAAATTATTTGTGTCTAGTCGCTCGAGCAAGACTTTTTGGGGTTGAGCGAGATGTGCTTATATCAACCCGTAAAAGTCACTTTTTGTTTCACTTTTTCATTTCTCTCTCTCTAAACATTTCAAAAAAATCTAGATCTACGCACTCTCTCTCTCTCTCTGAAACTCACATTCTCTCTACATATATACCTAGATCTAGTGATTTCTCTACCCTTCTTCCTTTGAGAAAAAGGTAGAGCTCACCTAGAGCTTCGTTTGCATCCGAATAGAGTTGGGTTTTGGCTTCATCCAGGTTTCATCTGTCTCTCTCTTGTCTTCTAAGCTTGAGGTTGGGATTCTCTACACTCTTTTATGAGTTTTAATTTAGTTATTTGTTTTCATAGAACAAACATGTGATTTTGTAAGGTTTTGGACAAACCTAGAGTTTTGGTTTAAAAATCAAAAGAGGGGCTTTCAAATGGATTCTTGAAGATGGTTGTGGAATTGGAAATGAGATCGAGTTGTGGTACAATTGTTGGTTTTGGTACTTGAAAATGATTTTGGAAGAAAATGGGGTTGCCCTAAAATGTCTCAAATGTGATTTTATATAAATAAATAGAATTGATATGGGAAATGTGGAATTTGATGGATATTGATAAGAATGGTGGAGTTCGATATGTACTATCACTCATATCTATGTTTTGAAAAGCCTATCTATTATGGAGATTTTATTGTTTAGAAATATCTGTTTTGGACTATCGGTTGAGGGTAGCTATAATTGTTGTAGAAATTACATGAGAATTAGGTGAATTGAAAATGTATTCATCCATTTGCATTGAGTATTATTACATTTTTAATACATTGTAAATGTATAATGTTTTTGAGAAAAATGTTGAACCTTGAAACGGAATGTATTCCATTGAAAAAAGTTGGCCTGTCACGCCCCACTTTTTATTACTCGAAATCATTACCAAATTCATTAGTTTAATTCAATATTAGAGATAACATGCGGAAAAACTCTTTGGTTAAACAAATGGAAATAAATAACGATTCTCTCATTCGTATGCAAATTATATACAACATGAGCACACTAAATAAATTGCCCTTGGGCTTACATCATTAAAAAGTCAAGAAGAAGGGAATAACCCTTTTACATAAATGGCATTCCGCCAACACAAAAGAGGCCCCGTGGCCAACAAATAAGAAGATCTAAAACCTTGTAGCACATCCTGGCTATCACCTGAAAAAGATTCAAATAGTCCAGTAGGGATCTCAACATGATCCTCAACAATAACAACTTACAGATAGCTATGATCATGAATGCCCAATCTCATACTAGAATAGTAATGTGACAGTTTATGCAAAATATACATAAGTATGAAATTTTCTCGAAAACAGCCATTTCATTCAACGCTATAAGCGGTTCACCTTTCTTTCCTTTTCATTACCGATTTTTCCAAACTTTCATGACTATAACAGTTTTAGAAAAAAAAACAATTTCACCAAGCCCATTACTCTTCCCTCATTTTCCGTACTTACAACAAAATGACCTTTTTTGAAAACATGTTCACAAATACCCCATTTTCCTTCACACTTTCCAAAATCTCAAAATGGCATTTTGGTTTGTGCCCAACACATTCATATCAATACATGCATGCCTTAAATAAAAGGGAAATAACAAATCATCAACATGTATATAATCCACAAATGAGGCAGCTCGGCCTTTCAAAACTGTAACCATCGCAACCCATAACATACTCAGATACACTGACGATAACAATTAAAACTCTGCTCTACCAGCTCTATGCACAGTAAGCTAAGGATATGCCGAAGCGATAAGCAAGATAATAACTCATTTTAAACATTTCATACCTCATAATAGATACACACTTTAGTACTGTATCAATCTCAGACAAAAACACTTCCATACTTCACAAATGATACACATTTTAGTGTTGTATCAATATCAAACAAAAACACTTCTATACTTCACAAATGATACACATTGTAGTGTTGTATCAATGTCAAAAGCTTTCGGTTTAGAGGTCCATCCCTATCTTCCCTAAACAAAGGAGTACATCCCTATCTCCTCCCACACAACACAATGTATATAAACAATTTCATATACATAATCAATCAATACAACAAAGCATAAATAACAAGTGTAATACATACACATAAACTATTCAATAATGTTTAATCAACACAAGTGTAATGCATACGTCACAATTCAACATAACAATGCCATCCTCCACCAATGACCAAGGACAAGACCTCTAGATGCAGGTATTCAGTACACCGAATAAAAGAGACTCAACTCTCAAGCAAACCTTAAACCCAACAACAACACTTGTACAATAGGTAAGGATAAAACCCCCAAATGTGTGTATTCAACACTCATGATACAATAGTTCAATTCTCAAATTTATTTTCCAAGACTCACATAGAGTCAACATTTCATTTACCATTTTCAAGATCAACTTTCATAATTTTCTTAAGTCAACATGTTCCATCACTTATTCCAAAAACACTTTCCCTTTTCACAAAACCAATTACATTCTCTTCATTTTACAAAATCAATTCCATGGATAATAAGCCATAATCCAACTTGATTCAATACGTTCATTTCAAAATAACCCCAATACCATAACTAATCCTTTAACATTTAACACCTTCTACACAACTCATATTAACAATAGAAATTTACCAACATTGTTTAATCATAAACCCTTTTTATTTTACCAAATCAAAATATAATTTAGGGCTTTCTCTTCTTTCAACAATAACATGCTAATGTTACTCTCTAATTAGTCCAAACCACAGTCAATGATAACAAAACCATTCTCCAACAACCAACCCTTGGTTCCCCTCACGATTTTCAAACAAATCCAACACGGATATGATTTTCATACAATACAAAATTACCACATGTCTATCTATAGACGGAGTATTGAAAAAGTTCAAAGAAATCCCCACCTCAAATGGAGAGACCAAATGGAGAAGATGAAGGCCAAAAACCAAAGTGCTCCAAATCGCCAAACTTTCAGATTAAAATGAAGCCCTCAACCCACTCTACCTTTCTTAAAAAGGACTTAGTATAGATTTACACTAGAGGGAGATGAAAACCTAAAGAGAAGGTGTGTAGGGAGAGAGAAGATGGTTCTAGGGTTTTGAAATCAAAAGGGAGATGAACAAGTGATATTATTAAAGCCCATTAATTGGAAAATGAAAGGACAAGTTAGAATTAAATGAACACTAACTAGAATTAAATGAACACTAGTTAGAAATATGAAAAGACACCAGTTGGCATTAAATGAACCATTATGAAAATTTAATAGACACTAGTTGGAATTAAATGGACACTAACCCTTGGTTTCCAAACACAACCAACCTGTTTCAAACCCTGGCCAACACGACCCAAGACTCATATACAAAGAGTAAAGGACGGAAACGGGAAAAAGACAACAGAACATCCACGGAATCGAGTCCGAAATACAATTAAACAATGAAGGGAAAACCGGAATCGCTATAATCTCCCCTCCTTACAGAATTTCGTCCCCGAAATTAAGAGTACACCAGAAACACAAGGCCAACTAATCACATAGCACTCAACACCCAAGCACTTAGAAAAAAAAACTATTCTCACCACAAACCTCCGGTTAACTCTCACAAAAGAAAGGGCTTACCAAGGAAACCCGTTTCAAAAGGAAACACTCAGGCACAAAAGCCTCAACAAAACCAAACCCTTCCCGAAACAAATCACCAAATCACCCGACTAGCGCTCCAAGCTATGTCACTACTCAACATTCATAACTTCACATAAGACAATCAAAGCAAATCTTTTGTATAAATATAGGAAAAATCTTTCTTTTGTTCATGAGACATTTCTCAAAGATAATTAAATTTTCAACGATGACATTCAAAAATAAATTTTGCATTTTCCATGCGAAACTCAAAAGTTTTGTAAACATTTTTCATAAACACAGTGTTACCCATAATACATAAACATCTCCAGTTTATTTGCAAAAAACTACTCGTTTGGAAATTCTCATAACATTCAAATTAAATCAAATCCTTAACATTTTCCTTTTTAACAGCGCCCTTAGAAGGCCAAAACACTAGGAAGAATTTATGTTCCAATCTATTTCCAACATAACACCCACCACTCACACGGTGATGCCACAACCAACATAAAACATAACATTTCTATAATGATAGTTAATAGAAATAACAACCTTGCTATCAACACATAAGGCATAAGAAATTCATGATTTTGCAGTTTCATCCTACCTTCCTTTACTTAATCAATTTAAAATCATAAACATGGCCCATTGCCTAGCCGAGCTATTAAATGAGACTACGAATCATATATAAACATTTTCATACTTCAATTGATACACAAATTTGCTGTATCAGTGGAGTCCATCCCCTATCTCCTCCCAAACAAAGGTACATATATAATGTAATAAAATGCATGAGCACATATGTGTGTGGAGTACATCCCCTATCTCCTCCCAAACAAATACACATAAGAAATGTATTTAAACACTTATCATATACAATGATCAATTAATACACATATTTGTTGTATTATTCCAACCATCACATTCAATGACATAACACGTTCGATTAGTTTCAGTTTTCCCTAATCAACATACAACGTCTACAACAATCAAGACTATCCTCAAGGTGACCGATGCCAACCAAAACCCGATGCCAACAAGTTGACTAATCAACTCAATAAACTGCCACACTTAGTAAACCACACACTGATGTGCCACTCAAAACCATTTACCCCAAACACGGAGTTCCCTACACAAACCCCCAAATTTTGGAATCTTACTAGATTTCCTAAAATCGAACCACACCAACACTGCTTCTAAGGGAGACTTCACCCCCAAGCCTACATAGCAAGCCTGCCCTTCTCCTCAAACTCAAGACTAACATAGTCAACCTCAATCACCCAATCCCTAATACAAATGACAATTTTAACCAATGCTACCCTCATTATCCGAGGACACAAACTGATTTTCCTTTCAAAAAATGCCGTCAGCATCCACTCAAGAAATTCTCTTCCCACTCACAAACCATACCCAATAACCAATAACACCACTAACTCATTTCACCCACACATAGTCACCAACTGATAACAAGTCTGTCTGAACACCACCCAAATACATAACTGATGGGATCACAACAAACTCATTAACTAGCAAAGCCCAAAACACTAATCAACACACCGATACCATTCCCTCTAACCCGAGATACAAATCTCATGCTCCCTCGTGTAGACATCCTATAAAGTCCAAAAACAAAACCACACTTAGTGCACAACACAACAGCCTTCCCCGAGGCATACACTTACCACCCTAAGCATACATTTCTATTGCATATAAACATTTAAACATTTAAACACATAATCGAATCAAGTCCATAATGATAGTCACTCATCCCGGAACTCTCAACAAATTCCTATTAGAAACCACGTTGATCAGGCGTGTTTCCAAGAGGACCTCAAAGCAAGTTCACCGGCTACGAGTACTATCCCGAAAACTTAATCCCATGCTCACATAAATGCAACATACAAGTCCTAACATTCATGTTAACTATATGCAACGTCCTCACCACATGAAGCAACCCACTGTAGTAAAAACTACTTCCCACGAGCCCAAAGTATTCAAACCCGACTCGCTCTGATACCAAGTTGTCACGCCCCACTTTTTATTACTCGAAATCATTACCAAATTCATTAGTTTAATTCAATATTAGAGATAACATGCGGAAAAACTCTTTGGTTAAACAAATGGAAATAAATAACGATTCTCTCATTCGTATGCAAATTATATACAACATGAGCACACTAAATAAATTGCCCTTGGGCTTACATCATTAAAAAGTCAAGAAGAAGGGAATAACCCTTTTACATAAATGGCATTCCGCCAACACAAAAGAGGCCCCGTGGCCAACAAATAAGAAGATCCAAAACCTTGTAGCACATCCTGGCTATCACCTGAAAAAGATTCAACAACGTGGGATGAACATATAGTCGATGAGGGATCTCAACATGATCCTCAACAATAACAACTTCTGAGATAGCTATGATCATGAATGCCCAATCTCATACTAGAATAGTAATGTGACGGTTTATGCAAAATATACATAAGTATGAACTTTTCTCAGCTTGACCATTTCATTCAACGCTATAAGCGATTCACCTTTCTTTCCTTTTCATTACCCATTTTTCCAAACTTTCATGACTATAACAGTTTTAGAAAAAAAACAATTTCACCAAGCCCATTACTCTTCCCTCATTTTCCGTACTTACAACAAAATGACCTTTTTTGAAAACATGTTCACAAATACCCCATTTTCCTTCACACTTTCCAAAATCTCAAAATGGCATTTTGGTTTGTGCCCAACACATTCATATCAATACATGCATGCCTTAAATAAAAGGGAAATAACAAATCATCAACATGTATATAATCCACAAATGAGGCAGCTCGGCCTTTCAAAACTGTAACCATCGCAACCCATAACATACTCAGATACACTGACGATAACAATTAAAACTCTGCTCTACTGGCTATATGCACAGTAAGCTAAGGATATGCCAAAGCGATAAGCAAGATAACAACTCATTTTAAACATTTCATACCTCATAATAGATACACATTTTAGTATTGTATCAATCTCAGACAAAAACACTTCCATACTTCACAAATGATACACATTTTAGTGTTGTATCAATATCAAACAAAAACACTTCCATACTTCACAAATGATACACATTGTAGTGCTGTATCAATGTCAAACAGTTTCCGGTTTAGAGGTCCATCCCCTATCTTCCCCTAAACCGTAGAGTACATTCCCTATCTCCTCCCACACAACACAATGTATATAAACAATTTCATATACATAATCAATCAATACAACAAAGCATAAATAACAAGTGTAATACATACACATAAACTATTCAATAATGTTTAATCAACACAAGTGTAATGCATACGTCACAATTCAACACAACAATGTCATCCTCCACCGATGACCAAGGACAAAACCTCTAGATGCATGTATTCAGTACACCGAATAAAAGAGACTCAACTCTCAAGAAAACCTTAAACCCAACAACAACACTAGTACGATAGGTAAGGATAAAACCCCCAAATGTGTGTATTCAACACTCATGATACAATAGTTCAATTCTCAAATTTATTTTCCAAGACTCACATAGAGTCAACATTTCATTTACCATTTTCAAGATCAACTTTCATAATTTTCTTAAGTCAACATGTTCCATCACTTATTCCAAAAACACTTTTCCCTTTTCACAAAACCAATTACATTCTCTTCATTTTACAAAATCAATTCCATGGATAATAAGCCATAATCCAACTTGATTCAATACGTTCATTTCAAAATAACCCCAATACCATAATTAATCCTTTAACTGTTAACACCTTCTACACAACTCATATCAACAATAGAAATTTACCAACATTGTTTAACCATAAACCCTTTTTATTTTACCAAATCAAAATATAATTTAGGGCTTTCTCTTCTTTCAACAATAACATGCTAATGTTACTCTCTAATTAGTCCAAACCACAGTCAATGATAACAAAACCATTCTCCAACAACCAACCCTTGGTTCCCCTCATGATTTTCAAACAAATCCAACACGGATATGATTTTCATGCAATACAAAATTACCACATGTCTATATATAGACGGTGTATTGAAAAAGATCAAAGAAATCCCCACCTCAAATGGAGAGACCAAATGGAGAAGATGAAGGCCAAAAACCAAAGTGCTCCAAATCGCCAAACTTTCAGATTAAAATGAAGCCCTCAACCCACTCTACCTTTCGTAAAAAGGACTTAGTATAGATTTACACTAGAGGGAGATGAAAACCTAGAGAGAAGGTGTGTAGGGAGAGAGAATATGGTTCTAGGGTTTTGAAATCAAAAGGGAGATGAACAAGTGATATTGAAAGGTTATTATTAAAGCTCATTAATTGGAAAATGAAAGGACAAGTTAGAATTAAATGAACACTAACTAGAATTAAATGAACACTAGTTAGAAATATGAAAAGACACCAGTTGGCATTAAATGAACCATTATGAAAATTTAATAGACACTAGTTGGAATTAAATGGACACTAACTCTTGGTTTCCAAACACAACCAACCTGTTTCAAACCCTGCCCAACACGACCCAAGACTCATATACAAAGAGTAAAGGACAGAAATGGGAAAAAGACAACAGCACATCCACGGAACCGAGTCCGGAATATAATTAAACAATGAAGGGAAAACCGGGATCGCTATATGGCCAGAGTGCCCAGGGTAAAAGTCTTGAAAACGCGCGTATACATGGGTACCGGTTTCTCGCGGACGAAATATCTGTAAAATGGCAATAGTAGTGCTTATATAGACTACGTTTACATGTGTGCTGAATCTCACAGACGAAATAACCGTGAAATGGTTATACTGGTTAGAGATTTCAAAAATTATGATTCATTGCCCTTCTTTCTAATGAAAAAGAAATTATTGATGAACTATGATATAAGCAGACTTTGCATTGTTTTGGAAAGAGATATGAAATGGTTTTATCACGAGCATTTCATATGCATTTTACCCTTATATCTTTGTTAAGATTCATATATTGTGTTGGATTATTTCTACTAGGCTTTGACTCACCCTATATAGGAAACCCACTTTCAGGTGTTGATAATATGCCCCCGTCGAGGCAGTAGCTTGGAAAGATGGAAGTAAGAGCTTCATTTTTGCTTACTTATTGTATTTAATTTTGTATAAGCGAAAGGCTTTAACTGTATTGGATATAGATCCATTTTGTTGTAACCAAGTATAGACTAGAAAAGTTGTAGCCTGCAGGGCATTTTAATTATCTGTTTGATTTTTATTTCTACATCTTTGTTGTTGATACATGCTTGAGAATCAGGGTTGGGACTGATAAATGTATAATCGCATGTGTCACCCTTTTGTACTATCGAATCTCATGAAATGGAAGGATATTATACTCTGATTCATATTGTTATTTACTTATAGTCGTGGATGTTTTATTACATCTATTTCGGGGCGTTACAAGGGTATGGTTTGAACACGTTAACTTGATTTCAAATGAAATGTTATCACAATATTCTTATCAATAAAAATGAAAAGATTATAAAGATAAGGAATGGTTTGTTTCTTGTATTGTTGAAGAGGATCTTTTGAGAAAATATACTTATGTATGTATATTTTAGTTATGAAAAGTCACATTACTTATATAACTATAATGTGGAATATTCATGATCATAACTATCTATGTATTATTATTGGTTAGGATCATTGGGATTTTTATTTAACTTTTGTATTCATCCCACGTTACTAATAATTTTTCATGTGTGGAGTTGAAGACTTATTCAAGACCGAAGAGTCTGTTAATTGATGGCCCAGAGGCCTCCATATATATACATAGGTGGAATGCCATGTTATTTAAAGAGGGTTAACTCCTATTTTATTTTGTTTATTTTCTTAATGTAAACCTAAAGGCACTGCATCTGATTGTATCATTATGTATTGAGAGAGAATATTTATTGTTATTCTTTATTTTACATCAACATTTATGTTATGGTTAATGGATTCTAATAAAAGTTTTAATAATAAATTCGAGTAATAAAAGTTGGGCATTACAGTTAAATAATAACATAAACTATTTGTCAAGGGTATTTTGGGCATTTAGATAATAAAATAAGCTTACATCATCAGATTCTGTAACTTATTTAACAATTTAACAGGGGGTAAATGTATATTGTCAAATAAAGTAAAGGAGTTTACTGTAATTTCAAAAACCACAGAGGAGGTTTGTATAATTGTCAGATACCTCAGAGGTAATTGTAACTAACCCTTTTTTTATTAGACAATTTATTATCAAATGTTTAATGTATCAAGTCCCATATTTTTTTCATAAAATAAAACACATAAAAAAATAAAGTAAAAATGCATTGGACTTATATTGCAAAGTAAATCTTGAATACAGGCTCAGATATAAGTTTTTCAAAAAAAATTATAAACAATGATGTTGCAAAGAATAAATACAAAAATCATAATAATTATATTAAATTTGACAATCAATAATATAAGAAGGGCTTTTCAAAAAATTTATAAACACCGATGTCGCAAAGAATAAATACAAATATCATAATAATTATGTTAAATTGGACAATCAACTATATAAGAAAGTCCAAGAAGATAAATATATATATGTATTAAAATTTGTTTTTACTAAAGATTGATCACTGACATCTCAATTGAGTGTACAAGAGTGAGCAATTGAGCTAGCTCAATTTTGATTATTGTAGTGAAATTTTAAGTATAAAATTTTTGTTTGTAAATTATTTTTCTAATCAAATTAAGTTTTATATAATATGACTGATTAAACTTTCACAAAGTTCATGAACACATAATCAAAAAATAAAAATAAAAATGTACAGAATATACACAAGGATAGTTGTGGGCTCACGCCTTGTGTCTACTATATATGAACTCTTCTAGGGAAATTACATCATTAGTCTTCATGTTTTTTTTGGGCAAGTGTTACTTTAGTTTCGTAATTTTAATTTAAATAATTTGAATTTCACATTTTAATTTTATTGTAATATCATTCTTTCGTCCCATGTTATTAACAGTTTTTAATAAATAAAAAAAAAATATCTTGTGCAAAGCTAGAATGGTCAAAGTAAAGTTTAAAAGAAACTATGGAAACCACTGGTATAATGAATACATTACGTTGATGATCCCTATAGTTTATTTTTAATTTCATTTTGGTCCCTCTAATTTTTTTTCGGTTCAATATTAAAAAAATAAGTGATGGAAGGGATTAACAAAACTAAAAGGGTATGATCACATTACAACAAAAGTAAAAGGGTATGATCCAAATTGTTCAATTTAAAACTATAAAGATTAATCTAAAACTTTACTTGAAATAGAGGGACTTAACAGTATAATTTACTCTTAGGCCATGTTTGTTTGACCTCTTAAAAGACGGGAAGGGATTAACAATCCGTAGGACCCATCAAAATAATGTTTGGTTTTGTTAAAATGTTGTAGGACTATTAGTTCAATTGGACTACCAATCCCTCTTAAGGGTAGGATTAGCATACCCATTGGGGAGTTGGGATTATTAATTCAATTCTCCTGGATTGAAAATGAAAGACAATTTTTAATATTATTATGTTTTAAATAATTTATTACTAAAAGAAATATTTTAAAAAATTTATAAATACTAAAAAAAATATGATTTTTTTATATTTAGTAAATTTTTAAATGATTTTCAAGCAAAATTTATATTTTTTAGAGCAAAAAAATAATCATTATAATATTAAAAAATTACTAAAATTTTAAAAAAAATAATTTTATATATTATTACTATCTATAGCATTAATAATCCGATGTTATACAAATAAATACTCTTTATCCTATATTACTAACCTAAAATCATCACACTAATAATCTCATCATCCAATCTTACTATACGCTTAATCCCCTCCATCTTATGCAGCTAACGTTGCATTACTTCTATATCTTAATTGACAAGCAAAATGAAAGGGGAAAGAGATTTCAAAGGGATTGAAAACTAAAAATGAAAGGACTAATAACAGAAGTTGGGTTTCAATGTCTAAAATTGCCTTCCACTCTATTGTAATAGAGTAAGAAAATTGTGACAACTTAATTCAAATTCATTGAAATTTTTATTTAATATAGGAAAGTGTTAAAGGCCATCCAAGTCGCAATTTGTGTAACAAAAAATATATAAAAATGTATAATAAAAAGGTGAAATACTAATAAATCTCAAATAATGATCTTATAAATTGTTTAATCTTTGTTTTTTTTGTTATGGTTTCATATGTCCCATTCTGGTGTGAATTACATAAAGGGTCAAGTATAAACGCATGTGTGTTATGTGTTGAGGGATAAATATGAATTTTCTCATAATATTAAAATTACTAAATGTAACACTTCAAAAAAACTTCTTAATGTACTTTTTGCAAACGTAACACTCCAATGTAACACAGTAAAAAACTCTTTAGAATACTTTTTCCAAACGTAATACTCCAACCAAGCGTAATACTCAAATCACTGTAACACACTAAAAATTTTCTTAGAGCACTTTTCCCAAACGTAACACTCCAATGTAACACACTAAAAAACTTCTTAGTATACTTTTCTCAAATGTAACAACGTAACATTGCAAAAAAACTCCTTAGTGTAGTTTTTCCAAACATAACACTCCAATCAATTTAACAGTAACTTTTTATTACTCGGAACCATTACCAGATTCATTAATTTAATTCAATTTCAGAGATAACATGCGGAAAACTCTTTACATCAACGAGTAAGAATAAATAAATATTCTCTCATCCGAATGCAAATTAAAGGCAACATGAGCATAACTAAATAAATTGCCCGTAGGCTTACATCTTTAAAAGTAAAAGAAAGGGTTTAACCCTTTTACATCAATGGCATTCCGCCTATAAATAAAAGACCCCGTGGTCAACAGGTAAAGAAGATCCATGACCTTGAAACACTTCTCAATGTTCACTTGAAAAAGGATTAGCAACGTGGGATGAACATAAAGTCCAATAGGGATCTCAACATGATCCTAAACAATAGCAACTTACAAATAGCTATGATCATGAATGCTTAGTCTCATACTATATAAATAATGTGACGGTTTATACAGAAATATACGTATATAAGAAATTTTCTCAAAGTCATTCATTTCATTCAATAACATAAGCAATTCACCTTTCTTTCTTCTTGTTACCTTTTTCCAAAATTCATATGACTATAACAAATTTCTGAAGAAAAACAATTTCACCAAGCCCATTACGTTTTCTCTCACTTTCCGGACTTGCACCTGATTTGCCTTTTCAAAATATGTTCACAAGTATCCAATATCCTCCACATTTTTCACAATCTCAATATAGTATTTACGTCCGTTTCCAACACATTCATATCTATACATACATACCTTTAGTACAAAAGGAAACAACAAGCAACCAACAAGTATCTAATCAATAAATGAGGCAACTCGGCCTTCCAAAACTATAACCATCATAACCCATAACATACCCAGATACACTGAGACAATAATGATAAATAAGTTTTGCTCTACCTGCCTTAAGCACGGTAAGCTAAGGATATACCTTTCCACAACGAAATGTCAATTTACCAGACACTGGCTGGAAGGTAATGGTACCTCTGCCAAGTTCTCTAGGCGCTAGCTAGAAGGTACTGGTACCTCTCATTCTAAGCGCGGCCAATTCCCTAGGCACTAGCTGGAAGGTAATAGTACCTCTCATTCTCAACGCAGTATACATTACCAATCATTACAACATGACAAAGTACAACCAACAAGTATAATGCATACACATAAACTATTCAACAAATTACAACCAACACAAGTGTAATGCATACACAACAATTCAACACGACAATGTCATCCTCCACCGATGACCAAGGACAAAGCCTCTAAATGTATGTATTCAAAACACGTATTATAATAATTCAACTCTCATGAGATTTTAAATCCAATCTCAAGTTAATTTCTAAAATTCACATAGTGTTATCATTTCATTCTTCCATTTCAAAAATCAATTCTCTTATTTTCCAAGTTAGCATACTCCACCCTTTATTCCAATCCATTCTTTTCTTTTCACAAAACTAATTCCATGGATATCAAAGCCATAACCCAACTCAATTTAATATGTTCAATCCAAAATAAATTCAATGCCATAGTTAATTCTCCCTTTTAGCTATTAACACATTTACACAACCCATAATAACAATTTACAAAAATTATTCAACTTTACCCATTTTTAATTCACCAAGTCAAAACATTAAATTAGGGCTTTTTTCTTCTTTCAATATAAACATGCTAGATTACTCTCCAATTAACCCAAACAACAATCAATTTAACAATCTCATTCCCAAACAACAAACCCTCGGTTCCCTTTCATGACTTTCAAAGAAATCCATAATGGATATAATTTTTATGCAATACAAATCTACCACATATCTGTCTATAGATGAGGTATTAAAAAGGAACAAGGAAATCTCTATCTCAAGATTCGAAGCTTAAGATTTGAAGCTAAAGATGAAGATCTACCTTGAAACTCCAATGAAATCGCAAAACAATCGGTAAAAGTCTTGATCTATGCTTGCTCTTCAACCATCTTGAAAGATTTGGGGTGAATTTTGGGTAAATAGAAGAGAAATCAAGAGTTTGGAAGGTTAGGTTTTCGGGTTTGGAAGATGGGAGGAGAAAAGAGAGAGAAAAAATACAATTTTTGGGCGAAAAAGTCACTTTATAATGTCTGTTAGTGACCTGGTCGCTCGAGCGAAGGAAGCTTGGCTCGAGCATACAAAAGAAACTCTCAGATTCTCTAAAAAATGCACTCTTCACTCAAGCGAAGAAAAGCTCGCTCGAGCAAGTATGCTTCCAGCACAGAAACTCAAAATTCAAACGGTGTAACTCTCTCGTTCGGACTCCGTTTTAGGTCGTTCTTGTGCCCAAATTGAAGCCCCGGAAGTAATCTTTCCAATGGTTCTAACCTCAAATCAAGATTCAAAGTATGGAGAGAGAAAATGGTGAAAGAGTGAAAACTACTCAATAACATTTATTCAAATTTGAAGTTTCTGATTCAATCTCACCCAACCACTATGGTAACACCTTAACCAAGGCTCAAATAACAACTAAGAAGGTTCTTAATCAAGGTAATCAAAGGGTCAAATATAGTTCCATTATAATAGGAAACACAGAGTGCTACAGCCTCCCCACCTTAGGAAATTTCATTCCCGAAATTAAGGATACACCAAAACACAAGGCAAACTGATCACAGAGCACTCAACACCCAAGCACTTAGGAAAAGGGAACAACCCTTGATTAACTCTCACAAAAGAAGAGGACTTACCATGAAAACACATCCCAAAAGACAACGCTCTGGCACAATAAGCTCCAACAATAGCAAACCCTCCTCAAACAAAACACCTAAACACACAACTAGTGATCCAAGCTAAGTCACTACTCAACATTCATCATCCCAAGTAAAACAAACGATAGCAAAAATTTGTTTTTAAAAAGAAATCATTCTCTTGTATATAAAACATTTCTCAAAAAATACTCAAATTTTCACCGTTCATAATCAAAATATATTTCTACATTTTTCCATGTGAAACTCAAAAGTTTTGTAAACATTTCTCATAAATAATGTGTTACCCATAGCACATAACCATCCATAATTTAATTGCCAAAGACCACTCATTGAAATTCCTCTTATCATTTAAATTAAATCAGATCCTTAACATTTATGTTTTAACAAAGCCATTAGAAGGCCATAACACTAGGAAAAAATTTCATTTTCCAATTCCTTTCCAATATAACAATCGATGAACTTCTACCGTCACCCAACAACACCCATCACTCATATGGTGATGTCACAACCAACATAAAGCATAACATTTCTATAATAACAGTTAATAGAAATAACAACTGTGCTATCAACACGATAACGCACAAGAAAATTCATGATTTTGCAATTTCATTCTGTTATAATCATTATCATAAGTTATTAGCTACACGAGCCAAATCCATGCACAAACGAAGAATCTACAACACGCTACCCTTACCTGTGGTTTTGCACTAATCCAAAACAAGTCTCACACAAGCTTCCCGACCACATACCACGAGACTCAAAGCTACTTAAAAATCATTCCAAGGCATCCATAACCTATCAACCTTTATGCACAAGCCCAAGCTTTCGTAAAGGTGACTACTTGTCAACCAAAACCCAATATTAACAAGCTGACTAATCAACTCGATAAACCTCTACACTCGATAAACCAAACACTGATGTACTACTCAACACCATTTACTCCAAAAACGGAGTTCCAGGCAAAAACCCCATATTTTTGGTCCAAAAGGTCACTTTATAATGTGTGTTATCGACCTGATTGTTCAAGCGAAGGAAGCTTGCCTCAAGTGTACAAAAGAAGCACTCAGATTCTCTGAAAAACGCACTCTTAGCTGGAGCGAGCATGCTTCGATCTGAAACTCAAAATTCAAACAGATATAACTCTCTTGTTCGGAGTCCATTTTAGGTTGTTCTTGTGCCCAAATTGAAGCCTCGAAAGTAAGCTTTCCAATGGTTCTAGCCTCATATCAAGATTCAAAGTACGGAGAAAGAAAATGGTGAAAGAGTGATATCTACTCAATAACATTTATTCAAATTTGAAGTTTCTGATTCAATCTCACCCAACCACTATGGTAACACCTTAACCAAGGCTCAAATAATAACAACTAAGAAAATTCTCAATCAAGGTAATCAAAGGGTCAAATATAGTTCCATTATAATAGGAAACACAGAGTGCTACATTAACAAACAAAAACTCCTTAGTGTACTTTTTTTAAACATAACACTCTAATATAACGCACTAAAAAACTCCTTAGTGTATTTTTCTCAAATGTAACAACGTAGCAATTCAAAAAAAAACTCCTTAGTATATTTTTTCTAAACGTAACATTCCAAACGATATAACACACACAAAATTCTTAGTGTACTTTTTTTCAAATGTAGTATTCTAATATAATACCAGAAAATTATACTAACGAAAATGTAGATTTCTATACTCGACAGCTACCAAGCCCTCCAAAAAGAATCTTCAACACCTCACATTTTCATTCTCATCCCAAAAACAAATAAAAAAAAAATTAGAAAAGTATATCGTAAAAAGGCATTCACTTAAACTCAAATGGTACCAAATCAAATAAATACAATTTTTCAAAAAAAAAAAAAAAAAAAAGGGACTAATTGGTTCATAAGAAAACTCTTAGGACTAAATAAATCAATATTCTCCCATATGCTCCCATATGGGATTTATGGGTAAATGTTCCTAATAAAAAACATTAAAAAAATACATTGAGATTCTAGGAGCAATTTCAACCATACTATTTATTTTTTATTAGCAAAAATATAAAATAAAATTAAGAAAAAAAAGGTATGCTCTTTATTTTGCCTAATTCATTTTTAATCTATACACTACAATACTACTCTTTATATATTTATGAAGTTTTTAGTTGATCTTGTAACTCTCCTTGAGAAATTTCGAAAATGGGTTTGGTGGCTCAAAGGATTGATTGTTTTTGTAAAACAAACTCTACCTTGTGTGCATTTAGAGATTTTCTTGAAATTTTAGACAACTTGAGCCGAGATTGAAGTGTGTGGTGAGATTTTATAAAAGAGATGAACAATGTTAGGTTTTTGTAAAAATCTAGAAATTGGGGGGTTTTTTTTTAAAACATGAGGAAAACTATGAAATTCTCTTTTCTTGCGTTAAACAAGTAAATGAATGTGGATTTCACATTGTGATATAAAGAAATTATAATTTTCATGACATAAGAAAATGGAGGACTTATTTTTAAACTATTGTTGAATGTATGGAAATATTTAAATGGAAGATGATAATTGCTGTGCATTATGGATTGTGAAAATTAATGTTTGAAAAACATTACATGTTGTATTGATGAGACTATATTGCTAAGAATTGTGAAAGGTGAAATTGTGGCTAAGTGTAAAGAGTAATGAAAAGAGGTAATGGAAAAATGTGATTGTTGATGTTATTGTGGAGACTTGGAAAATGAGAAGTATTTATGAAGTTATTATTTAATACATGAGTATGCATGATTGAGGAATGGGAAATTGGTATGTACCATGGATTGCGGGAATTGCTATGAGTTGCAGGTATATATATTATTTTGTGAAATAACATTGAAGAAAGAAAATGAGAAATGTATTTATTCAATATTGTTGTCATGTACTTGAATGGAGAAACGTTTTGAGTTGTGGGAAAATCATTGCATTGCAGATGCATTAAATTATTATTTTTGTATTGTAAATTTTGATTGAAGATATCTATTTCATGAAAGAAAATAAAGCTGTGATATGAATTATGGAAATGTGAAAAGGGGTAAATACGGTGGTAAGTCCGGTTGGGGGGTGTAGATGAATTTTGTTAAGTTGGCCTGAGTGTCCTTGGTGAAAGACCAGAAAGCCGCGCGGATAGGTGTCGAGCCTTCTGGTTAATCCCAATAAAAATGACAATTTGGTAGTACTCGCAGAGTCTACTTGCAGACATCAGCCTAGGGATTACCAGTGTCGTATTTACCGCCCCTTTGTTGATTAAAATTGGAAGTTTGACATGTATTGAGATTGCAAGATTTTATTTGAGAAACTAAAATCTTCAAAGAACATGAAATGATGATATTTCCTTAAAAAGGCATAGCATGGCATTGACATTTGCATTTTTATTGAGAATTGCATAACTGTATATACTTTGTTAGAATTCTCTACTAGGCTTTATGCTCACCCCTATGGGATTTTGGTGCAGGCAAAGACGTGGTGATCCCGCCAAGTTGAGGGCACGGATAATTGTAAAGAGTACATAGCTCTTATTTTGTTGTGATCTTCTTGTAAAGCCAATGGCTAATGTGTATGGGTCCAATAGACTATTTTTTGTAACCAGGCTATCGCCTTGGAAGATGTAAGCCCTTAAGGGCATTTTAATTGTTTTTGAGATTAGATGCTTCACATGTTATAGATTTATGTATTCGTTATGTTGTGAATGTGAATTGCAAGTGAACCTTTTGTATTTAATCCTTTTATTATATATGTGATGTTGGAGGGATTATTGTCATTGATTAGTGAATGTTCATTAGTGTGGGTAGTTCATGTTGAAATATTTCGGGGCGTTATAGAAGAACAACAAAAAGAGTAGTGAAGAGAGAGGAAGAAACAGCAAAGAAAGCAACGAAGAGAGAGGAAGAGAAGATTCGAAGAAGGAAGAAGCGTACCTGGTTGATTGTGGCTTCAAATTTAGAAATTTGCTGTTGAAATTTGCCCTAATCGCAAGGTATGCTTCTCTGCTTACTATGTTTCTCTGCGTCGCTGTCTGTGTACTCCCGATTTTGCTTTTAAGTGGCGAAAAATAGCTTCAAATCTGGATTGCACAAAGTCGCGATCCATAAACGATCCCACCGACCCTATTACGATCCCACCACGATCCTGACCTAGAGTCGATCCAAAGTGCAAGTCAGATCGAATGCTATATGTCACGCCCTCAAAATAATAACATTAAACCCGCATTATTGACATGCATTGATATATAAAAGATCAACATCCTTCTATTCATCAGAGTAGTTCATTACGAAAAGTATTACATGTTAACAATAAATAAATGCTCTACGGGCTTACAACTTTCCAAGTTAATACTTGGTTACAAAAAGAGAGTACTAACTCAATTACACATTAAGCCCATGGCTTGAATCCACATGTAATACATCAAAAGAAAGAAAGACAATAAAGTCTGCCCACCTTAAGCCTCCCAAGCTATACCCTTGGAGGTGGCATGCTACCTGTACCTGAAAATGATATTCCCGTATAGGGTGAGCTAACATCCCAGTAGAAATACACTAAACCAGCTATGAACAATGACTAAAAGATTAACAGTTTGATAGATGGTTAACACTTTTACATTCTTTCATATCACATTACAGTTTCATTTTCCATTCCTTTTTAATTTTCAATTTATAACCATGGTCCAGAACCTGACCAAATAATTGATATGAGACAGTAACTCATTTTAAACATTTCCTCATTTCACAACAGATAAGCATACTAGCTATATCAATACATCAACAGATAAGCATATGAGTTATATCAACACTTCCACTGATAAGTAGAAGAACTATATCACACTTCCAACGATAAGCATATGAACTATATCAACAATTCAACAGATAAGCATATGAGTTGTATCTACGGAGTCCATCCCCTCTCTTCTCCCACACAACACCCGATTTTGAGGTCCATTCCCTCTCTTCCTCTAAACCGTGGAGTACATCCCCTCTCTCCTCCAACACAACACAATGCATATAAACAATTATTATACATGTCATCAGTCAATACATAAAGTTAATGTATTCTTTCAAACGTCATACTGAATGACACATTCTAGTGATTAGTTTTAGTTTGCCTAATCATCATACATTGTCTAGAACAATCAAGACTATCCTCCACCGATAGCCCAAGCGATTATTTCTAAGCGAGAAAATAAATGCACAAAATGAATATAAAATCAACATTTCAACTAGGTGGCGATAAATAATTCAACTACACCCTTTAATCCCATACATTCCCATTTCTAACATTTCTCTATGCTAAACATGCATATAGGTTTATTATAAATAAAATCCCAACTTTTGTAAAATTGCACAAAAGCCCTAAACTTTCTCAAAATTACCCAACAACCCTGACATATCAAAATGCTAAAATTTAAAGACAAAGCTCATAAAGAGGAGTAGGTTATCCCTACCTCCAATTCGAAGCTCAAACGGAGAAGATGAAAAGAGTCGAAACTCGATCTCCACCACACACCACAAAGCCCTCGAGAATTAACACAACTTTGGCGAAGGAACTATGGCCAAAATCCCAATGGAACTATGGCCAAAATCCAGCTCGGCGCAACTAAAATTTATAACTCAAGCTCGGTTCGTAATGGCTAATTAAACCAAGAAAGAACCATAGAAGTTGGTAAGCTAACCCTATGCACTTGCACCTATATATAGAAGTTTGTCTACCTAAAAATGTATCTTGTAACCGATGTGGGACTTCCAACAAACACACCTAAGGTTCCCAAAATAGGATGAAGGGTCCAAATACATTTATCAAAAAAACTTAAAAGGCACAAGTGCTACAACCTCCCCACCTTAGGAAATTTCGTCCCCGAAATTAAGGACAAGTTTTTGAAAAATAAGTTTTTTTCTCCGTTTTTAAACAATGTTAAATTTCAACATTTAATAACTCGACCCATTACCGGTCATTCCATCTCTTGTCAAGAGACATAACAAATACATTTCATCATGCATTTCCTTTCCTTCTCAACCATTTTCAACATACATGGTTCACAATTTCATATCATAAACAATTTTCATGATACAACTCCAGTTCTATAATATGGCCAACATATGCAATATTACAATCAACTCCCATATCAAGGCAGTTCTACAATATTTCCATAAACCAAAACATTTACAATGTTTTACAACTTAAGACATACTTAATGATCTTAAAGTCCAACAATACAACAATACATATATAACATACGTTCAAACATCCACAAATAGGTCGGATATTTCTCTCGGACCTCCAACTCACGTTCCCAAGTGGCTTCCTCCACTCGTGATGTTTCCACAAAACCTTTACCAAAGGAATGGTCTTGCCACGCGAGACTTGATCCGCCTATCAAGACCCGAACCGGTCTCTCCTCATCTGAGGCATCCTCATCTACCTCTAAGTCGGTCCAATCCAATACATGCGATGGATCCGGCTCATACTCAAGCATACTCACATGAAACCGTCATGAACTCAGGACAAGCTGTGGCGGCAAAGCTAAGCGATAGCGACCTCGTCAATCCTCTCAAGGATCTCAAAAGGACCAATAAACCGAGGACAACTTCCCTCTTCCCAAACCTCATCAATCCCGCCTAGGTGATATCTTGAAAAGACATGATTACCCATCTCAAACACCAGCGGTCTTCTCCTCTGATCGACATATGACTTGGCGACTACGGCTATAACAAGCCTCCTACGGATAAGCTCAATCTTCTCTGTGGTTTCCCTCACCAACTCCGGACCCAACAAAGGTGCATCACCTACCTCGGCCCAACAAACTGGAGACCTACACGGTCGGCCATACAAGGCCTCAAACGGTGCCATACCGATGCTAGACTGGAAACTGTTGTTGTAGGCAAACTCCACCAATAGCAAGTGCCTCTCCCACGTTCCACTAAAGTTAAGGACACAACCCCAAAGCATATCCTCAAGGATCTGAATAGTACGCTCGGACTGCCCGTCAGTCTGAGGATGGTAAGCTGTACTAAAAGTCAGCTTAGTGCCCAAGGCACTCTGCAAACTCTGCCACAACCTAGTAGTAAAACGAGGATCTCTATCTGAGACGATCGTCATTGGGACTCCGTGCAACCTTACTATGTCCCGAATATACAAGTCGGCAAGATGATCTACCGAATCTCTTACGCGCATAGGAATGAAGTGCGCCGACTTAGTTAACCGGTCTACAACCACCTAAATAGCATCACTACCCCGCTGAGTCCTCGGAAGACCTACAACGAAGTCCATAGTGACATGCTCCCACTTCCACTCGGCAATAGGCAAGGGTTGCAACAAACCGTGGCCTCGATGCTCGACCTTCACTTCGACAAGTAAGACACTTGAACCACAGCGCCACATCTCTCTTCATACCCGCCACAGGCTGGCGCAAATCCGATACATCTTGGTGCCTCCGGATGCACCGCAAGGCGCGAATGGTGAAACTCTCGGAGTACCTCCTCTCGACAAGACTCCGGCACAAACAGACGGTCTCGGTATCTCACACTCAGGTCGGGATACACCGTCAAACCCTTCTCAACTTTTCCACTGGAGATCTTCTCTCGGAGGGATTCTACCTCAAGGTCACCTCTTTGTGCCTCCAACACTCGAGTCACAAGTGTAGGCTACGCAACAACAAAAAACAAGGCCGCAGCCTCAACAGATTCGCCCAGATGCAAATCAAACTCGCCAACTGCTCCCAACATCTCCCACTCCCGGATGGCTACACAAGCTACATCACTAATGGATTTTCTGCTAAGGGCATCGGCCACAACATTGGCCTTTCCCGGATGATAATGCAACTCGAAGTCATAGTCCTCAATAAACTCCATCCACCTCCTCTGCCTCAAGTTCAAGTCTTTCTGTGTAAACAGATATTTCAGACTCTTATGATCCGAGAACACCTCGAATCTCTCACCATAAAGGTAGTGCCTCCAGATTTTCAAGGCAAAGATCATTGCTGCTAACTCCAGGTCATGTGTAGGGTAATTCTTCTCGTGTATTTTCAACTGACGTGAGCCATAAGCTACCACTTTCCCTTCCTGCATCAACACACAACCCAAACCTTCTCGTGAGGCATCACAATAAACCGCATAACTCAACCCTCTCTCCGGAATAATCAAAATCGGAGCGGTGATCAACCTAACCTTAAATTCTTAGAACGACTTTTCACACGTCTCATTCCATACAAATTGGACTCCTTTCCGAGTCAGTCTAGTCAACGGTGAAGCTAATCTGGAGAAATCCTTCACAAACCGGCGGTAATACCCAGCTAATCCCAGAAAACTGCGGATCTCAAACACACTCTTAGGCTGTGCCCAATCTTGCACTGCCTCAGTCTTGGATGTATCAACAAACACCCCTTTCCCAAATACCACATGGCCTAAGAACTTGACTTCCCCAAGCCAGAACTCACACTTCCCAAATTTGGCATACAGCCTATGGGCTCTAAGTAACTTAAGCACCACTCTCAAGTGTTCCTCGTGCTCCCTCTCTGAAGGTGAATAGATCAGAATGTCGTCCACGAAAACGACCACAAAACGGTTTAAGAATTCCTAGAAGATCCAGTTCATCAAGTCTATAAAGACTGTCGGTGCATTGGTAAGTCCAAATGGCATCACCAGAAACTCATAATGGCCATACCGCGTACGGAATGCCGTCTTCGGAATATCCTCCTCCCTGACCCTCAACTGGTGGTAACCCGATCTCAAGTCTATCTTAGAGAAACAACGGGAACCCTTCAACTGATCAAACAAATCATCTATACGGGGCATAGGATACTTATTCTTCACCGTAGCCCGATTCAACTTCCGGTAGTCGATACACAATCTCAAGGCACCATCTTTCTTTTTAGCAAAGAGGGCCGGTGCTCCCCACGGCGAAACACTAGGGCGAATGAAGCCCTTATCTAACAATTCCTGGAGCTGAACTTTCAACTCAACCAACTCTGCTGGAGCAAAACGGTAAGGTGCCATAGAAATCGGCGCCGTGCCGGGCACTAGATCAATAGAGAACTCAATCTCTCGATGAGGTGGCAAATCAACAAGATCCTCGGGAAAGACGTCCGAGTACTCACAAACTACCCTCGGCAATACAATCTGGGTCTCATCACACTCGCCACTCTCAAAGCTAGCAAGTAGACCACTAAGCTCGTTCTGCCCTCGCGGATCATACCCCGGTGGCAAAACACTACCAACCCGATCCCCCAAGAAATGGAAACACTCCCCGCTCACGGTACAACAAGTGACCCTCTGGCAGTAGCAATCAATAACTGCCCGGTATGACGATAACCAGTCCATACCTAAAATAACATCAAAGCCCTTCATGGGCATAACCACAAAAGGAAACGGAAGCCTATGATCGGCGACCTCTATATCACAACCTCTACATCCGTGTTTCAAAATCAACTCACCTCCGATAGGTGACACAACACAAATAGGAGATGCCAATAGTGCTAACTCCAACTCTAACACAGATGCAAATCGCGGATACAAAAGAATGAGATGCACCGTATCAATCAACACACTAACAAGAATTGCAAAAAGAAGGTACCTCTCTGGCCAGGATGGTACTAGGTCTTGTGATAACGATACAGCCTACCTGATCCCTTGCTCCACCTGCTCACCTCTAGGAGCATGCTTGTTTGACGGCAGAAGTTCGGATCGGCCCTCGAGGCTGCCTGTTGCCCAGTGGCTGATAACCCTCCTGAAACCAGATGCACCAGATGTGCCACCCAACTGCGGGCAAGACCTCTTCATGTGCCCAGGCTGTCCACACTGAAAACAAGACCAAGGCTGGCCCTTGCCTTGACTTTGGTCCTGAGATCTAGCTAAAGAAGAAGCAGCTCGCTGACCCCCTCCTTTCTGTGGGCAAACCGAAGCCTTGTGACCTAGCTGGCCACATGCAAAACAAGTCAAGCCTCCCTGACTACCTCTCGCGGAGCCTGCACTTGGTACCGGGAAAGTCGATCGAGACTGATATGGTTGGGATTGGAACGAAAAGTTACCCATGCTCTTCTTATACATCTATAGTCTCCTTGAGATTCTTGGCCCCTAGACCTCGAACTCAAAGCCTCTCCTCCTCGAACACCTCTCGTATGCACCGACTCTACAAAGGCGGTCATAGTTTCAAATCATGTTCCCAACAATTTTAAAGAAAATTTTAGTTTTCAATTTGTTCTCAAATTCAATGCAACGGCGCTCTTAGTTGCCACTAACTCCGGTGCAAATCTAGATAAACTAGAAAGCGCCTCGAACTCGGCCACCGTCATGTCGAGCTGTTTGAGGTCTTTGAACTCTTGCCTCAATCTCTCCCTAGCAGCGGGAGGTAAATACTTATCTTGGAAAGCAACTACAAAGGCTTCCCACGTTGGCACCACTCTACCTTTGGCATACTTCCACCACTGACCCGCATCCCTTTTAGGTAGTAACTAGCTAGGGTCACTCTTAGTTCACTATCCTCGATGTGAAGCATCTCAAATGTCTTCACTGTTTGCTCGAGCCACTCATCTGCTTTCTTGGGCTCGGAGCCACCATGGAATTCGTCTGGTTTGGCCTGCAAAAATTCCCGAGTAAGAAAACTAGACCTTGACTCCACGGTGTTCTCTCGGGCTTGATTCTCCGCCCTCAACAAATTCATAGACTCCCTCAAAGCCCCTGCCATTTCTCGAGCTAAAGCGCCCATAGCCTGCTGACCCGCTGGTTCGGCCACATTGACCTGGCCAACTCCCTCCTGTACTGCCGGAATCTCATCCGGTATAGGCACCTCCTGCCTCCCAGGTCTACCCCGTCTACCACGTCCTCGTCCCCATCCTGACATCCTAATAAAGGAAACGAAGAACATTAGCATATTCATAAACGTGTCGAAACTAAACACTCACGTCCTAATGCATGGACAACTTTAATTCACTCCATGTAAGCATATAAACACATAAGCACTTAAGAATTTCCTTTCCGGATAATGATAGTCCCGAGGCGTTACTAGAGTTCCGGTTAGAAACAACATTGATCAAGTGCTTTTCTAACAAGACTCACAGAAACCCAAGGATCCAATCAACATCCTAGAAACTAAATCCCATACCCACATAATCACATAAGCATGTTATCAGTTAAACACATAGCATATGACACTATACAGAAGTCTCTATCAAGCGAGACAAACCCATTGTGATCCTAATCACTTCCCACGTACCCAAAGTATTCGAACACGGTACGCTCTGATACCAAGTTGTCACGCCCTCAAAATAATAACATTAAACCCGCATTATTGACATGCATTGATATATAAAAGATCAACATCCTTCTATTCATCAGAGTAGTTCATTACGAAAAGTATTACATGTTAACAACAAATAAATGCCCTACGGGCTTACAACTTTCCAAGTTAACACTTGGTTACAAAAAGAGAGTACTAACTCAATTACACATTAACCCCTTGGCTTGAATCACGATGTAATACATTAAAACAAAGAAAGACAATCAAGTCTGCCCGCCTTACGCCTCCCAAGCTATACCCTTGGAGGTGGCATGCTACCTGTACCTGAAAATGATATTCCCGTATAGGGTGAGCTAATGACCAGTGAAATACACTAAACCACTATGAACAATGACTAAAAAGATTAACAGTTTGATAGATGGTTAACACTATTACATTCTTTCATATCACATTACAGTTTCATTTTCCATTCCTTTTTAATTTTCAATTTATAACCATGGTCCAGAACCTGACCAAATAATTGATATGAGACAGTAACTCATTTTAAACATTTCCTCATTTCACAATAGATAAGCATACTAGCTATATCAATACATCAGCAGATAAGCATATGAGCTATATCAACACTTCCAGCGATAAGTATAAGAACTATATCACACTTCCAACGATAAGCATATGAACTATATCAACACTTCAGAGATAAGCATACGAGTTGTATCTACGGAGTCCATCCCCTCTCTTCTCCCACACAACACCCGGTTTTGAGGTCCATCCCCTCTCTTTCCCTAAACCGTGGAGTACATCCCCTCTCTACTCCAACACAACACAATGCATATAAACAATTATTATACATGTCATCAGTCAATACATAAAGTTAATGTATTCTTTCAAACGTCATACTGAATGACACATTCTAGTGATTAGTTTTAGTTTGCCTAATCATCATACATTGTCTAGAACAATCAAGACTATCCTCCACCGATAGCCCAGCGATTATTTCTAAACAGAAAATAAATGCACAAAATGAATATAAAATCAACATTTCAACTAGGTGAGCGATAAATAATTCAACTACACCCTTTAATCCCATACATTCCCATTTCTAACATTTCTCTATGCTAAACATGCATATAGGTTTATTATAAATAAAATACCAACTTTTGTAAAATTACACAAAAGCCCCTAAACTTTCTCAAAATTACCCAACAACCCCCAACATATCAAAATGCTAAAATTTAAAGACAAAGCTCATAAAGAAGAGTAGGTTATCCCTACCTCAAATTCGAAGCTCAAACGGAGAAGATGAAAAGAGTCGAAACTCGATCTCCACCACACACCACAAAGCCCTCGAGAATTAACACAACTTTGGCGAAGGAACTATGGCCAAAATCCCAATGGAACTATGGCCAAAATCCAGCTCGGCGCAACTAAAATTTATAACTCAAGCTCGGTTCGTAATGGCTAATTAAACCAAGAAAGAACCATAGAAGTTGGTAAGCTAACCCTATGCACTTGCACCTATATATAGAAGTTTGTCTACCTAAAAATGTATCTTGTAACCGATGTGGGACTTCCAACAAACACACCAAAGGTTCCCAAAATAGGATGAAGGGTCCAAATACATTTATCAAAAAACTTAAAAGGCACAAGTGCTACACTGTATATTTGGTCGTAGGATCGTACGATCCTACGATCCGGATTGCGATCTTAACAACCTTTTATATGAATAAATTATGAATGAAACTGACACGAAAATTGCTAAACTAATTAAGGGGTTGTTTTGGGTATGGGCTTAAGGTTTTTATTATTATTATTACGAAAAAAGGGGAAAAAATAGAGATATTATATGATTTAAATAAATTAATAAATTAATTTTTTTTTTTTAGATGTTGTGAAAAGAGGCATGAATATTCTTTGACTGCTTTGATAATCTTCATTACACAGCTGTATGATCCACATGGTCCATGGTGGATTTTTTTTTCTTTTTTTTTTTTTTTAAAGAGAATGAGAAAATAAAAGGTAAACGCTTAATTTAATCTTCTCCATAAATGTTTAAAGCCCCGTGGATTTTTAAATACAAGTTTTTTTTAAAAAAAAAAAAAATTTAATTGATAAAAAAGTAATTATAAATATGAGAAATATTTATATCATCAAATAGACTACTAGCTCACAATAGTTAGAAAGTCAATAAAAAATCTAACACAACCAATATATCATGTGCACCTAGCCCAAGTCGAAGTCCAACAACTACACAACGCTCACAATGAGGAAGAAATAAACCATCACTACAAAGGGTACACACTCATCTCCATAGGCGTTGAATCCGATATTACATAACCATTAAAAAAAATGCCTTTGTTAAAAAATAAGGTAAATTATCAATAGGTATAATAGTTAGACTTAATTCCTGTAAAGTCCTATTGAAAATAAATCCTATTAAAATCGTCGCTAAAAATAATTTTTTGTATGTCATTTAAATGTGACAATTAGTGACTTTTTTTGTCGCGATTTTTATAAATTTTTGATAAAACTTACAATTAGTGACTTTTTGTGATATTTTGTATATTGTCGCTAAAACTTAGTGACATTTTTTGTGACAATTTTAAAGCATCATGAAAATTAATAATTGATGACATTTTTAATAGTATTTGATTAAAAAAAATTCATTAATTCTCACAAAACCTATTAAACAATAAATTCACCAATTACAACCTATACGTAACTCAAAAAATATGATTTGTATTCTAATACACGTTTTCTAATCAATATCGGATGAAATTGGAATTAGCTTAGTTAGTTTTGTTTGGAAAAATATGATTTTACAATTTGATTAAAATTTTTATAAAATGTATAATTGAAAGTTTGGTATACAAAAAAATTAATAGTTTAATTAGACATAGTATCTATTATATGACAAATTACACTGTTGATCCCTCTAACTAGAATAAAGTTTTATTTTAATTATTGTAATTTTAATTTGAACAATTTAATTCTCACAATTTCAATTTTGTTGCAATGTGGTCTTTATGTCATTTATTATGAGAATTTTGAACCAAAAAAAGATGATGTTCACTTGACTTTTTCTTCATTTAAAATGTTAATGATACATAACGGAGGAACCATTGCAATAAAATTAGAAGTATAAAGATCAAAAATTTTAAATTAAAACTACAAAAACTAAATTATAAATTATTTTATTTTTTAATTTATTTGGTCTACAAAAGTTAGATTTTCTCAACTTACAATTTTTAATTGCTCTTATTTAGAACTTTTAAATATGTAATAGACATAGAACCTCATATCTTTTGTTATAATTATAACTTTTGAAGAAATTTAGGATAATTGCACAATAAAAAAGTTATGTAAAATTGCACATTTTTCCTGAACTGGGTTATTGTTGGGTCGGCCTGTCTGTCTGGGTTATTGTGTGGCTGAGTTGGGATATTGTTGTTGTGCTGGTTTGCTATGCTCTGCAATGGTTGCTGCTATGATGGTCTATCCTAGTTGAATGCAGGATTGCTAGACTGTTGATTGATGCTGGACCATAGTTCTAAATCGCAGTATCGGGTAACGTAACGGTATCGATCGCGAAGTATCGGTATCGGTAGTATCGACCGGTACGTATTGGGTATCGGGCGTCGCAGCTGTGAAATTTCAAAATAGCAATCCATCTAAAACTCAATTTTATGCATTTTTTTTTTACTCTTTTAGCCTTAATTTATCACATTTTAATCAAAATTTTGATATGTAGAGGCACTTTTTTGACTCATTTTCAACTAAATGATATGTATTTATTTTATTCTCAACCTTTCATTTGGCATATATGTTAAAATAAACATCTAAAATATTTAAAATAATGCATTTAAAATAAAAATAAAAATCTGAAATATTAAACATCTTTACTTAACAATTAAATCTCTTTAAAATCTGATATAAAAATAATCTGAAATAAAAAGATTTGACAGATTAAAAAATCTAAAATAAAAAAAAAACTGAAATAAAAAATCTGACAGATTAAATCTCTTTAAATAATATATATATATAAATATATATATTGAGCATATGTGCATTTAAAATATATATAAAAAATAATTTTATATATAAAAAATTATATTCTATGCCAGTAATATAAATATATATATAAAATTATGAGAGAGCAAATCTACTCCTGAGTTATAAAATTATGAGTTCTATTTAGCTTCTGAACTTATATGCATTTAAAATTATGTAAAAAATTGCTCCTAAGTTCTATTCAACCTCAATAATATATATATATATATATATAATTATGTGCATTTAAAAAAAATAACCACAGGAAAAAAAAAACAAAAACAAAAACAAAAATAAAAACAAAAACAAAACAAAAACAAATTATAAACAAACGGAGCACAACTTAAAAAGCAAAACCATGACTTCTTCAGCCAAAAGAAAAAAACAGAGCATCACATATACAAACTTCTTCAGCCAAAAGAAAAAAACAGGGCATCACATATGCAAAGTTTGCAGCTTCCTTAAGGATCAGACTGTATTACAAAGTTTACGGTTTGCAACTTTGTAGGTTGTGCATCACATATCCACAGTTTGCAACTTTGTAAGCTGAGCATTCAAGCTGTAAAGTCTACAAAGTTTGCAGCTTGTATTACAAACAGAGCATCACTTTTCCAGGTGCCTTGCTCATTATTTTTTGCTTTTCCAGGTGCTTTGCTTTGTTTTTCTCAATTATTTTTGCAGGTGCTTTGCTCGTTTTTAGCCATATCAGACTGTATCGGAAACAAATCGCTTACGTATCGGATTCAGGCCGATACGTATTGGGAATCGGCTGCTACGGATGCGAAATTCATTCTTGCCGATATACCGGTGAGTATCCGATTCGGCACTCCCATTTTCTGGTACAAACCGGCCGGTACGGCACGTACTGGCGCATATTTAGAACCTTGTGCTGGACTGCTATGCTTAGTTTGCCTAAATGCTAGTTGTTGGTTGGTGCTGATATTGTGTGGCTGAGCTGGGATATTGTTGTTCTGCTGGTCTGCTATGCTCTACATTGGTTGTTGTTGTGATGGTCTATCCTAATTGAATGGATGTTTGCCTCTGCTTGGGTGGATCTGTAGTTCCTTCTTGTTGTTGTGTTGTTGTGTTGGTTGGTCTCTCACTAACTCTGGGGGTGCTAGCAAATGATAGAATGGGCTTTCTCGTGCCAACCTAGTTAGGATGATTTAGTTCATTGTGATATTTTTACACTCTCCCTTTCTTTATTGATGTAATTTGCTTTGTACTTTGTTCTAGTTTATTCCATCAATAAAGTTCTTTTTTGCTAATAAAAAAAAAATTTCACATTTTTCGAAAGTACACAATTTTTGAAATGTTAAATTACAAATTCAAAAAATTGCATTGATATTTATTTGACGTAATTGTTATAGTTAAGGCCACAAGTTTAACATAATTGTACTAATCTTCATTTAGTTTTGCTAAAACAGACAGAACTAATTTAGGTGGTGTGTCAACACAACAACAATTTAAAATAAAATATAGATTTAGTGCAAATCTGATAACAATATTATTTTTTATATATCTTATTAGCGAATGTCTAACAGAAAAATAATAAAATGTTATTTAAATTAAAATATTAATTGAACATAATTATATTATATCAAATTTATGAGACTATGTTTATTTTTTTTAATAGGATGAGATTTGCGTTTAATAGTAGATTAATGTATGGATCAACAATCATTCATGGTTTCCCCCTAGTGATTTGATAATCTTAAACAAAAGTGATTTGGGTTGCCTTAAACAAAATTGAACAAACTATATATGTGATCCTAGTAATTTATTTTTTGCATCAATTTAGTTCTTGTAGTTTTGATTGTATCAATTTTGTCCTTTGATTTTTGATATTTTATAAATTTAGTTTAATTGATAACATCCGTTATATATATATAAAGAGCAAAATAGTTCATTCAAAAGGAAATGAACCATTTCAAATTAGACGCTAACCTCAATCACTTTAAGAAAAGTGAATAAACTATCTTGCCCTTGATTTCGGTCCAATTTTTAAAAAAGTGTTATCAATTAAACTAAATTGGCACAATATAAAAAATTAAAGGAAAATTTTTTATGTAATTAAAACTATAATGATCAAATTGACTCAAAAAACAAACTACAACAATTATAATTTGCTTAAGAAAAATTTACAATTGTATAATACTACATTTCATTTAACAAATTATCTCATCATCCTTGCAAGTCCTTAATTTGACCTCTACATTGTTTGTGCCCACTTCTTCAATGTCACAGCATTTGCTTCTTTGAATCTGGAGAGCGAAAGAAAGATTTGTTAAGATAAATAAAACATGACTATTTTCTAATGATATAATGAATCCCTCATGCTAGAAAATGAAAATTTGTGAAATTTATGTTTCCGTCTAGTCATCTAATTGGATTTGAAGGTCCAATTGAGGGTAATTTGAACTCACTTTGAGTTCATCTCGGTCATCCAAATTGCTGTTCGATGTACATCATTAATGTAAGAAATTAGGTTAATCAGATATCGATAATCACTTGTTTTGATCATTTGTCTTTAAAAAATAAATAAATAAATAAATAACAGTAAGTATGATTTTAAAAATAAACTATTTCTTTCTTTCTTTCTTTTAAGACAAATGTGATAAAACATGTGACTATTGATCGATATCATATCAAACTAAATTTTATAGAATGATCTCCTCGAAAAGCACTAATAATGAGCGATTTGAAGGACCATGATGGACTTGAGACGAGCTCAAATTACACTAAACAGGACCCTCTACTCCAAATAGATTTTTTTGGGTGGGTGTCTACTCCAAATAGACGATCAGAGGGAAGCCCAGTCCTATAGATATACAGCTAATCTAGGACCAAGAGATTGGTGTCTTATCAAGCATATGTTTGGGGTTGTTTTACAGCAGCCCCTTCTCATATTCCTCTCCTATACCAATTGTAAAATTGTTAGATATATATATATAATAAAAGAGTAATTATTCAGTAGTCTCAAAATACTATGTCATATTGTTCATGTGATACTTCCAACTAATATAGGTGTGGTAAAGACAATGCTAACCCACTATTGGTAAGTAGTTAAGATACAAATAATGACTCACCTAATGTATTTTGTGATCCTTCATTTGATGGAAAAGCCACAAAAACACAAAACCCCCAAGGCTATTTAATAATTTTCTAAGAAAACACATACAATAAGTTTGACATTTACCTCCATGAACTTTGTTGTTGGTAAGAAGACTTGAATTTTGGAGATGTGATCTCCGGAATGACCTGCCTTGGATGAACAATTGTAGGTAGGTGGTGATGATCTGAGGTAGGTGGTAACAATTTGGTTTCCTGATGAGGACTTCCCAATGGATTCGAAGAAGAAAACAATAGGAGGATTACCATATGTCCCCCTAGTATTGAACATAAACTTTGGTGGTCGTGCACAACTAGTCCATGTATTAAAGGTCTCGAGGGGTCTCTTCAACATGGTTCGAGGGAGAATTTTGTCATAAATATAGATAGAGTACCCCCACGAGATAGAGGTAGACCATTTTTTTTCCTTGTGGTAGCATATTTTTTGTAGTAAACGTGCCTGGTCGACATTTGCAGCTTTCATGAGGTGGTCCGTAGATTGAAGACTATCTTTTTGAAGGGAAGATAGGTTGTACAAAATCCAAATGGTGGAGGGAAAGTAGAGGAGACTGTGGGTGGGATGATAGAAATCCTGATATATCCCCATGTATATCAATCTGCACATATTCAATAACAAATATGTAATATTTGTTAAAAATTGCACCTATACTATTTCAAAAAATATGATGCTTTACTTGATGTGTGCTAGTTAAAGTTCAACAAAATACGTGTACATATGATAAATAAATAAAATTTGTGAATATAAACTATTCCAACGTAGTACGAAACTCTTGAAAAGGGCAAACAAATTATTTTCTTCCATTTATATGTATTCATACAATGATCGCAATAAAATTGTTGGAGGATAAACTATGCAGCAAAGTATAATTGCAAATATGGAAGCACAAATGGGTATTATCTTTATATGTCAAGGAGATATTAAGAAATATGGAGGTCTTTCAAGAGTGTTGAAGAAAAACTTAAAGTCGGTACAAAGAAATGAGCACCCCCCCCCCAATGTAAATGGGGTTGACATATACTTACAATTGTTTAAGATAGATGAGTTGTAATTTTTGGTTTGAAATATTTTTAGTTAGATTACAATTGGTTATTTTTATTGTATTTTCTTAATTTCATGGATATTGTATTTGCATTATATAAATGCGATTTACTTATTTATTTTGTATATAAAAGAAATGGTTAGTAGAATTGATGTGTAAACTTTTATTTATTAATTATATTTTTAGTGGCAACCAACCAATAAATCGAGATAATTTTTTTAAATGACACAAGTAAGAAATTTAGTGACATTTAAAAATACTACAAAATATGTAAGTAAATGCCACAAACGATGTCTAAAATGACACTTAGTGTGTTAATATTGTGGCACTTATAGGTGTCACTAACCTAGAGTGGTATGGGTATCAATAGCATTTATTAAAAATGTCAGTAAATTTAGTGTTAACCTAATTCCGAGGTCACCTCGATTAAACCGACAATATGATTAAATGAGCATGGTCCAAAACCCAAAGGAAGTACGTCAACTAGAAGGCTAAACCAGTCGACCCATCGAATCAATGGACCCTCGGCCAAGGGAACCTGCTGAGGTACTACTTGCCACAGCTTAGTAGCTGAGGCAACCTACCGTAGCCCCATCATCCCACTACAAGGTCGTTGCGGCACCAACTTTGAGACAAAGTAATTGAAGTACACTTATCGAAGGAGGAGTAGCCGAGGTGACACTACAAGAAATTAGTGATTTAGGGACTAATATTTAGAGGCCAATTGAATTTAGTCTCTAAAAACCATCATTTAGAGACCAAGATAAATTTGAAGAGAAAATTATACAAACACCGTATATTCTTTTATGATAGCCCAAAAAAAATTATTTGAAGACTTTTAGGGACCAAAAAAGTTAAAGTTTATGCTGATTTGAGCACTTGACCCCGTGTGTGAGGTAGGCAAAAGCTAGAGACGAATTAATTTGGTTAGTAAAGGTCATCAAATGCACGCTTCACTCGATCAATCCCTCCTTCAGTTGTCAAATACATGCATTCTTAAGCTGGATTCCTTCCTTCACTGCAATCGGTCTCAGCTAGGGCTCAATCAATCTCAGTTATTTCCTCTGTCTAGGACTCAATCAATCGATCTTCAGCTTCGATCGATCAATCGATCTTTGTGCTCAAAACAGTTAGGACTCAATCAATCGATCTTCAACTGCGATCGATCTCAGTTAGGACTCAATCGATCTTCAGCTTCAATCCGAATCGATCTTTGTGTGGCCTCGCATCTGAATCGATCTGAGTTCTTTGGCTTCAATCCAAGGTAAATAGCGATTTGGTATGTTTTCAATCTCTTTCTCTCTGCACAGACACATCATATATACATGTACATATCTATATATATATACTAGCGGTAAACCCATGCTATGCACGGGATTGATTTAATAATGTATAAATTTTTTAATAATGCATTAAGTTCTAGTTTAAATCATAAAATTAGAGTCATAATGCATATGGATCATCTTTTCAAATTTCATAAGTAAAGACAATAATACTTCAAAACAAATATTTACAAAATATTATAATCATCCAACTGATATATTTTTCTTAAAATAATAAATTTGATTTCTAATTGATGAAATTAACAATAAATAAGATGTTTCTCAATGAACCTAATATTTAAAACATATATATTCTAAAAAAACTAATAATAAACTGAATGTCATAAATTAAATCTATCTATATTTGATAAATTAAAACTCAATAAATATTGCTCATCATGTCCAAATGCCCCAGAAAGTGCCTGCTAAAAAAAAAAAGAAGAAGAAAAAAAAAATGTTATCATTTTTTTACATACAAATGAACTTAAAAAAAGAAAAAGAAAAAGAGAAGAAGATATATTACCCTCTGAAGAGTGTTTATATAAATTTTTCAAAATTTGTTCCCTTTACTTTATTCTAGCTCGATGGTAATATTGTTTCCATCAAATATTTTTCACTTATTTTTTTTTTCCTAATTTTTGCATTGCCCAACATATTTTGATTTTCCAGTCATCAATATTTTCTACTGGTAGATCCTCTTCATGCAGTACATTTTGAAATTCATTTATGGCATTTTACATGGCCAAACAATAGCTATGATGCAAATTTAGAGGAAGCCGTATATTTATCTGCATAATGAATTTAACACATTTGACATACAATTACATAAAGAATAAGATAAGCAAGCTTGATGGTAACTGGAATACAAAAGATAAAGAGTAAAAAATCTCAATAAGTATCATTGTTTATGGTAGATATACTAAAAAAAAATTAAAAATCCACTATACAACATCCATCTATTGAGGAGCTAATGTAACTTTTTGTAAAAAAAATTATAACACAACGATTTTAAAATAAGAAAAAGATAACATAACCAAATTATTGTTGTGCATGGGGGGGAGGGGGGGAACACAAAAGAAAAAGAGGATTCTATTTAGATTTACTTTAAGATTTTTTTTTTTTAAATTGAGAGTGAGATTTATTTTAATTTATTTAAGTTATGTGATAGACATCTAATTTTCTTGAATTTAGGTGAACTATTTTTGATACGTAAAATAAAGGATTTATAAAAGTTGAAGAAGATGTCAACACTGTTATATGAGAAGAAACAAATCAAATTTGATTAAATTGAAGAACAAATGCAAACCACAAATTAAAAAGCAAGTAAGCCCAAACTATGCAAAATGTAATAATGGAGAAGATGAAAAGATGTGTAGATGAACTAAAAAAATATTGAGAAAAGAATCTATACACACAAAAGTAATAAACACTGAAAAAATGCATATAAAGTAAAAAATAATATTAGGAGTATAAAAATGGAGAAGATGAAAAGATGTGTGGATGAATTGAAAAATATTTAGGAAAAAGAAAACAAAGCGAATATGATTAAGATGTGTAAATAAATTGAAAAATATTGGAAAAAAGAAATATGTACACACAAATAATAAACATTGAAAAAAATGCATATAAAATAAGAAATAATATTAGGAGCATAAAAATAGAGAAGATGAAAAGATGTGTAGATGAATTGAAAAATATTAGGAAAAAGAAATATATATACACAAAGATATAAAGTACGAAATAATATTACACCGACCTTGTAATAATTTTTACAGATCATCAAACTTAGAAAATGTAATAATGGAGAAAATAATATGATTTTCGCAGATCATCAAACTTGCAAAATATAATAATGAAGAGGATGAGTTAGTCTGAGAAAAGATAGGTAGATAAAAGAAAATAAAAATGGATAGATGAAAGAGAATAATTGAATTTGACTAAAATATGAAATAAATTGAATACAGAAATGTGTGTGTAGGAGTTATAGGAGGTATAGGTGATGGATATGAATGAATATAGATGTGGGAGTTATGGATGATGGATATGTAAATATGGATATAAATAAATATTTTATTATTTTATTTTTATTTTATATTTTATTATAGGGAGAGGGAGTGAAAATGCCTGAATCATGGAAATATCATGGAGATCCCGTGATCATCTCCAGCTGATGTATCGGTGTCGCTGTTGGTTGCTAAAAGCAAACAATCAAGTGACTCTAGAGAGTCTGTCGTTGAATCTCTGGCCTTTCCATCTTGTAACCCATTCGTCGAAATGCCAAAATCACCCATTAGAGTACCCAATGAGCTCATCATCATGTAAGGCCTGTTAATTGGAGGGGAAGAAGAAGAACAGGAGTGAAAATGCATAAATAGTGGAAATATCATGGAGATCCCATGATCATCTCCAGCTGATGTATTAGTGTTGTTGTTGGTTGCTGAAAGTAAGCAATCAAGTGACTCTAGAGAGTCTTTCGTTGAATCTCAGGCCTTTCCATCTTGTAACTCATTCGTCGAAATGCCAAAATCACCCCTTAGAGTACCCAATGAATTCATCATCATGTAAGGCCTATTAATTGAAGGGAAATAAGAAGAACAGAATTGTCCAATAGCTTCATAGCGCTGTGGAAAATTCGAGCTTTTGTTTTGTTTTATTAAATCAAAACAAAGATTTAGATATATATATATTTTTTTTTTTTGGTTTTTTTTTATAGATATAGATTAATAAATCATATATATATATATATATCTAAATTTATTATTTTAATTATGTAAATCAATTATTTAATCTTTATCTTTATTTGTAAACCATGAAATTATTTTTTTATAAATTTTTATATGTTTATCTATGGGGAGAAATTTTAAAATTCAAATATTTCTATGGGTGGATGTGGATGAATATAGATGTGGGAGTTGTGGGTGATGGATATAGATAAATATGGATACAAATGAATATTTTATTATTTTATTTTTATTTTATATTTTATTATAGGGAAAGGGAGTGAAAAGGCCTGAATAGTAGGAAGAGAGGTGCCACGTATTTTTTTATTTTTCTAAAATTATGAGAATTTAGGAATAGGTTTTTGGAGCCTTTTGAGAAAACACTACATTTGGTTATATATATAGTATAGATATACTCCTGTATTCATTCAAATTGCATGAATTTGTAACTCAGATTCGCTAGAGCTATATAGCCACTTGATTACATATATATATATATATATATATTGTTGTACATGCATATGTATACTAGATTTGTGCTTTTGATTTTGGTGGTGAAGATTCTTGCTATAATATGTGACTGTTAATGAACTGTGGAGAAAGATGCTATGACGTTACATACGTAGTTTAATAATGAAAACAATGGCGTAAAATAAACAAAGCGTAACAAGTTCTACCATTGTCACCAACTTTAATGAATTCTAAAGGAGTCCGTAAGTTTTTTTTTTTTTTGAGAAGAATTTTTTGATCATACTACAACAAAGGAGAATTAAGTAGAAAAAAGAAAACTACTATACTCAATTGCACTAATTCATCTCTCCTAAGAATTAAATTATTTTCAAAAGTCTAGATAGAATGAATTAGGATTAATGCTTTCTTAAATTCAGCAAAAAAGTGAACAGTCATTTGTAATTGGACAATGCATATTGGGCCACAAATAATAAGCAAGAGTTTAGTATAAACATGCATGCATTTGCTTGATGTTTTTGTAGTTTAACGGCTCTACCAAAGGTATATTAGGCACTAAAGAACTTTGGCCCATAGATATTAACACACCATAAATCATAACACATGCATCTAATGCATGAAAGAGGGAAACAAGCCTTAATCACATGAGAGCACAAATTAGTAGATAAAGTTTGAAGAAAACCCAGGGATAGAAGAGATTAATAGAGTAAAGGGGGAAAGAAAAAAGAAACTTGCTTAGAATAATCATATGCAGGGTTTGAGAAATAAGAAAAACCCACAAAAGGAGTAAAAATCACCTCTAAACAGGATGACAACAAATGGAAATAGTGATTTTTCCTAATTCTAAGAGACCCTAGATTTATTTCACTAATATTTATTTTGGTTCATATGATTCTAACCACAGACATGCACTATTAGAGCTGAAACTTAACGAATTAAATCCTCTCAACTTTGCTTTCAATAACAACTAGGAGAAAAACATAAAGTTGCACTCTAACATTGAAAGCAGAAATGGAAAAAATGGGGAGAAAAAGCAGAAAAGAACAAACACAATCAGACATACAGAACTTGATAAACAGGTAAGCTATAAAATCAAAGTTAACCATAAGAAACGAAAACAAATGTGCAAAGTGTAATGTATCAACTCATCAAGAAGATAAAATAATAAATAAACAAACCTCATCAAAAAAGCACATAACAACATGAACAGGTAGCAAAGTATAAGATGGTCTATGAGGGGGTCTATGACCTTGATATATGGACCTTTAAATTGCCCGTTGCTTGTAATATAATTGCCTTGCAGCATGGAAACTGTTGTGCTTGAATAGATAATGGATGGGTTGCTTTCTTGCTGGTTGAAGAGTTTAATCTCTAGTGTTGTTTTTGTATTGTTGTTGCTGTTTGAACCTAGATTTGAATATTTTGTTTGCACCTTTGATTTCTTAAGTACCTTTCTTTTTTTTTCTTTTTTTTTTTGATAACTCGTTATCCAGCTCATTGGACTGACTAATTCGGCCCATTTGATATTTTTTTTTTCTTAAGTACCTTAACAAATGTTATTTGGTGTGCCTTGGCAATACATCCCTAAATTTATGTTTGTAGAAAGATAGATATGAATTACATAGTCCAAAGTAGATATACATATTAGTGAAACTTCTTCAAGAATTTAGTTGTGTTCCTCCTTCAAGACCATATATAGAAAGTAACAAGATATTGGAATTTAAGGATAATGTCTTTGTGTACTTTGTAATAGGGATTTCGGGATGGATGGGAGTTGGATGCAACTTCATAATAGAAGGTTACATCAATACATTGATGGGGTAAAAGAATTTATCATGTTTGCTCGTGATCAAATGAAATCAGGGACGAGTAAGATTTGGTGTCCGTGTAATAGATGTAACAACCGTATCCAAAAAACCATAGATGAAGTTGAAATTCATTTGTTTGCATATGGGGTTGTCACATCTTACACTAGGTGGGGGTATCATGAGGAAGATTTTGAGTTGAATGACAGTGATCCCTCAGAAAATGAAAATGATGAATATTTCAATGATGTGACAGAGAAATCAAATTCTCCCAATACTGAGGTGCGAGAAATTGTCCATGACATACATAGTGGACCATTCACATTTGCTTATACTAGGGAAGCATCTAGTAGTCGTAATCCTGACTTGTCTGGTGCTCATGGTAGTGAAGGAAATACATTTGCAAGATTAATAAGGGATGCAGAACAAGAATTGTATCCGAATTGCCAGCGATATTCCAAATTATCATTCGTTGTTAAGCTGCTACATATAAAGGTGCTCAATAAATGGAGCAACAAATCACTCACGATGATGCTAGAACTGTTGAAGGATGCACTTCCCATCGGTGAAACGCTCCCATGCTCATACAATGAAGTTAAACAAATACTTCGAGATTTGGGCCTTAATTATCAAAAAATACATGTATGCAAGAATGATTGTGTACTTTTTTGGAAGGAGTATGAAAATGAAGATAAATGCCCTACTTGCGAGGAGCCTAGATACAAATTTCAAAAGGTGAAGGCAAAGGTAAAAAGATCACTCACAAGGTTTTGTGGTACTTTCCTTTAAAACCAAGGCTACAAAGGTTATTTATATCAAGGAAGATAGCTACTGATATAAGGTGGCACAAAGATAAACGCGTAGAGGAGAAAATGTAACAGCCATCCCATGACTCTGAAGCATGGAAAGACTTTGACAAAAAGCATGAGTCATTTGCCAAAGATCCTCGAAATGTTAGGCTCGGATTAGCAAGTGACGGCTTCAATCCATTTGGGAATATGAGTGCCTCATATAGCATATGGCCAGTTTTTATTGTCCTGTACAATTTGCCACCCTAGAAATGCATGAAAGATCCATTTTTTATGATGCCTTTGCTTATTCCTGGGCGTAGAGCTTCTGGATTTGACATTGATGTGTTTTTATGACCGCTAATAGATGAGCTAAATGAGTTATGGGAGGTAGGGGTAGAGACCTACGATGCATCAAGTGGCTCTAATTTTCAATTGCGTGTGGCATTATTATGGACTATCAATGACTTTCTTGCGTATGGTAATTTATCTAGTTGGAGCAACAAAGGCAAATTGGCTTGTCCATCATGCAATGAGAATGCATCTCACCAATACTTGCATCATTATAGAAAAACTTGTTACATGGGACATCGTCGTTTTTTGCCTTATAATCATTTTTTGCGAACAAGCAAGTCATTCAATGGTGAGCCAGAGCTTAGGTTAGAACCTAAGTTGCTGTCAGGAGAGGAGGTTTTGGGACAACTGGGGCATATAGACCCATCATTATTTGGGAAAATATATCAACATGGGAAGAAGCGAAAACGTTCTCCTCAATATTTAAATTGGACAAGGAGGAGCATTTTCTTTGATTTACCTTATTGGAAGACCCTCAAAGTTCGTCACAACCTTGATGTTATGCACATTGAAAAAAAATGTATGTGATAGTGTTCTAGGAACATTGATGGAAAAACCAAGGACACATACAAGGCTTGTCTTGATCTAATGGATATGGGTATAAGGCCTGAATTACATCCAAGGGAAGTACATGGCCAAACATTCCTACCTCCTGCTTGCTTCATGTTGTCTCCAACTGAAAAGAGGAACTTTTGTGAATTCTTGAGTTCAATTAAATTGCCAGATGGCTATGCATCAAACATATCACATTGTGTGAACACTAGTGACTATCGAATTACAGGGTTGAAAAGCCATGATTGCCACGTTATCTTGCAAAGATTGCTTCCTATAGCTCTACGTGGATGTTTGAAAAAGGATGTGAGCAAGGCATTAATTGAGTTTAGCTTGTTGTTTAAGGAGTTATCGTCAAAGACATTGAGAGTTGATGTCTTAGAACAACTTGAGAAAGATATTGTTTTAATTTTGTGCAAGCTCGAGAAGATATTTCCACCATCTTTTTTTGATATTATGATTCATTTATCCATTCACTTATCGCGTGAAGAAATCCTTGCAGGACCAGTGCAATACCGGTGGATGTATGGATTTGAAAGGTACATGCATATTCTTAAGGGTTATGTGCGCAACAAAGCTCGTCCAAAAGGATCTATTGCTGAAGTTTACATTGACAATGAGGCTCTCACTTTTTGGTCTATGTACTTCTATGAAGGTGAGACAAGATTTAATAGACCTGAACGAAACTATGATGGGCCTATTGAGGCAGCACAAGATGGAAACTTGTTTGTATTTAGGCAAAAAGTTCGTGGATTAGGAGCTGCAATTAATGATGTGTTGAATTTAGCGGATTTGAAAAAAGTTTGATGGTACGTGTTGAATAATTGTGATGAAGTTCAACCATATATGCTGTAAGTAAACTACCATATGATTATATTCACTAGAATATTTTACTTTTTGAATTATATTATTTTCACAACCATTTGTGTCGAATAATGTTGTTATAATTTATAGGCAATACATGGATGAACTTGAAGGACAAGGTTTGACAAATATGCAAGAGAGGCTAGAATCAAAGTTCCATACATGGTTTCTAAAATACGTAAGAGTTATAATTTTTGAACATTATTTGTGTATTGAAATAATGAATTTAAGTGTATGCTAATGCATTTCATATTAACAATGGAATTAGGTCACAAAGCTGCAAGTTGAAGGGACAATGGATGCTTCCAATCAACTTATGAACTTAGCTCGAGGTTCCGATTACTCAGTGACATGCTACAATGGTTGTATCATCAACGAGAATCGATTTCACACTCAAGATTGTGACATGTACCGAAAAACTCAAAATAGTGGCATGGTTGTGAAGGGAGATCATAAAGGGAAACCTATTGATTTTTATGGTGTTATTAGAGAGATAATTGAGTTGAAATATCTAGGTGGGAATAGTGTGTTTCTTTTTAAGTGTGATTGGTGGGATGTTGGTAACGAAAAACTTGGAATAAAAGTTGATGAGTTTAACTACATTACTGTAAATGTTACGAAGACTTAGAACAAAGATGAACCATTTGTGTTAGTATGCCAAGCAGAACAAGTGTTTTATTTGAAAGATACAAAGTGGGGCAATAATTATCGAGTTGTACAAAGAGTATTACCACGGGCTATTTATGACATCTTAGTGAAAGGGGATGAAGAGGAAGCAAAAGAGGAAGACAAAGACAAAAATGAACCATACCAACAATTTGAGTCGTATGGACTTTGGGGATGTGGTGCACATTGATGATCAACCCATAGAATTATGCAAAGAAAACATGGAAATGATATGTGTTGATATTACTGGCGAACTTCACGAGAAGGAACTTGAAGTTGATGATGAAGTGCTCATTAATGATAATAATGCGGATAATGATGACACTAACATGGATAATCAAGTTGATGATGATATGATTGATGATGATAGTGATCCGGAAGATGAAATTGATGAAGATTATATCTATCGATGAATATTTTGTCTTGTTTCCAAATGATTTCCATTTTAACATCATGTAAGATTTATAATTGCTATTGCTTATTTCCATTTCAAGTTTTCTTGTCAAAAAAAGTGTGCTTTGTTTTGTTGCTTATTTCATTTTAATACTTTGTCTTGTTTCCAACGTTATCATATTTTGTTTGGTTGTGGCTGATAGTGTACTCCAAAAGTTTTTAGTTGTATTGAGAACTACTCACCTGTTCTTAAGTTTGGAAATATTAGAGTGAAAGTTTATGAGACAAAATGGTATGATTTGAATATTTGCAGCATTGTTGCTGCAAGGCTAAGGTTTGGTAGGAGCTTTAACTGTATAAGCACTGACCTAATAATCCATCTTGGTCCAACTTGGGCCTGAGACCATAAACTATGTCATGCTTGATCCAATGATAAACTTACCAAGGGTAGCACTAGAAATGCAATTCATACTAACTCAAATAAACTAGGTATTGTTAATTAATGTTTGCTAAGCGTGAATAATGAAACTTATGATTGATATGCTTCTGTAGGTTATCTGGTACCTAGAAACAAGGATGGCATGGCATCTAAAAATGCATGTTTGAAGAGAATATTAGACCTGCTAATACTTTAAAGTTAGAAAATTCAGCTTTTGGGAAATGCTACTTTAAAGTTAGAAAATTCAGTTAGAATATTAGACCTGCTACTAGATTATGGTGCTTTCTCTACCAGTTATTATGTTCTCTCTAGGATAAGTAAATAGGAAAATCAATGTCTTCAGTTGCTCTGTTACAATGTATATATAAAATGACTATATTTAATTTCATGAACAATTGTAGAAAAAACTTATAGAGCGGAAGAATAAAGCTATAGAAGATGGATCTGGCCCACTATCTGATGAGCAGCTTTCCATTGAGGTGTTTGGGTGTAAGTCTGGCTACATAAGTGGTTTAGGACGTGGTCCTAAACCTAGTACAACAGCATCTGGTCAACGTACTCGTGCTGCTCTTGAGATAGAAAATGAGGAAACTAGAAGGGAGCTTGAAGAGCAATGGAGAATCAATGAGGAACTGAATGCAAGAGTGCACAACTTGGAGTCTAATAGCGTGGAGGTCAATGCCAAGATTGATTTGGTGCTGCAACAGATTAGTCAGGGAGGTTTTACTTTTGATTTACCATCATAGTAAGCACCTTTTGCTCTAGATAGATCTGTCATATTTATCAATTTAGTGTTTGTTATTTAGAACATTTTATTATGATAACGTGCTTAGATTATGATAACCTTATTGTGTTGATTCTAGGTGACTCACTTTCTTGTTGTGTTGATTCTTATTATAGCTCACTACTACTCCAAGTACACTGAGATAACGTGTTTTTTTCATTATTTGTAACTTATTTGATTATGAATGACTATTGATTATTTAATGAGGTTATGTTGTGTTGATTCTTATTATTTGATTTTTCTTTTTGAATTTTGGATTGCAGGGATGTCCAAAGGGTGTCACACCTAAGTACAGCTTGAAGCCTCTTGTGCCAAGGCTGTCTGATATAAAGCCTGATATTGATGTTAAGAAAAATGTTTTTTTAGAGATTCTCTTTGAAGAAACTATTGCTATTCTTCATTTAAACTGTTACTACTTTGATTTGAATTTGGAAACTTTCAGTTTTAAGTTTTGTAAAATTTTACTATCTATATGCTCATTATGGTTTGGGAATAGAGTGCGTTTGATATGTGAATGTCAATTTTTTTTTTTTTTAATATGATTGGATGACATTTAATTTTGTGCATTTTAAGCTATGAGATTAAATGATTAAAAAATTTTAATTTTGATTTTTAGCGACGAAAATATGTTGTAGAGAAAGTTATATGTGTTTTAGCGACCAAATATCATTGTCATTAAAAATGTTATTATTTTTTTTTTTGCGACCAAATTGGGACATTTTATGACGAAGTATTAGCGACCAAATGTTTAGTCTTGTAAAATTAAACATTTTGTGACAATATAAAATTGGTCGCTAATTGTCATTTTTAGTGACATTTTCAAAAATTTGTCGCTAAAGACTTTCCTAGACGCACTTTTAGTGACTGTTTTAGTGACAGAATTAATTTTGTCACAAAAACTATTTAGAGACCAAAATAATTGGTCGCCAAAAGTCTTATATGTTGTAGTGTGATTGCAACATTCACAACTACCTTCTGAGGCAAGATTTCCCAAGATGATAGTAGCCTTTGAGGGAGGCCTCCTCTCTGCAAATAGATATTGATGCTTGGCACTGATAGCAGACCCTAAAGCATTTTTAGCTTGGAGCTGATAGTAGGCCCCAAAGATACCTATATATGGAGGCAAAACCCACGAAGATGGGAGTAGTGTAGTCTGAAAGTAAGGGACTCCCTTTCTATTACCCAAGTTATGGACCTGCCTCGATCGCACCAACAAGACCAAGGTAGCCCCTTGGGCTTGATATGAGTCACAACTCTTGCTGTGGCCCACACCGTAGAAAGTTGGGGAGTTTGTGGATAGGTGACTAAAGATGGAGGAGTCATTGAGGTAGACACAAGAATAGCTGATAGTAGGCTATGGGTCGTAAGGTATGCCTTGGGAAACCGAAAGAAAAGAGGGTGTCGCAACAAGTACCACCACAGGTCTGTACCAAAAATGGCATCTATTGAGATTTGTGCCAAACAATGGTACGTGCTGAGATTTGTACTAAAAAACGACACATGTAGAGGGACACATGTCTAAGCCTGGTGATTCAAGACAAAATATTCTGTGAGTCACTACACTATTTGGCCACCCAGTATATTCAATACCAGGGGAAAAGCTTATAAATATGACCAATTTTCCAAAAGGTTAAGAAGGAAAACTTCTTGGGATTATTGACTGTGTGTTTAGCTCAGATTATTGACTCATTAACATAGTTTTACCTGTTTAAATATTACTATTATTACTGTTCATTTTGGATCCCTACAAGTAGTATAATGTGTAGGAGTTTTTTTTTATTTTTTCATTTATGTAATCTATCTAAATGAGAGTGAAAAAAAAAAAAAAAAAATTCACCATCTTTTATTTTCTCTACAACTTACCCAAACATAATAGAGAAAAATCACGATATTTTCTCTTTCTCTTTCTTTTTTTTTTCCCTCTCTCTAAATTTGACAAATCATTTCTTTTATTTTTGCTTCTAAATATTCAAACATAAGTGAAAGTTAAAAATGCAAAATTACCAGATGAACTCCTTTCTCAATGGTAAGAGAAACTCCTAACTCATCAACACAAAACTGTACAATCGTATCATGTGAAATCACATATGGGTATCTCTTAATACACCCTTTCAAATCTTTCACAATAGCTGCTGCTAAAGAATAACTCAAAGCAAATCCACCTCTACCAAAAGCCTGATCAAACGTGTACGGGAAAGAAATAAACCTTTTTGTATAATCCTGTTGATCAAGTCTGCACTCCTCCGTACGTCGTCGCTTTATCACCTGAAAACACAAACGTGAGCTAGCCGGCGGGTGTGTGCCGGAAACCTCTCCGATGCCTAAGTCAGCAAACTAGACAGATAGACAAAAGCTCTATGTATTCGGAAATCAAAGTTGTGTTACCTCTCCATAGGTGATGTTTGTGAGCTTTTATAGGTTCCGTGTGACACAATCCTAGTAGGACTTTTACTCCTCCATGCAGAGTCCTCCTAGGATTCCTACTCCTGAAGGATAATGCTTATCCTTCAACACCCCTCTCACTGCTTAAACCAAGTGAGATGGTTTTACCATGGCCGGATTCCAATTTGACCGAAGTAAGCATGGCCACGCCGAGCCACAGAGTAGACCGAACTATCTTTAGTTCAGTTCTTCCTTTAATGCCCTTACATCAATTCCTCCTGCACGAACCGTGGTACGCCCAAAGCCAAACTAACTTTTAGCAAGGTTTAGACCGAGCTAGTTACACTGTGCCATGACCAGTATAAGTTCAAAGCATCTTAAAACCGGTCTAACTACAAAGCATCCTTCGACCGGTCTAACATCAATCCTCTCTCGAACCGGACTAACTTCTGGGCTTTGGGACCGAACTAACTTCAAAGGCCCCTTCAAGACCGGAGTAACTTTACGGCCATATTACTCAGCACTTCGCATAGCGGCCCATAACGGCCCATTATCCAGCTCGGCCCAATTTTCATATAAATTACCCTCTCAGAATGAATACCACATATTCGACATAACAGTCTCCGAATAAGCCCCGATATATCATACTTGTTCAAAACATCAACCCAGTTATCCACAAAAAAAAATGGAGTCATTGAACCCCATAATATACCACCTCGCTCCATCGTCACCTTCTCTAAAAGTCTCCAAAATCGCAAGCACCGTGCGAGTCATGATTGGCGCAACGTGCTTTGACTCCTTCTCTAACTTAGACCAGCCATCGGAGATCCGTAGAGGAGGAGAAGTTTTAGGCCATGGGAGGAACTCATCCATGTTGCCTCTGTCAAGGAAGAGATAGCAACGTATCACGTTGGGTCACCACCATGAATCGATGTAAGGTTTTCTGGGTTTCCAAGATTTGACAGAACTTACGAGTCTATAAACAAGGTGGGAGACATTAGTGGGAGAGTTGTCATTAATGTAAATGGCCTTGGAAGGCAAAAATTTGAAGAAGAAGTTGGAATCTGGACAAATGGAATTGTTTGAAGCAGTTGGGAAGACCAAGTAGACTACGATTCCTGAAAGAGCCAATGCTTTGCATAGACTCCAAACGAAATTATCCGATAAAAATCGAGATTTTTGTTTGAATTCGGTGAACTTGACGGAAGTTGGAGATGTCATTGTTGTAACAAGGACGATGAAATGAGATATTGAAAAAGGGGCAACTACATATACATATACAAATGTATATATATATCTAGAAAGTGTCTCAAATGAAAAATAAAGTATTGTGAAGAGAGATGAGGAGGGTATGACCATGAAGAGGAGTTTTTATATTGAGGTTTGGGTATGGAAATGGAAGATCTGCGACATTGGCGCGAAAATGACAACTTTAAACCGCGTTCACGTTTTTTTTTTTTTTTTTTTTTTGGTTAAATTTAGTTTAAAAAGCTGTGTTTGGATTGATAATATTTTATTTTTTTATTTTTTTTTAATTGATTCGATAGTTGTAAGAAAAAATAATAATAATTATAAATTAAATATAATATTTTATCGCATTAATTATTTTAACATATTTTATCTTCATTAATTATTTTAATCAAATAATTTCTAGCCAAACAACACCAAAGTGCACGAACACATAATAAAAAATGATAAATTATAAATACATTTCATGAGATTTGTTTAAAGTACAGATTATTTTTTTTATTTGAAAAATTATAAATACTTCCTTATTAGAATTTTTTATTTAACAGAATTAACTAAAAAAATAAAATTCATAATTGTTCTAATAAAATTACCTAAATTATTAATTGAAACATATTTATAATATCATTAAAAATTGTTAATTGATTCGATAGTTTATTAATAAAAATGACAATTTGTTATGAAATTAGAAATCTTAAAGGATGAAATATAATTTTTAAAATTATAAAAAATAATTTATATTTTAATTAAATCTTAAAAAATGTATTTATAATTTATCCAATAAAAAAATAACAACAAAAATGTACAGAATATACTCAAGGATAGTTGTGTGCTCACACCATGTGTTTACATTTGAACTTTTTGTAAGTTACGCCATTGGTTTTCGTATTTTTTTGTCCCGTGTGGTTTTGATTTTCGTAATTTTTATTTAAGTAATTTTAATTTTACATTTTTAATTTTATTGTAATATCATTCTTCCATCGCGTGCCGTGAACATTTTTAACGAAAAAAATATCACATGCAAAATTAGAAGGGCAAAGTCAAAGCTCAAAAAAAATTATAGTAACTATTGATAAAATGAATAAATTACGTTGGTGAATCCTATAATTTATTTTTAATTTCATTTTGATCTTTTTAATTTTTTATCTAATTTTTTTTTTGTTCAATCTACTATTATTATAAAAGTGTGAAGAATTTGTCATATTTTCTATTTTTTTAAATCTTAATTTTATCCTCTTAAATCTACTATATTTTTTAAAAGTCATAAAAAGTCCTATATAAACTAACTATCTATTTATTTCTAAGAGTCTTATATAAATATAAACAAATCATCTCCCTTATCTTCTTTCTTATCTGTGAAAAAAAAAAAAAAAAAAAAAAAGATCACCCTATTTTTTACATTGATGATAATTTAAAAACAAAAAACAATTACTCTTTCTTATTTCCTGTATCTGCTTTTATACTGATATATATAATATTTATAATTGTCCATCATAAATCAAATTACTGTGAATAATTTTGGTTGGATCTTAAAGTTGTATGCATTTGTTCAAATCTAGACAGAGGAAAACGCATATTTTTTTAAAATAAAGATTTGTGCTATATCTCAAAAACTTACAGGTTATCTTCATATACTTTCTTTTTATTTAAATTATATTTTATGAACTGTAATATTTTGACATGATCCTTTAATAACCATGGTATGATATCAAAATTCTAAGTAAGAATCACTTTTGTTTTGTTATTATTGTTTAATATTAATAAAAAAAATTCAAAAAAAAAAAAAAAAATACACAACCAATTATTTTCTAAGTATGTTTAGATTAAATGAATCTAAATCTAAAAGTAAAATAAAAATAGTAAATTAAGTGAATCTAAAAAGAAAATAAAAGGGTTATTAAAAAAAAAAAACAGTATCAAAGACACACACACACACACACAAAATATGAAAACTAAAAAATTCCAAAAAAAAAAGTTTGAAAAAAATAAACAAAATCAAACACTCTAAACTTCTCTTTTTTTAGAACTTTCTTCACTAATTTCTAATTTTACACAAATTATTCCCAATTTTTTTTTCAATTTTTATGTAAATTTAATAATCTAATTAAAAAATGGTGCACACACACAAAATGTAACACTAAACATCTATATTATTACCAACTATTTAATTATGAATAATTAATTTCTCATTGTTACCTATATTATATTGTTATAAAAGATTTTGCATATTACTTTTGTGATATCTTATATATGTCCATGTCTACATATATAATATATATATATATATATATAAATTTATATATGTTACTGTACTCATACATTGTCAATCTGTAATATTATATTATTATCGGATGTTTTAATTCTCTAATATAGATCGCTTTAGTAATATAGTTATATTTGCTAGAAAAAAAAAAGTGTGAAATTATGTGTTGTTTTCCTATTAACTTATGTTCAATACATACATATATACATGTACTATAAACAAGTGTCTACACCAAACATTTTTAATTACAAACCAAAACTTTGCAAAGCACCTATATAAACACCTGCATCACGACAATAACTACATTTTTTTATATTTATTTTTTCACGACAATTATATAGCAATTGTATATTAATGACTAATATTATATTTTTCATCATGCAAGATATTTATGGCACAGTAAACGAGATTCAACAACTCTTGATGTATAAAAATATATTACATATTGATATTAATGTATTCTTACACCAATAGTATGCAAATAATATGCAAAAGTGGGTTTAATAAATTTGTATTATGAGATGAACAATTAAACAAAATTGTGTAATTGTGCAATTAATTTCATATTTTCAATTGTATTACAAGTACGGATTATGGAAAATTAAAGTGGAAAAATGATAAAAAAATATTTGTATAATATTATATATTTAAAAGACCTGTTTATTATTTGTTGTTTTAGATAAAATTGTACTATCAACAATCTAGCTATAAATTAATGTTTATGTATAGCGACCCTGGTTTTTGACTCGTCTCAGATGGTGTTCCGGACTCGGGTTTATATGGTTTGGAGGTTGGTTTATGTCTTGCTTCCCTTGTCTTCCCCTTAATGTTGGTTATTGGGTTGTAGTTGTGTGTTTGGAATAAGTTGGTTGCTCCTTTTTCCAAAACTTTGTTGCCTAGATTTTGGCCTTTTCACTCGAGCGAGGCTTCTTGCGCTCGAGCGACCCTTGTCTCGAGCGAGAACTCTTGCGCTCAAGCGTGCGTCTGCGTCTCTGTAAGACCTGAAGGTTGGTGTTCTTCGCTCGAGTGAGCTTTCCTTCCCTCGAGCGTGCTTCGGCATTACAGACCTGAAGCTTTGCATTGTTCGCTCAAGCGACACTTCTTTCACTCGAGCGAGGTGACCTTTTTGTGTCTGGTTGCTCGAGCGAGAACTCCTTCGCTCGAGCGAGCCTGTTCATATCATATCGTGAGTAAGACATTTTAGGTCATTTTTGCAGCTCCTTCTCTCACTAAAACTCTCCAATAACGCAGGTATTCTTACTCTCTCTCTAGAATACATCTTCTCTCTAAGATTTTATCTAGATCCGTTGTGTTCTTGACCCTAGTGTCCTTGAAAATAAGGTAAAGGGCTTCAAGAGTTTTGTTTTGATCCAAGAAGAAATTGGTTTCGTCATTTTTGAAGTTTCACCTTGTTGTTTGGGTTTTCTACACTTGAGGTAGGGAATTTCTACACTCTAATATGGTTTTTAGCTTAGTTATTTGCTATTGTGTATAGATGATGAGATTTGGTTGTGGTTTGGATAAATCTAAGATTTGGATCTTATATGAAAAGAGGGGTTTTGATGTATAGGAGATAAATGATGTATGGAGTTGAATATAAGATCTTGGTGTACCAAAATAGTTGATTTTGGGTGGTTGAGTCAATATTGGAAAAAATGGGATTTTTGCCCTAATTTGATAAAAGGATTATTTTGTATAAATAATTGAAATTTACATTGAATATGTTAAATTGGATAGTTATTGATATAGATGGTGATATTGGATATGTATTATCTCACCTATGAAAGTTTTGAATAAACTATTAAATTTGATATTGAATATATCTTGGAAATAATTATATTGGGCTATCGGTGGAGGATAGTTATGATTGTTGTAGAAATTGTATGAGGATTAGGTGATTTAATGCTAATCTATTGTTGGTGTCATTGAATATGACCATGTTGTAGATACATTGTATATATATGTTTATTGGGAGGAGAAAGGGGATGTACTCCATATATGACCATGTTATAAATACATTGTATATGTATGTTTATTTGGAGGAGAAAGAGGATCCATATATGTAGACGTCCCCGAACGCATCCCGGGGGAAAGGAGTGCGAGTCCCCCCCCCTCCCCTTCTGGTTCGATATTGGCTCACTACAGTTCGAAGGACTCAAATGTCACGGTACTCAATCTTGAACCGAAGAGTCCAAATCCGGCAAATCGTTTTGAAAACATTTTTGAAAGAAGTGCCAAACATGGATCGCCACGCCATACAGAGTCGCCACCTAAATATTTTAAAATGGAAATTTAGGAAACCCCGACTCGTGCCAAAGGCCACGGTCCGCTATCACCAAAGTCGCCTCAACTCGAGAACTTGCGACGATTGGGGAAGGTCACTTGAGCACTCCCGCCGCTCGTCAAAGACCGCCTCTACTAACCATGATATCTGCTTTTGAAAACATTGTGAGTTCTTATTCCTATATTAGCCTAGGTTACTATGTGATGCGCAAAGATACAAGTATAGACCGAATCGCTCGAATTGGAACAAGACACTTCATGTGCTTTGTTTGAAAATGGTTTGATGGTGCTACCCGCAGTAGGCTAAGACGTGATTTGCCACCTCAAAGCGCTTAGAAAACAATGGTTTTGCCACTATCTATTGGGCTTAAAACAATATTTGATGAATTGTCCCAATTCGTATAACTCAACATCCACCCACAGTATTCAAGGCGCTTATATCATGTAAGCATTTAGCCTCATGGTAAGCATGTTATTCATGGCAAGACTCACACGCTGCAAGGATGCTAAAGCATAAAACTCACCGAGTACTCCAAGCCAAAACAGAAACCGATTAGGAATCATGCATGATCCTACATATACGTAATTGCCTAATGCAACACATGCGAAGATGCAAACTATAGCAAAGTTCTGCTATTCTAAACATGGCATATGAAATGCTACAATTATCACGCACTAATTCGAATTGAAATACAAATGCGCTTAGTATGATGCGCCGAGCCCTATATGCAAAAATGTATGAATGATGCAAACATGCTATCATATCAGAGCTAATTGAAATATGCCCTATATCTAACCATCGTAAGCAGGTAAATAAAAGGGAGAAAGAAGTGGGGGTTGGAAGACATACATCACACTCACGCACACTTATTACAATTATGCCCTCGCGCAGAGGGTCCGAATAAAATAATACAGTCCCAAAATGAAAGAATAATACAGTCCGAAATATTACAGTCCAAATAATATACAAATTCCTAATTAATTAACGAATTAACTAAGAAAAACTGTAAACTGGCATGTAAGCCAGGGGGCTGCCTTGATTCTGATGAATGATATATGCTGGGCTACCTTGCGTGGAAATCCACTGGGATGCCCCAATTAGCCTCTGTTTGCACCTTTTCTAAATGCGCTGCATCAAAAAGTTCACGATTCTTCATTTTGTCGCAATAGAGCAGAAAGGGCATAGCAATGTATTTCACAAATATATGCATGCCACGATCCTCGTGCCACCAATCACGCATATCGATGCATGATGGCCGAGGAGCCGAATTGCACAACTCAATATAGGATGAATGCACATGAATGCTACAACAAAACCTAACTCCATCACGGGTAATCCGGAGTGTCGGTGACTTGGGAATTGAGACCCGCTTTGCCGCCGGAGTGCGAACGTGTTCGCTTTTTCCGTGTCCCGCTAACTCCTATCTCGGACACAATGTAATATGCATGACATGCATGAAATGCAACTAAGATACAATCCTAACATACACAACGCTATGAAAATGAGATGTCTCGGAATGCGTGCCCACGGGCACGCAAATCGAGGAAATGATCCTAAGGCATAAAATGACATACGCAATGCAATTGGACTTACACTAACATAAGAGGACCTCAGCCACACTCACATAAGAGGCCGTCGGATAAAAGTGAAGTGCCTCGAAATGCGTGCATACGGGCACGCAAACCGAGGCAATGACATAAGGGCATGAAACGGCCTGAAATATGAGACTAGAATGAGATGTCTCGAAATGCGCGTCCACGGGCACGCAAACCGAGAAAATGGCATACGGAATGCAACAGGACTAAAATGAGATGCATAATGCAAAATGGACTTACACTAACATGAGTGAGCTTCAACCACACTCATATAAGAGGCCGGGAGATGAAAATGAAGTGCCTCGAAATGCGTGCATACGGGCACGCAAACCGAGGCAATGGCATACGGAATGCAATGAGACTAAGATGACATACAGAATGCGAAATGGACTTACACTAACATGGGTGAGTCTCAGCCACACTCACATAAGAGGCCGTGAGATGAAAATGAAGTGCTTCGAAATGCATGCACACGGGCATGCAAACCGAGGCGATGGCCCTAAGGCATGAAATGGAAAGGAAATGATATGCAAACATGCAAATGAATTTCAGCACTGGAATGTGGGGGAAAACAGTCCCGAAACATGGTCAAAGTGCACCCGAAGCATGAAATGGTCCCGAAACATGAATTTAGGCACCTGAAATGGCCTATAGCTATACCAAACATGCACAATATAGACATGGAATGAAAATAAAGTAGCAAGGCAGCCCCAAGAAAAGCATTTTTCAGTCATAAAAAGGGCTAAACAGCAAGCACACATAGGATTAGGCAAGTATATAAAAATGGTTCCAAGAGGGTATTGAAGCAAGTGAGACATGTGATGCCCAAATGGAAAAATACCCTTCTACAACACTGATGAGGGACTAAAAATATGCACATTTACAGTAGATGACATCCCCCAAATCAGTATGAAAACATGCTAAAAATGTCATGCAAGAACTAGGATACATAAGGCTACAACATGAGGTACCCCAAAAATTCATCAAACCAGAAAAGACCCTTAATGAAATATGTCAAGAAGATCAAAATATGACTCTTTCTAGTTCTGATGATGGCCGAAAACAGAAGCTAGATAAACTTAAAAAAAGCATGCAAAAATGGGGGTCAAAGAGGGGTATAATGACAAGTATAACATGGAGACCCCCAACAAGGTTGATCCCTTATACAATGTTGTAGAGGGACACAAAATAAGCTTACTCACAGTTCATGACATGCTCCAAAACAGACTACATGTAGGTCAAACAAATCATGCAAATTTATGGTAAATATGAGAGATTATGAAGCAAGTGCAAGATAGAGGATCCAAACAGGATTGAGCCCTTCTTCAATGTTTAAGAGGGGCTCAAAATAGGCCCGCTCACAGTTTACATTATGCTCAAAAACAGATCAAACATAGGCTAGAAAAGCATGCAAGATATTGGCATATAAGAGGATATTGAAACAAGTGCAAGATGAAGGGCTCAAACAGGGTTGAGCCCTTGAACAAACATGAAGAATAGCTCAAAATAGACCTAGTTTCAGTTAAGGTCAGAGCTCAAAACAATAAGAAAATAGGCTTAAGAAATGAGGCAAAAATGGGCTACAAAAGAGGGAAAGTGAGACTTACCCTTGTAGACAAGTCTTGGCTGCCTTTTGCTTGAAGAATGGGAGCCTCTTAGCTGCTGGAAAGCTCTCCTAGCTGCTGGAATGGAGTTGTGATGGTAGAGCTTGAAGATGATGAAGAAATGGCCCCAAAACTTGAAGGAAATGAGGTTGTATGTATGTATATGCTCCAACCAAAGCTTGTGATCTCTTCTCTTGAGTTGGGAGGACACCAATGTAGACAAGAGAGGGAGAGAGGAATCCTTGCCAAAGTGGAGGAAATGAGCCTTATCCCCTCCAAAAGGTTCCCCCGGATCAGATATTTTTGGGGAAAAATCAAGGCACAGCTGGAATGGACTCACCTTGAGGAAGCAGGCCGGCTAGGTACTTTTGCTAGAGGTGGCCGGCCGGCCACCCCCTATGGCCGGCCGGCCAAGGGCAAAAGTGGAAAGTGGGAATTTCTGGCCGGCCACCAAAGGTTGGTGTCCTCCCAAGTGTGTACAACAAGGCCTTGTGGTTGGAATTTGGCAACTCTGAAACAGAAGAAACAACAAGCCACTTTTAGGAGAGGTCCAAAAATGAAAGGAAGAAATACTGGCCGGCCATGTGTTTTTAGGGTCCTCCCATGTGTGTACAACACAAATATGTGGTTTTGGCTCGAAGGAAATGGCCCTAGGGTGTTTAACATTAGCCCGGAAGTGAGAAAAACGGGCGCCGGGGGGCGCTGGAGGAGCATAACTGGTTGCTGAGACAATTGCTGGCCTCCCACCCTCCAATGATCTTCCTAGTGATAAAACAGAGGTACCTGCCAAAAATGAACAAAAACCGATGCAAAACGAATGCTCGGGGACCAAAACACGCAGCCGGTCCCAAAACCCGTTAAGCATCGAAGTGGTGTTTGGCCACAAAGTGGGTATCTAAGACCCCAAAGGTCCCTTGAAAGGGAGTAAATGAGATGCATGCCAAAAACCGTAGGAATCAAGATGGTTGTGGTCCCAACCGAGGCACACGGCTCGACGGTTCAAACCGAACCGGCCCGAATAGGCAAATGGCCTATGGCCACTTAAATGTAGCCCACGGCCACCGAGAGATGGTCTACGGGCCTCCTCAGAAAGAAAATAGAGAAACCGAGTCCGTTCGCAAATCGAGGCAAGGCACGTAAGAGAGTTCGAAGTCCGGAGGCAGTATGCACGGCCGCGACTCGAGACTTCAATGAGCACAATATGCTACATCACCGAAAGCACTCAATCGGTGACGCCCGAGTCTTAAGGTCGGCCAAAATGGGGTGTCTACAGCTGTTCTTCTTTGATGTAACTCTAAGTCAAGAAGTGACGGAGTGAATGTCAAAGCCTAGAGACGCACCCATTTTTGACAAGGTCAAGACTTAGACAATCGTGCAAGATGAACAGAGATATGTGCTCGCGCAGCGTTCGCAGGGGGCAAATGCAAAGCGACATGCACAGAGCCAAATGATCATGCAAATGCAAAGAAGTCAGAATGAGGCAAGTATTCGCAAATAGATGCAACAGCTTTTAAGCAAGAATGTAAAGCAACAACTACATTTCATGCGCTTAGGAATGCAGAATCATTCAATTCTCGCCGCTGCCTCACACGGAGAAGATACAATACCGCTGATTCGTCTGTCGCACCAAATTTCAAATGAACCGCATATACAATATCGTGGCTCGCAAAGAGAGAAATTCAACAAGAACAATATGCTAACAACATATATTCAGTGTGATTCCTGTGGTTCCGAAAGTTTGACACACGCAGTGTCAGCGAGTGAATGCATCGCAATGCGAGAAAGGAACTTGCGTAACATCTTCGCATGTGTTGCATTAGGCAATTCTGTATATGTAGGATCATGCATGATTCCTAATCCGTTTTCTGTTTTGGCTTGGAGTACTCGGTGAGTTTTATGCTTTAGCATCCTTGCACGCTGCGGTGAGTGCCGCCATGAATAGCATGCTTACCATGAGGCTAAATGCTTACGTGATATAACTGCCTTGAATGCCTGTGGGTGGAGGTTGAGTTATCTGAATTGTGACAATTCATCAAATATCTGTTTTAAGCCCACTAGATAGTGGCAAAACTATTGTTTTCTAAGCCCACCGAGGGTGGCAAATCCATCGCCTTAGCCTACCTGGTAGCACCATCAAACCATTTTCAAACAAATGTACATGAAGTGTCTTGTTCCAATTCAGCGTATTCATTTATACTTGTATGTCAGGCATCACATAGTAACCTAGGCTAATAACCTAATAAGAACTCACAATGTTTTCAAAAACAGATATCATGGTTAGTAGAGGCCGGCTTTTGATCGGGCGAAGTGGTGCTCACGGCGACCTTCCCCAATCGCATTCCAAGTTCCCGAGCCGAGGCGATTTTGGTGATGATTTTACACGCGGCCTTTTGGCATCGAGTCGTGGTTTCCTAAATTTCCATTTTAAAATATTTAGGTGGCAACTCAGATCGGGCGGCGCCCATGTTTGGCACTTCTTTCAAAAATCTTTCAAAACGATTTGCGGATTTGAACTCTTCGTTCAAGATTGAGAACCGTGACATTTGAGTCCTTCGAATCAGAGTGACCCAATATCGAACCGTAACGCGGGGGACTCGCACTTTCCCCGGATGCGCTCGGACGCTTACGCTTTCGCGACTACCGGGATTTAGAGAACTTGACTCAACTCATGATATCCGGTTTTGACTACACTTGTGTGTTTCTTTTGCATTGTTTGCATTGGTGCGCTTAGGACACCGTGGTTTGCCATATGCCATTCCCGAACGATTTGCCGGAGGCTTGTCTTGTCAAGTCATGTCCGTAAGGCCGACGGCCAGGCTCGACAAAGATGGGAACACAAACCCGGTTTTACGGGCACCCTTTTTGACTATTCAACCTAGTGCATATTCGATCCATAGTGACCATTCCAAACTAGGACAAAGTTGCTTACCCGCTTATAGGTTGTTTGAAGTCACATATGTAGTGAAACCCTAGTTCCTAACAAAATAGGACAGGGAAACCCAACCCCAACATAGGGGTGTTTTGGTTCTCATTTATCTGTTATATGCTTGTTGGAGTGCGCCTCTACAGGGAATGCATGTATCAGTTTGTGAGTTCAGGTATCAGGCCTGCGGGCATCAGTTTTTGAGAAAGGGCATCACGCCTGCGAGCATCAGCCAGTTATTCGAGAATCGCTTGTTCATGATATCCGATTCGCTTTTGGAGAACAAAGGATACAGAACAAAGGATCGCTTATTGAGGATGTTGTATTTTCAAATTTTATCAACTGTGTGTTGTATGCCCAACTGTGTGTTGTGTGTATTTAATTTAAGCTGTTATGCTGCCCATTTTTCTGGTTATTTATTTCCTTTTCGCTTTATTATCTTTTTGCTAGGGCAGTTTTTAGCACGATTGCTTCCGAACCAATAGATACTCCCTAAGCACTTTGGACACGAGGTCGCCGACTCAACCGATCCGAGGATCTAGTTGACGGACATCTAGTGTTCCACTCTCTACCCCCAGTTATCAGAAGAAGGCCGAGGAGGCGTAGTGTGTCGGAACAGGGATTACCAGGATAGAGGGCTGCTTTGACAGTAAATAGTCAGGTTGAAATTTCTGTGTCTGCCATAGAGGTACACTTACCAGTCATTCAGATGGAACCGCAGAATACATCAGGGATAGAGGCGATGATGCGCTAGATGCATGAGAGCATGAAACAGATGCAAGATGATGCCACCCGCCAAGCAGAATTCTCCAAGCAACAAGTCAGAAGTCATGGCTCAAAGAAAGTCGAGCCGACATTAGGTCAGCAGAACAGAATGCAAGATTCGCTCACATCGCCCTCCTCCACCAACCGCTCCACTACCCGAAAGCAGCATCTACCGTCGTAATACCCTGCCAAATCCTCAGAATATCCTCCCGAACACCCAGAATACTTTACCCAATGTCCAAAACACTCAAGAGGACACAGGTCTTCTTCCATCTGGCCGGGTTCCCCCACTTCGCCAAGAATCGCCCAAGAATCTACACCCAACCACCCGACTTCCATTTGAGTTCGAGGTAGATCATACAATTAAACTGAGTAAGCTGGAAAAGCTTTTCAAGAAATCGCAGGGGGTGAAGGCCATCCCAGACATCGAAGATGGGTACACTGATGTGGCCGTAACATTGCCAAACAGATTCAAGATGCCACAGATTGACCGTTTTAATGGGTCCGGAGATCCCATGGTCCACCTTCGGCTATTTTCAGACATCTTGCGGCCAATGGGCCTAACTAGACTACAGAAACTTCATTGCTATTTAACCCTGTCAGGAGTGGCCACCAACTGGTATGCAAAGTTGGATAATGATGTGAAGAGAAATTGGGATGAGCTAGCTGAGGCCTTCGTTGCACAGTACTCATATAATACACAGATCGAGATTACAACACGTGATCTCGAAACAACGAGGCAGGAACAAAAAGAGACTTTCTCTGATTTTGTAACTCGGTGGAGAGCAAAGGCATCGATGATGACCTTGAGGCCAACAGATAAAGATCAAATTCGGATGGTTGTGCGCAATCTCCAACCAAGACTCATACAGAAGATGATTGTAGTTCCCTTCCCCACCTTCGCAGATCTACACAATATGGGAGTACAAATCGAGGATGCGATGAAGCAAGGTCTGATCGATCAGGATCGAGAGCAGCCCCGAAGGACATTCAACCGCAATAATAACGCAGGCCTGAGTGGCGCTGCCAACACAAGGACTTCGGAGGTCGGCATGGTCACCACCACTCCCCCTTCCCAACCAAGGCCCGCGGCGGCCACACCATTTTCTAGCACCTCCTGAGCAAAGAATCAAGCCCCGAGATACCAATCCAGAGGTCAAAGAACCTTCACTCAACTATACATGCCCTTGTCCAAAGCTCTTGTTCTAACTGCAAAAGGCATCTCAAGCCCTTAGAGCCGAGGCCACTACCAAATCCACTTCTTCCCACAACCCAGCCTAAGTATCGTATGCATTCACCAAAGAACATGGCCATGATACATCATCATCGTTATCGCAAGGCCACGAGATTCAAGACCTCGCTGACAAGAATATCATTCTACCTCCGAAGACCCAACGCCACAACTAACCCACTTCAAGACATAACCAAGATCCACCACCCAAAAGAGTCAACCTCATCCAACCGGGGTCGCTTTCCTACGATCCTAGTATCTATATTACTCCCTCTCACCTACCCAAGCCGGAGGTGATCCTTCCTGATTGCACTGACTTGTGCATGTTGGACACCTTCACAACCCAATCTGAGCCAGAGGTGGTGACCTCCGAAGATGGAACAGGACAGGTTTCAGAGGAGAGCAGAATTGGTGAGTCTGGGATGAGACAGCCTGGGAATTATATGCTGGAAGAGCTTATGATCCAAGCGGATATATCTTATCAGTAAGCCAGTCTGAGCTGAGTATGAGGCTGCCAGAAAAAGCCGAACTGTGCATGATTCAGGGGGACAGACTTGAACAGGGGACGGATGATCTGACAACAGTGGAACAAGATTTTCCCAATCTTTTCAACGACCAAGAAGCAGGGGATGCAACAATCAATTGGTTTGAATATGGGGAGTCGGCAGAGATTGTCGGATGGTTAGATGATCAGCCAGATGTTGCGAAAATTCAGCCAGAGCAAGGCCCGGCAGGGGGAGGGATATCAATGATGGCCGGAAGGGCCGAGAGTCAGAATGGATTGCCGGAGAGCACCGGTACGAAGAATTTCGCTCGGGATCAAGATATTGTGAAAACTGAACAACAAACCCTACTAACACAGGAGGAGCAAGAGAAGAGGTGGGATTCCGAGAGAATCCGGAAAGCCAAGAACCATGAAGAGGTTGAGAGTGCTGTGAGCACAAGAGCAAGACATCCTGCGAGCATGTGGGATGAAAGTACCGAGAGTACGAACTTGCCGGAACCAGATAGGTGTTTGTTGAATGTCAGTGGGATGTGGTGGGAAGACGATGACTTGTATCTTGCCTACACAGACGAAGATTGGGCAGGTGCTCAACCAGATGATACTTGGTACCTCGATGAGGTGGACCACATGACCAGGAGCGGGCGGTACTTCAAGCCCCCGCACCTCGACCAACCTGAAGCATCTGGGAAAGATAAAGAGGCAGAGAAACAGAAAGAGAGGCAAAGTGAAGAAGAAGTCAGATCGAGACAAAAAGAAAATACAGTGCACATCTCCATCCGGGATCGCTATGGCTTCAAGGGTGCATGCAGTCATTATATTCGCTATGGACAAGGCCAAACTTCCATCGAAACTATGCCAGAGCAAATTGTTGGGCCGGTTTTTCCAGAGGAGGTTCCCCAGATAACCTTTTTCGCATAAGGAATTGCCGCCCGAGGGCGTGAATCATAATAAACCCCTCTACATCTCCGTAGAGTGTAGAGATATGGATACCGTGGTACTTGTTGATACCGGTCTGCTATCAATGTTCCGCCTACGAATCCAAGATATGCAATCCGTTAAAACCTCACGACTTCATACCAACCACTCAGTGATCGAGCTTATGATAATACCAAGAGGGAAGTGATGGGACTCATGGTTCGCACCAAAGTTGGTCCAGACAACACAACATTGAATTTCATGTCTTTGACGCTCCAAGAACCTTCAACTTGCTCTTGGCGGTGTGGTTGCACAAAGTGAAAGCGCCTCTTCCACTCGCACCAGATGTTGAAATACCCCCACTGAAGGGGTTGCAATTGTTTTCGAAATTGGCCCATCCATCCGCCGTAAGTGTTCACGCCGCTTTTGGAGATCGAAAGCACGCACGGAGGATGTGTTCTTATCGTGGTTCACTTTCGGAGGCCCGAGTAGTGAAAAATATTATGGTCGTGGAATGAAGGTGTACGCTGCTTAATCCGCCTACCTCATGAACAAGCCGCAACACATCCCCGGATGGGATTAGGAAGGAGCGCAAAAGGAGTCGCCATATTGGCCAGTGCCACAACCCGCATACCTTTTGGATCAAGTTATCTCGCCCACCAAAGAAGACTGGTGAGGAAATGAAAGAAATGGCCGCAGAGCGAGCGAAGCAGTTGGGAAGCCTTTTGACTTAATGCACAGCCCATCAAGGGTACTTCAACGACGCATTCCGAGGGGGAAGATTTCCATTTTGCGGCTTCCCGAGCCATGGTTAAACACGGAGAAGAAGCGCACTGTGTTTCAAATCTTCTTTGACCTATAACTATCCGGGATGACGCTGCTACAGAAGCGCATGCACTCCAACAACCGAGGTTAAGGCATAAGGCAAGGATCCCGAGGGCATAGAATTGGAAATGGGGTAGCATCGCATGTCTCCTCTCGATCTCCGACGACAAGAGTGCTTGGGGGATAACTTCGCGGCTTCCATGATTGGGGATGAACGGCCATGAGTCGACCAGCCTATCTTGATGCATCAATGACCCTCTCTCACTTGGCAAGACGAGGAGGGATTTTTGTCCAAGAAGATGGTCGTAGTGAGCCGAATTTGATTCCACCGAGTCTGGAGTTTGAATCAGTTCCACCGACCGAGTCCGAGTCTGTACTCGATGTTAACCCGGATGCCACAGCCCTATCCAGTTGTCTTTTTCCTTTTCATTTGAGTCTCATAACCAATGAATCGGACGATTTGATGTGCCTAATGAGAATGAACTATCTGTGGTTTCCGAGTACTTTTCGTGCCCCTAATTTATTGCATTAATCTGACTTTCAAAATTTTGATCAAAATGACGAGGACGGTTCCTTGGTTTTACAACGCTTAGTTGAGCAAGAGCAAGAGAGATTTGTCAAACCATTAATGGATGAAATCATTACCGGAACATTGAGATCAAAAGGACCCGCTCCGTCCATCGGTCCACGTTGTCTTCGAGGAACGCGAGCGCTTAGTCGCTTATTAAAAGATTTCAAAGATGTTTTCGCGGTCCTACGAAGACATGCCTGGTATCGATCCAGAGATTGTACAAGATCGATCCCCTGACCCCGAGGCCCGACCGCCAAGCGTAAACTCGTATGATCCGCCTGATTGGGCTCTTAAGATTAAGGAAGAGGTCACTAAGCAAATCGACGCAGTTTCCTCGCTAGTATTCAATATCCGACTTGGTTGGCCAACATTGTTCCGGTACCGAAGAAAGATGGCAGGATCCGGGTGTGTGTAGACTTCATGGATTTGAACAGAGCTAGTTCGAAGGACGACTTTCCCTTACCGCACATCGATGAGTTGGTAGATTTCACAGCAGGGCACGCATTGCTCTCATTCATGGATGGCTTCTCAGGATATTTATTTCAGTGAAAGGAAGAGCAGTGGCAGAGTTCCTTGCCGACCACCCGGTTGAGGGGGATGAAGCAGTTGAATATTTGTTCCCGGATGAATCAATTTTGCATATCGACGATGAAACTTGGACGATGTACTTTGACGGAGCGTCAAATCAACATGGGTATGGGATAGGAGTGTTGCTGATAGCACCGACAATTCCTCAGATCCCTCTAGCTTTCAAGCTCCGCTCAAGGTCTCAAACAATGAAGCAATATGAGGCGCGGTATCGCCGTCTAGAATCAGCCCTCGAACTAGGGCAAGACGGCCGACGCCATTGGGGATTCGAACCTTGTTGTGTCTCAAGCTAAAGGAGACTGGAAAGTGAAAGAGGAAAAGATGATGATGTATCACCAAACCTTGGATTTGCTGATTCCTCGGTTTGAGAAGCTAAGTTTTACTCATCTACTAAGAGAGAACAACAGGTTCGCAGATTCTTTAGCAACTCTATCTTCTATGATAGACATCCCGTGTGGAGTCCGAATGCGTCCGGTCATCATTGACCATAAATTTGCACCTGCCTATGAGTCGATTGCAGCCATAGATGAAGTTTAGGACGAACACCCCTGGTATTACGACGTCTGGAACTTCTTGGAAAAAGAAGCATACCCGCCAGGGGTAAATGCTAAAGACAAGAGGGCAATCAGAAGAATGGTAGTTCAGTTCATCATCTGCGGGGGTAAACTGTATAAACGGGGTCATCTGGGAATGCATAAACTGTGCATTGATGCCGAAGAGTCAAAGCGTCTGATGGAAGCCATCCACGGGGGTGAATGTGGCGCACACATGAATGGGGTAATGTTGGCACGGAAGATCCTTAGACAAGGTTATTACTGGTCCACCATGGAGGAGGATTGTATTGGCTTCGTCCGGTGATGTCACAAGTGTCAAATTCATGCAAATCGCATGAACATCCCGCCAAAGTCAGACAACATGACTTCGCCATGGCCGTCATTCGGGAATTGACGAATCGGAGTCAAGTACGCCAAACGGGTCGAATGGCCATGAGTTCATCTTGGTAGCGATAGATAATTTCACAAAGTGGGCCGAGGCCCAATCTTATGCAAGGTTGAAGGCTTCGATGTAGCAAAATTTATCGTAAACAACATTATCCTGTCGCCACGAGTCCCAAATGAAATCGCTTGCATAATGGTTCCCACTTCAAAAAGGAGGTGATCGATTTGTTGGAGAAATATAATGTGGCTTTTCATAAGTCGCTACTTACCGCCGCGAAACCAACGGAGCGCTTGAGGCCGCCAACAAGAACATCAAGCGATACTACGAAGATGGTGGAAACCTATCGGATCCGCCGATAAGCCGCTTGCTCGGTGGGCTACAGGACTTCAATCGAACTTCTACCGGGCGACTCTGCATCATTGGTTTATGGATGGAAGCCGCTCGCTTATTGGAGATTGAGGTCCCGCTATTACGGTATTGGCCGAAAAGTGCTAGATAGTCAAGCAGATTGGCAAAGAAACATTTGAGGAACTCATGCTTTTCGATGAAAGAAGGCTGAAAACACTGTACCACGTCCAAGGTTATCAATGTAGAATCGCCCGGGCTTTTAACAAGAAGGTTAAGTCCAGGAATTTGAAAGAAGGAGATTTGGTACTCAAAGACAACCGAGCTCCCATCCACGACCCAAGGGGCAAGTTCAAACCCAATTGGACTGGTCCCTACATCATCAAGTCAATCTAGTCTGGTGGAGCTGTGGTCCTGATGGATTTAGATGGCTTAGAGTTTTCCCAACCGATCAACATGGACAAGTTGAAGAAATACTACCCCTGAGAGGCTCGCTAGGCCGAAAACCCGAAAGGGCGACCTAGGCAAAATTCAGAGCATAGAAAATTTGAAATTATAAAAACTGAGCTCGCAAGGTTGAAAACCCGCAGAGGGTGACTTTGGCAAAAGTTAGAGCGCAAAAGGAGAGTAAAAATACCCGAGCGAACCTAAGCCTGAACTACGTAAGGCTTGATTCCCATCTTCGGGATACGTAGGCAGCTTCATCCTGAAGTTCAGCCACAATCTTTTCCCCGATCAACTTTGTCCATTTGATCATCTCAGTCATTTCTATCTATCAGCATTTATCGTAATCTCCGGTACAGTGCTATTCAGACTAGGGGCAACTTTCCGTTGCAATGAAGTGTTGCGGCACCTTCCAGACTAGGGGCAACTTTCCGTTGCTATGAATCGCCGAGGCACTTTTCAAACTAGGGGCAACTTTCCAGCTAGATCCGGTTGTGCATCTCAAAGGATGATCTCAGCGGTCCGGGCTCTCGTCCATATCGAAAATAGTTTTGAGAAGTTTTAATAAAAGTTGGCTTTGTTCAAATTAATCTTTTCACAATTAAGACCATTTTTGGACCAAAAGCGGAAAATTTTCAGTACCACAACCTTCAATTTCTTTGATTTCAATACAGAGTTCTCTTGCTCTTGCATACAATTGAAGTAGCCTATTATTTACACTCATAATGAAAACTCGAAGCACTAATAAAGCAATAAACTGGGCATAGTCGAAGTCAGTGTCCTCGCTACCGCCAGAGCCGGGTTGAAGCCTCCGATGCCAACCTGGGCCCAACCTGGCTTCTTCATTAAGCCAATCCCAAAGACTCGGACAAAGTGCAACTAAAAGTAAGGGCGGGGCCGAAGTTTCTATTTCCCCACGCCAGCTTGCCGAGCCACCAGGCGCCGAATCGAAATGTAGCCGATACTCTATCCTCCGTGGGCAAGTCTAATCATATTTAGCCGGGCGCAATACGGAATGGGAAATAGAATACACAAGTGAGTCAAGCCAATCACGAATCCCGACCGCCGGACATGTCAGAGCTCATTGCCGGCAGATTGAGCTAAGGACAGCCACGCAATGCGATTCGCCGACAAGTTGCACATCCATTCAAACCACCATCCTCATCAAGGGCGCCGACTAGGCGTTGTCGAAGAAATAGCCGCGTCGAGTAAGGTGGCAAGAGTCCACGACTTGCAATTTATCCATCAACCATATCTGGAGAGGGATGAAAAAGGAGAGAATAAAGAATGGAGAGGCGTGCGATGAGAGAAAAGTAAGATGGGGGTTTTGTGAGAAAACCCGAGCCTGGGGGCCGAGTGATGTGAGCTAATACATATGTGAGCTTGGGTGGGAAGCATTACCGCAGCAGAGTGGACTCTCATTTAACCCGGGTTGTCTTCCCGACAGAGAAAGCATCCAAGCCCATCGCTGTCTCGCCAGAGTCATGGCAATGCAACTCTTCCTTTTTCAAGCCTTGAGCAACTTCAATCGATGGGCGCCGGACCTCCAAGCTTGAGGCAAACAGAAATGAGATAACAGCACAAACAGAGAGCATGTCGTCAAGCCTTGTTAACGATGGTCGCCGCGTCACCAAAGATCGAGAATCGCAGAATCGTGCTCGAGATATCCAACAATCCGTCACAAATCGTGGATCGAGCATCATGAGCGTTGAGTCCGCACATCCGCCTCTAAGGTCTGGCATAGCCAAAATTGAGCTGGGCAAGATCTCTCTCTCGCCGGATTCTATCAAAACTTGAAAATCTTCAAAAGTGGGACATACCTCTTGCCCTCCGGGTTAAAGACGTGTGTCACTGGGTTCCAAAATCTCATTGCGGCATGGAGGAAAGGAAGATGCAGTGAAGTCCGGCCTAGTGTGAATAGTGCATTCAAGCCGAAACCCCGGAAGTTCAGCTTTTCCGAGCCGTCTAGAGAAGAAATCCAAGATGTGAGATTTTCTGCGAGAAATGCCTCCATTTTTGTGAGAAACAGTGATGAAATGAATAAGTTCCAAGGCTAGGGCTTTTATAGGGGGAGTAAGACACTATTTCAGGACACGTGTCAAAATTCTAAGGGTTGCGGGAGAGGTGGCCGGCCGGCCATCTATTCTAGTAGGTCGGCCACCTTTGTTTCATAAACCGGCCGCCACCCCTAGTCTCCGTGATGCCAAATGTGTTCGCCACGATTGGTCCTGCTTTTGCCTCCGAAGGAAGTTTGAGGCATTTCTATGCATCGGGATGTCAAAGGCCTCCATTTCTCTCAATTTCTGATACGCTCCATCATTCAGATCGTCACCAAGCACGCTTTTGTTGTATTTTTGCTTATCGAGTTGTTGTTTTGTTTATCGAGTTGTAAGTTTTATCGAGCCGTCGATTTTGTGTTTTGAGTTATTACTTTTTGTTTACTTTTCGCTTACGCCATTTTTATTGAGTCATTAGCATTGTTGTACTTTTGCTTATCGAAGTTGTAAACTTGCTAAGATTCTTATTTCTTAGTGAGCCGAGTTTTGATTTGTTATGCGCTTCATTACCCCGACCTTAAATACACAAGGCACATTTTCATTCAATTCCATTTTGTGCAGAATGATGCGGTGCGATGCTAAAAATTTCAAGTACAAACGTCTTTTCAAAAGCTGTTTCATTCCATCATGTTTTACAACAAAATAAAGGTACAAGTTTTATAGGAAATAAAACTGTCTAACAATATGCAAAGTGCTACAAACTACTAGCAAAAAGTAAAATAAAGCAGGAAATAGCATCAATATCCTCGAGAGCGGGAATGAGGAGGCCCTCTCATCCTCTTCTCGCGGATAACCTACCATCATCACCATCCGTCGAGCCATCATCCTCCGGATCCCTCACTGCCTCCACTCCCGAACCAAGACCTGAGCCTCCTTCCCAAAGAGATGTCTCGACTCACTCATGACCTCCTCCTCCTCCTCCTCCTCAATAATTGGTGCCTCAAGAAGACGACCCCCTCGAGCTCCTCGAAAGGCCTAGATGGCCCAAAATCCGAGAAGGTCTCGATGGCCCCTCGAAGGCCCAGATGGCCCAAGATTAACAGTCCAAGACTGACTTCCCGAGAAGGTCTGTGGTCCACCATGCATGCATATACAGAGGCATCCGAAAGTGAAAAGTTCAAATACATCGCTTAAATATGAAAAGCAGATGCAAATACAAGATGCGAGTGGGTGTATGTCGATGTGCTCCACAAATTTATCAATACAGCAGAATGTTCAAAACCAGTATGTCATCAGAAATATGCTAAATACAGGAAAGATGAACAGTACCTGCATGCCCATAATGGCCAGCTATGCCTCCCTCCGTAAGATCATGCCGTTGAATATGGCCAGCATCCCGAGCAGCTCGTCCGTGTACTCAACTGGAGGCTACAGATACAAATGCAAAACTATCAGCGAGGGAATGAATGTCCAAGTAATCTAACTGATAAATCAAAGTCAGAAACATACCGGCGAATCAGATCCTCGACATATTCAGGGTCGTGAAGAGAGGACTCTAGCGAGACCTGGTAAGGAGTCCCGAACCGCCAACTTGTCAACTCGGTCGGCATGTCTGTCCACCCAGGATGATAAAGAGACGGAGGGATCGGAGGAATCGAACTACCTCTACCCCTAGATACACCAGCCCTGCTAGAAGAGGGGATGTCCGTGGTATGAGCCCGACTCGACGATGGTACATCAGTAGGCCTCCGTGGCGGAGCACGCACTCCCGTCAAGGGGGGCATCAGATATATACGACGATAGGTGGCGTAGTCCCCATCCATGAGATATAACAAAGCATCGGTGCCCTGCATGGCACTAATGACCTCCTGGGAAGAGAGTCTATCGGCAGTCCGCATGGTGGCTGGAGGTACAATAGGAGGGTCTTGAGAATCGTACTCCCACACCTGACGCAGAAAGCGTTCTCCCAGGAACCTATACTGGGAAGTGCCCGATTCTCCGGGATACTGATGTCGGAGATCATTACCTAAGACCGCCCAGGGCTGCCAAGTAATCTGCGGATAGCCAGTGCATGAATCAATTAGAAATCAAGAATATACAAGGCAGATCACAGATGAAAATGAAAGGAACTGAGAGTTTTGAATACTTCGCCGTCCGCGACAAAGATCAAAGTACTGCCGCAGTAGAAGAGAGAGTCTCGAGGTCTCGCCGGTGCTCGCCTCAACACCAATGAAAACGGAGTCATAAGGAGTCCCGCACCTCCATCTCCGGCTAATGTGGGAAAATATACGCACACCCATAGCCGAGAAAAGCAAAGGCGAATGTGAATACAAAGTGCTAAAGGCGTATTACGAGTACAAAGTGCGCCTGCAGGTGCAATGAACAAGTAATAAGGAGCAGAAATGTAAATCAAGAGGATGTAACGCATTCCCAGCTCTCCAATAGCCGAGTAAGTCTCGCCCATGAGAGGTGACTCATGTAACAATAGAGGGTAGCCAAAGGCCACCCCCCATATCGACCGACCGTGATAGGTCCACCAAAGCGCCAAAAGATATAACCCAACGGTGTTCCCCATCGCAAACAGAGTGGTGCCAAAGAGGAACATAAGGAAACCCTGTATCGCTTCAACCTCTTCGAGACTCAGCTCCATCCTCCTAAAACGGAAGAGAACCAAGGTACGACTCTCCCTAAGCTCTTTCTGTGACGGGCCCCAACAGTGTATCCATGCGGCCTCCCACTCTCCCATATCATCGTCAGAAGGTATGGGCCAACCGCCTATGTCTAAGCCGGTGGGTACGGCAAAGTCTAGCGAGGTCATGGTCATATCCCCGGTGGCAGAAAAGGGGTAGAAATTGGTGGTGTCCCACCATCTCTCCACCAAAGCAGTTTAACAAAGTCCTCACGGGCAGACAACGCAAACTATAGCAGTGCTATTATTCTAAACATGGCATATGAAATGCTACAATTATCACGCACTAATTCGAATTGAAATACAAATGCAATTATATGATACGCCGAGCCCTAAGTATGCAAAACAGATGAATGATGCAAACATGCTATCGCATCAGAGTGCTAATTGAAATATGCCCTATATCTAACCATCGTAAGCGGGTAAATAAAAGGGAGAAAGAAGTGGGGGTTGGAAGACATACATCACACTCACGCACACTTATTACAATTATGCCCTCGCGCAGAGGGTCCGAATAAAATAATACAGTCCCAAAATGAAAGAATAATACAGTCCGAAATACTACAATCCAAATAATATACAAATTCCTAATTAATTAACGAATTAACTAAGAAAAATCAGAATCGGCATGTAAGCGCATGTGTGGGGTCTTTTGATTCGATGAATGATATATGCGGCTACCTTATGCGGAAATCCACCGATGCCCCAATTAGCCTCGCTTGCACCTTTTCTAAATGCGCTGCATCAAAAGTTGTCGATTCTTCATTTTGTCGCAACAGAGAGCGTGAAAGGGCATAGCAATGTATTTCACAAATATATGCATGCCTCGATCCTCGTACACCAATCACGATATCGATGCATGATGGCCGAGGAGCCGAATTGCACAACTCAATATAGGATGAATGCACATGAATGCTACAACAAAACCTAACTCCATCACGTAATCCGGAGTGTCGGTGACTTGGGGAATTGAGACCCGCTTGTCGCCGGAGTGCGAACGTGTTCGCTTCGCGGTTCGCTAACTCCTATCCCGACACAATGTAATATGCATGACATGCATGAAATGCAACTAAGATACAATCCTAACATACACAACGCTATGAGTCGAGATAGCCTAACGCGTGCTCACGCACGCAAACCGAGGAAATGATCCTAAGGCATAAAATGGCATACGCAATGCAATTGACTTACATTAACATGAGAGGACCTCACCACACTCACATAAGAGGCCGCTGGATAAAGTGAAGTGCCAAAATGCGGCACACGGCACGCAAACCGAGGCAATGACATAAAGGCATGAAACGGCCCGAAATATGAGACTAGAATGAGATAAATAAATGATACCACGGCACGCAAAACCGAAAAAATGGCATACGGAATGCAACAGGACTAAAATGAGATGCAGAATGCAAAATGGACTTACACTAACATGAGTGAGCCTCAACCACACTCATATAAGAGGCCGGGAGATGAAAATGAAGTGCCTCGAAATGCGTGCACACGGGCACGCAAACCGAGGCAATGGTATACGGAATGCAACGAGACTAAGATGACATACAGAATGCGAAATGGACTTACACTAACATGGGTGAGCCTCAGCCACACTCACATAAGAGGCCGTGAGATGAAAATGAAGTGCCTCGAAATGCGTGCACACGGGCACGCAAACCGAGGCGATGGCCCTAAGGCATGAAATGGCAAGGAAATGATATGCAAACATGCAAATGAATTTCAGCACTGAAATGTGGGGGAAAATAGTCCCGAAACATGGTGAAAGTGCACCCGAAGCATGAAATGGTCCCGAAACATGAATTTAGGCACCCGAAATGGCCTATAGCTATACCAAACATGCACAATATAGACATGGAATGAAAATACAGTAGAAAGGAAGCCCCAAGAAAAGCATTTTTCAGTCATAAAAAGGGCTAAACAGCAAGCACACATAGGATTAGGCAAGTATGCGAAAATGGCTCCGCAAGAGGGGTATTGAAGCAAGTGATACATGCGATGCCCAAATGGAAAAATACCCTTCTACAACACTGATGAGGGACTAAAAATATGCACATTTACAGTGGGTTACATCCCCCAACTCAGAATGAAAACATGCTAAAAATGTCATGCAAGAACTAGGATACATAAGGCTACAACATGAGGTACCCCAAACATTCATCAAACCAACAAAGTCCCTTAATGAAATATGTCAAGAAGATCAAAATATGACTCTTTAAGTTATGATGATGGCCGAAAACAGAAGCTTGATAAACTTAAAAAAGCATGCAAAAATGGGGGTCAAAGAGGGGTATAATGACAAGTATAACATGGAGACCCCCAACAAGGTTGATCCCTTCTAAAATGTTGTATAGGGACACAAAATAAGCTTACTCACAGTTCATGACATGCTCCAAAACAGACTACATGTAGGTCAAACAAATCACGCAAATTTACGGTAAATATGAGAGATTATGAAGCAAGTGCAAGATAGAGGACCCAAACAGGGTTGAGCCCTTCTTCAATATTGAAGAGGGGCTCAAAATAGGCCCGCTCTCAGTTTACATTATGCTCGAAAACAGATCACACATAGGCCAGAAAAAGCATGCAAGATATTGGCATATAAGAGGATATTGAAACAAGTGCAAGATGGAGGGCTCAAACAGGGTTGAGCCCTTGAACAAACATGAAGAATAGCTCAAAATAGACCTAGTTTCAGTTAAGGTCGGAGCTCAAAACAATAAGAAAATAGGCTTAAGAAATGAGGCAAAAATGGGCTACAAAAGAGGGAAAGTGAGACTTACCCTTGTAGACAAGTCTTGGCTGCCTTTTGCTTGAAGAATGGGAGCCTCTTAGCTGCTGGAAAGCTCTCCTAGCTGCTGGAATGGAGTTGTGATGGTAGAGCTTGAAGATGATGAAGAAATGGCCCCAAAACTTGAAGGAAATGAGGTTGTATGTATGTATATGCTCCAACCAAAGCTTGTGATCTCTTCTCTTGAGTTGGGAGGACACCAATGTAGACAAGAGAGGGAGAGAGGAATCCTTGCCAAAGTGGAGGGAAATGAGCTCTTATTTCCCTCCAAAAGGTTCCCCCGGATCAGATATTTTTGGGGAAAAACCAAGGCACAGCTGGAATGGACTCACCCTGAGGAAGCAGACCGGCTAGGTACTTTTGCTGGAGGTGGCCGGTCGGCCGGCCATAGGGCAAAAATGGAAAGTGGGAATTTCTAGCCAGCCACCAAAGGTTGGTGTCCTCCCAAGTGTGTACAACAAGGCCTTGTGGTTGGAATTTGGCAACTCTGAAACAGGAGAAACAACAAGCCACTTTTAGGACAGGTCTAAAAATGAAAGGAAGAATTACTGGCCGGCCATGTGTTTTTAGGGTCCTCCCATGTGTGTACAACACAAATATGTGGTTTTGGCTCGAAGGAAATGGCCCTAGGGTGTTTAACATTAGCCCGGAAGTGAGAAAAACGGGCGCCGGGGGGCGCTGGAGGAGCATAACTGGTTGCTGAGACAATTGCTGGCCTCCCACCCTCCAGTAATCTTCCTGGTGATAAAACAGAGGTACCTGCCAAAAATGAACAAAAACCGATGCAAAACGAATGCTCGGGGACCAAAACACGCAGTTCGGGGTCCCGAAAACCGCCATAATCGAAGTGGTGTTTGGCCAAGCGGGTATCTAAGACCCTGTCCCTCGAAGGGAGTAAATGAGTTTCATGCCAAAACCGGAGGAATCGGATATGGTTGGTGGTCCCAACCGAGGCACACGGCCCGACGGTTCAAACCGAACCGGCTCCGAATGGCAAATGGCCTATGGCTACTTAAATGTAGCCCACGGCCACCGAGAGATGGTCTACGGGCCTCTCCTCCTCAGAAAGAAAACAGAGAAACCGAGTCCGGTTCGCAAACCGAGGCAAGGCATGTAAGAGAGTTCGAAGTCCGGAGACAGGCGCACGGCGCGACTCGAGACTTCAATGAGCACAATATGCAACATCACCGAAAGGCCAATCGGTGACGCCGAAGTCTTAAGGTCGGTCAAAAATGGGGTGTCTACAATATATGATTATGTTTATAAATGCATTGCATATGTATATTTGTTTGGGCAAGAGAAAGGGGATGGACTCCATTTGAAGCAAGTTGGTCTAAGTGTCTTGGCTGAAAGACCCGAAATCTCTTATATAAATTGGTGCCGGTTCCTTCGGACGAAATATCCGTAAAATGGAAAGGTTTGAAGCGTTTATGTGTATTTTGCATAGTTGAAAAACCATTGAGTTGTAGTCTCACTTTGGTTGTTGAAGGATAATGAATTTAACTCATAAATTGAGTGATATATATGAACTTGAAATGAATTGAAGGAAAATGAAAATGGGGTTTGGTGTTAGTGGCATATGAATATGCAGGCTTTGTAAATGTTTTAGTATCAGTATTGTTTATATACGTGGTATTTAAACCTTTGCTAAACTTTATATATTGTGTTAGATTATCTCTACTGGACTGTTGGCTCACCCTATATGGAAATATCATTTTCAAGTGCAGGTGAGGTGTTACCTCCAAGGCAATAGCATGGATGGACTTTCGGGAAGTAAGGGCTTCTTAATTATGCTTTTATGTGTGTATGTTTGTTATTTGTAAAGCCAAGGGCTTAAAATGTAATGAGCGAGATTCAATTTGTATAACCAAGCAATGACTTGGAAAGATGTAAGCCTACATGGCCTTTAACTAATTGTTAAACAGTAAACTCTGATGTATGAAAGTATGTTGTTTCTCATATTTATTCCGCATATGAGTTATCTTTATTGTATTATTTTGGGGGCGTTACATTATGTTTATAAAATTTCTTATTTATCATTTAAATTCTTCAGTCGACTATGTATTCATTTCTTACTCAGTTGTATTTTGAATACAAATCAATTTATTCATATGTGTGAGTGATTTTCCGAGCTGGAGAGCACTGGCAGAATAGATGACACCTGGCTGACCTGCAACAGAAAGAGAAGATTCCGATGGTGGTTCGTCCACCCGGGGGCACTCCGACGATCAAGTCAGTATATCTCTCAAAAATAATCAATAGTGCAAAACTCACTATTCAGAATATAAATTACGTACCTTCGACCCATCGGGGGTGCCTTTCTTTTATAGTTAATTCAATCTTTGTCCCAACAGAAGCCTAGCTTCAATGGACTTTAGCTTAGTACTTATTCAGGACTCTTTAATAGATAAAGATAAACTCCCTAAGAGCTTTATCCTTATCCAAGCTGAATCCCCTTACTATTCTAGGACTCTTATGCCTTATCCGCTTATCTCGGATTCTGACATTTTCGGAGATAACCTCGGCCTTGCCAAGATCACTCCTGGCGGGCATGACCAGACGTGGCACCTTGGTCGACACGTCGGCGTCGCCTTAGCCACGTGTTGGTACTTAGAAATATATCCCCACAACTGCTCCCTAGGTTCTATTACCTCGGCATTCTGAGGTGATGGAACCTATATCGGTACATGCGCCGTCTGACAAATCCACTTTTCTAGGCTCATAAATTGCTTTTGTCGCTTTAAGTTTTTAACAAAAACTTTTTCCCTTCTTGTTTCTTCACTTTACTTCCTCAGATTCAAAAACTTTCTCTCTCTAGTCTTTCTCTAATCCTCCATTTTTCCAAGTTTTAAGCTCGCCACCGCTGTTTCAATTCTTCCGCGGGTTCTTGCCAATCTGTTCCACTACCGCCGTTCTTCTGACTTCGGCGATCTCAAGTATCGGCTTCTTTTTTCTGGTAAGTCAACATTCCTTCTAGTTTCATTCCTTCTTGCTCTCCAAGAAATTCTACTTCATTATTAATCGTCATTACTGTTTTACTCAAGCTTTTGATCTATGAATCATGCATCTGAGTGTGTTTACTTCTCGATTTTGCTTTTTGCCCATGCCTTTGAACACTCGCACTGTTCACATACCTGTTGATTTCTGTCACTGTTCTTGGCCTGATACACTCGTGCAAACTTTCTGTCTTGATTTCTTGATGGTTTTATCACCATTCTTGTTTCTGAAACGGATCCCTGTTTTTCTATTTTCTGTATTCAACCTTCGTTTCCTTAGATCTAGGTTTTGGGATTTGTTGATAGAACCCAAAATTTTTAGGAAAAACTGAAACGAATTCCTTCTAGATCCATATAAACCCTTTCCATAGTACATTTTTAGGTTTTTAGCCAAGGTCCGTTAAACCCTCCAAAAACACTTCTTCCTGAAATCTGGTATCTTCATTTAAGCCGACGTTATGGGTATGTGGAAACACAGAGTAGACACCCCGGCCAAATTAGAGTACTTTAGGTAAGAGTTCGAAATCCCGTCCGACGTTCATCTGAGGTTGGCTAAGGAGGATGACTCTATCATGCCCGATGAAAACCTTATGCCTTTCCTAGTAGTAGCGTTTATTGAATGTGGACTTAGGTTTCCACTTGACCCTTTTTTTCTGTGAAATCCTTCATTTCTATAGGTTGAACCCAATGCAACTTGCCATCAATTCTTACCGAGTTATTAATGGTACCATAGCCTTAGCCAAACAAGAGAATGCTAAGATTACTCTTGCCGATTTTCCAGTACTATTATACCATGTGTCGCTTGAAATCGGAAAAAGGCCACATCTATTACCTCAAGCTGAGGTCCACTGAATACAAAATTGTTGCCGACCTCCCTAACTCCAACAAGGGAGCGGGGATGATTACTTCATCGTCTCGGGAAACTGGGAGTTTCAGCCAAACGATGACCTCTATCTTTCTCCCCTTAGTCGAACAGTTTTCGGGGAAGGAGCTGGTAAGGGCCATCCTTCACCAATTTTCTTGCTTTCTTGCATAAAGTTTTCAACATTCTGTTCTCATGTCTATGCTTTTTTTTCTTCTTTTTAGTTCTTCCTCAGCCACCAAAGGGCTTCCGTCAGTCTTTCTTTCCCAGCAAAGACTTGAGGAAACTATCGAATTGCCGTCAGGTTGAAGGCCCTCTACTTCTCAACCTCATTCCTACCTATAAGTTTGTACTTCCAGACGTCCCAAAAAAGAAGAAGAGAAGCCCTCCTCCTCCTTCCGCCACAACTCCACAAGTCGAGTCAACATCTCGGCACTAAGGATCAACCTCGATCCAAATTGAAAGCATTCGCCAACCTCGGCTCCATATCTCGATCCCGATATCCCAAATACAAGACCAAATGATTTAATCGCTTTTCCCTGCCGAGATGAGTCGTCAAAAAGTAGTTGCCAAGGATCTTTTGGCCAACATTTCTACCAATGTTGACGCTCAGCCAACACAAACCCAACCTCAGCCAAAGCAGAAGGAAAAAAGAATCAAGAAGGCTCAAATTTAAAGCTAAGGTGACTCAAAGTTGATATCGAGGATGCTTTGCCAATTTCAAAATTAGCTTCAAGTGAGAAACCACATCCGCCGAGAAGAGGCCCGCCGAGGCCCAAATGCATCCGAGTCCATCCGATCAAGAGGCCAAGGTCATCTGCCGCAACCACTTCGATCTCAAGCATGGTGCCCCTCGCCCCTCAAATAACTCGAAGATAAGCGCTATGGCCAGTGATAGCGCCGATGACATAAATGTTGGCGTTGCCCTTAGTACTGCTCTGCTGCTTCCTGGCGATCTTGACCGAAACGCCAAGTTGAGCGAGTATGAGAACTATGCTCTGATGCTTCAACATTCTGTTCAAGTAAGTGCCTTTATTTCGTCGTTTTTCTTTCTTTCCTTGTACTTGGAAAAATTTTCTAATAACTTTTATTCTCTTTTAGGCCATCCAGCATGCCCATTCCTTTTCAGTACAATCTTTCGAGAACCGGGAGAAGCTGGCCGAGAAGAAAAGGGAGATCTCCAGTCTTCAAAAAATTAATAAAAATTTGCAGTCAAAGATGAAGACCCTGGAGGACCAGGCCGAGGTCGCTATCAAAGAGAAAGACGATGCCGAAGAAAAGGTTGGTGTTGCTGAGGCTATAAACAAAGTCCTTCAAGCCCAACTGAAAGAGGCCGAGGATAAAATGGCCGAGGCCCAAAAGGAGCTTCAAGACGCCTTGGCCACCAAAGAGGCCGAAGTCAAGGCCGCTGACGCGAAGGGCTACAACGAAGGGGTGGTCGATGTTACGGCAGACTACGAAAAGCTAGTGAAGCAGGCATGCAACAGGGGTTTCACCCTTGGTTGGATGACCTTGCTGAAAAGGCTTGATGTCCTTGAGGACTCCTCCCTCAGGAATGCTGATGTCCTTCCTCTGCTGTTCCCCCCAACTCCAAGCCAATCCGCCGACGAAGACTCTGAGTCCGAGGAGGAGGTTTTGGTGAGGAAGTCAAAAGTCGTTGCTGGGGCCAAGTCTCTTCCTCAAAATGAGCAAGTCCTTGACTTGACTCAAGATGAGGGGGTTGAGGAGGTTCCCAAGGAAGCTACTCCTGAGCAGGCATCATTGGACGTGCCTCTCGCCGACAAGAGCCTTGATCAGACCCTTTAGGAGATTGATGCTGAGCTTGCGGCCGAGAAGGTGGCCGAGATGTCCTCCCAACAGTCTTCCGAGATCCAGACCCAGCCTGCTAATGATGCTGTGGAATCTTAGTTTTGATGTCTTTTTCCTTTGTTTTTTGTACTTTGTACTTCTTTGTTTTTGAGTCAGTGTAAGCTTTTCATATGGCCGATGTGCCTTTCAATGAATAGAACTTCCTTCTTTCTTGAATGTCTGCATGTTTGTCTTCCCTTTATTGCTTCTTGTATGACTTTCATACTTGGAATAATTTTGTGTTTTCAAGAAGCACCGTAGTCTTGTGCAACCTTCTCGGGGTGAAGCACCCTAGTTTACATCGGCAAGTACATAAGTACTTTTCTTAGCATGACCATGGTTTCAGTTTGTCTAATTTTAACTTGTAAACTTTTCTTAAGTTTCAACAAGTGTTAAAACATCATCTCGGTTTAACTTCTACTTGTGAACTTTTCTCAAATTTCAACAAGTGTTAAATATTATATCGGTTTAACTTGAACTTGTAAACTTTTCTCAAGTTTCAACAACTGTTAAACATCATATCGCTTAACTTGAACTTGTAAACTTTTCTCAAGTTTCAACAAGTGTTAAACATCATCTCTTTAACTTGAACTTGTAAACTTTTCTCAAGTTTCAACAAGTGTTAAACATAATCTCTTCTTCGCCTCTAATGTGAACATAAGTTCCACTTGGGTTCTTATTATGCACGCATTCCAGAAACAATCAGTCACAAGTGTATAGATATAAACAAGCTGAGACTTTATTGATTTCCTTCGGCAAATAACAAAAGAACAAACAAATTCTAGTGATAGAAAAATTTCAAATTGCAAGTGTTCCAAGGCCTTGGCAACTCTTTGCCCTCATTATCTTCAAGCCGATATGCCCCATTGCCTAAAATCGAAGTGATTCTGTAGGGTCCTTCCCAGTTTGGGCAAGGGATCCTTCTTGTTGCCGACGACTTTTCTCAAGACGAGGTCACCGATCTGAAACTCCCTTGGATTGACCTTCTTATTATAAGCTCTGGCAAGCTGCTGCTGGTATGCTGCCAGTTGAATTGTAGCTCTCTCCCTTCTTTCTCCCAGTAGGTCCAGATCTCGGGCTAAGAATACATCGTTAGTCCCATTCTCTACTCCCTGGGTTCTGGTCCCAGGGATGCCAACCTCCGGTGGAATGACAGCTTCTATGCCATAGGCCATGGCAAAGGGGGATTCCCCTGTTGATCTTCTTGGAGTAGTCCGATATGCCCAGAGCACACTTGGTAGTTCATCCACCCATTTTCCTTTTGCTGCCTATAGCCTCTTCTTTATCCCATTCAAGATAACTTTGTTGGATGCTTCTGCTTGTCCATTACTTTGAGGAAAGCTTGGGGTTGAAAAATAGTTCTTGATCTTGAACTTTGCGCAGAAGCTCTTGATTAGCTTACTGTCAAATTGTGTTCCATTGTCTGCGACTATTGCTCTTGGAATCCCAAATCTTGTGATTATGTTCTTCCATATGAAGCTCTTTACATCCATATCTCGAATCTTGGCTAAGGGCTCAGCTTCTATCCATTTGGTGAAGTAATCTGTTGCTACCAGTAGGTACTTTCTTTGCCCAGTTGCTTGGGCCAGTTGTCCGACAAGATCCATTCCCCATTGGGCAAACGGCCAAGGACTGGATACTGCGTTCAGGTCTACTGCCGGTTGGTGTATCAGGGGTGCAAATCTTTGGCACTTTTCACACTTCTTCACATAGGCTTCTGTATCTTTCTGCATGTAGGGCCACCAATACCCCTAGGTAATGGCCCTATGGGCAAGTGATCTGCCCCCAGCGTGGCTTCCACAAATTCCTTCATGAATTTCATATAAAAAATCTTTGACTTGTAAAGGATGTACACACCTCAAAAGGGGTCTAGTGAAGGATCTTCTGTAGAGGTGTCCTTTTGCTGTCAGACTGAATCTTGCCGACTTCAATTTGATCTTGTGTGCTTCCTTGTGGTCATCTGGCAGCTTTCCTCCTTTCAGGAATGCAACAATTGCATCCATCTAGCTTGGTCACATGTCCACACACATTACTTCACACTTTGTGGTCAGTGGTTCGATGCTCGGGCCCGACAAGTAGTCAATCATTATTGTCCTTGCTTTTCCTGGTTGTATTGCACTAGTTAGGTTGGCCAACGTATTGACATGGTTGTTATCATCTCGGCTAACCTGAAGTAGTCGGCAATTCTGAAACAAGGCTGCCAATCTGATGACCTCCTTTGCGTAGGCCGACATTCTTTCATCTCGGGCTGCAAACTCACCCGTTGTCTGGTTAACTATCAATTGCGAGTCACAAAAAACTATTACCTCATCTCGACAGCTGCCGCCTTGCCACCCCGCAATGAGTGCTTCATATTCGCTTCATTGTTTGAGGCCCCGAACCCTAAACGACCGACCGTTTCTAGTATCTGCCCATCTGGGGATACTAGTATTACTCCTGCCCCCGCCCATTGTCAGTTGGAACTCCCATCAATGAACAGTCGAAAGGAGTCACCGATGTAAATGCTGTAGGGTCTGAGTTTTTTCCCTTTGCTTTGTTCTTTTGCCTTTGCTTGGGCTCCTCCTTCCTTGTTTGGACATCGCTCACCTCGGTTCAATGGAGCCTGATGTTCGATGGATTCTAGCGTGAACTCCGCCATGAAGTCGGCCAAAACTTGACCTTTAATTGCTGTTCTAGGTCTAAACTCCAAGTCATATTGTCCCAAGGCTACTGCCCATCTGGCTATCCTGCTAGTCAGATCTCCTTGCTACAGCAAGGACTTCAAGAGGTGTTCTGTTAGCACCACAATTTTATGGGCCTGGAAGTAATGGTTCAGTTTCTTTGAAGCCATTACTAAAGCCAGTGCCAATTTCTCTAAGGGTAGTTAGCTTGTTTCTGCATTGGCTAGGGTTTTGTTTACGTAGTAAACAGCCCTTTGCTCCCATTTTTCTTCTCAGATTACCACTGCGCTTATCGCATGTTCTGAGACTGCTAAGTACAAAAACAACTCCTCTCCAGGTTCTGGATTTGAAAGGATTAGAGCCGTGGTCAGATACTTTTTCAGGTCAGCCAAAGCGGTTTCGCACTCCTCAGTCCATAGGAAGTCCGTGGCTTTATTTACTAAGTTGAAGAAAGGTCTGCATTTATCTGAGCTTTTGCTGATGAACCTATTCAGGGCTGCAGCACTTCCAGTTAGCATTTGTACCTGTTTTGCCGACGTCGGGCTCTTCAACTCTAGGATGGCCTTAATCTAATCTAGGCTGGCCTCAATGCCCCTTCTGGTCACCAAGTATCCCAAAAACTTACCAGATCCCAGTCCAAATGCACACCTGGCTGCATTGAGTCGGAGCCGATATGTTTTTAGGATGTCAAAGAATGCTTTCAAGTCGGCCAAATGACCTTCAGGTTCGTTGGTCTTTACGACCATGTCATCAATGTAAACTTCCACCGTTCGGCCAATCAGGTGTTTGAACATCTTGGTTACCATCTTTGGTAAGTGGCTCCTGCATTTTTTAACCCGAAGGGCATCACTCTGTAGCAGTACAGCCCTTTGGGAGTGATAAACGTAGTCTTCTCTTCATCCGCAGGGTCCATAGCTATCTGGTGATACCCCCTGTAGGCATCTAGAAAGCTCATCCTTCCATGTCCCGAAGTGGCATCCACTAGCTGGTCAATCTTGGGTGAAGGGAAGCTGTCTTTGGGGCAAGCTTTATTTAAACTGGTAAAGTCTACGCAGACCCTCCATTTACCGTTCCTCTTCTTCAACACTATTATGTTCGATAGCCATGTCAGGTAATTTACCTCTTGAATGGCCCTGGCCTCGAGAAGTCTGGGTTTACTCTCTTCCATCGCTTCGACGCAGCCAACATCGGTCTTCTTGTTCGTTGGATTACAGGTTTGGCCGACCTGCCAATGTTCAGCTTATGGCAAGTGACCTCGAGGTCAATGCCTGGCATTTCGTAAGACGTCCATGCGAACACCTCAATATTTGCTCTCAAAAAAGCTTCTAACTCTTTTTCCTCTTCTTTGGCTAAACCCGAGCCAAGAAGAAAGAAGCGTTCTTCATCCCCCTCCTGGATGAGGATTTTTTTCAGTGCTTCTTCGCTCTTCTTGGCTAGTTCCTTGCTGACATCCTCTAGGACTTCCACGTCCTCATCTTCAATCTCTGCCTTCTGTGGTTCTCGAATGCTGCAGGTGGATTTCATTGCTGCCATGGAGCAATTTTTTCCCTGCAGTTGGTCTCCTCTAATTTCTTCAATCCCATGCTCTGTTGGGAACCACAATAGTTGATGCAAAGTTGAGGGAACAGCCCCCATTGCATGCAGCCATGGCCTTCCCAAGATGATGTTTTAAGGGAAGGATGTGTCGACATGAACTCGTTGTTATCCTCCCCGGTGCTTTCCTCGCACCTCCAAGTCGGTTGTTCCTAGTGGCCATGTCGGCGTACCATTGAACCCGACCATTGGGCTATTGGATTGCTCCATATCGTCTGGATAAAGGCCGAGCTCCTTGTAACATCGAACGTACATGATGTCGCAAGAGCTGCCTTAGTCAATCAGGGTGCGGTTTACTTGGCACTCCCCAACCTGGGGGGGTACTACCAAGGCATCAAGCTATGGATGTCGCATCATCTCAAGGTCGATTTCTGAAAAGGACACTACTGGTCCTTGGCATTCCCCTGGCCAATGTCTCTTCTTCCCGACTTGGTAGACATGTTGCAGGTGCTTCACCTTCTGGATCTCCCCCCTGATTTCGTTCTCGTTGACCTTCGAGTGAATCACATTGACTACCCGAGGTCCTCCTGCATGAGGTTGCTAAACTGGGAGAGGCGGAGCTGCTGGCGCCTGGGGCAGTCTTGCCTGTTCTTCCCTTATCCTGGTCTCATCAACGAGGTCTCTCAGATGGCCTTGTCTCACCAGGTCTTCCAAGTGTGTTTTCAGGGCTCTACAGCCCTGAGTCATGTGCCCATCTTCATTGTGGTAAGCACAACGCCTACCAAGGTTTTTTCCCATAAATTCTCCTGGTGCCCTTGCTGGTGCTCTAAAATAGGGTTGATTCCGAATTTGTTCCAGGACTTTGTGAATTAGGATTCGGAACACAGTTGTCACCGTCAGACTGCTTTCGCCTCTTGCTTGCTTGCTCGGTCCATTGTTACCTCGCCTCGCTTCGTCGAGCCGTTTCCTTTTTCATGCTTGGTCTCCTTAGTCCCCGATGTATCTTCCTCGGCTCTAGCATATTTCTCGATTCTCGCCATGAGTTCTTCCATGATTTTTGGCAATGTCTTTGCCAAAGATTTTCACAGTGGATAGTCGTCTTTTAGGCCGTTTTTGAAAGATACGATCGCCACCTGTTGATTACACTCTAGTATTCGGTTGAACACCTCGTAGTATCTTTTTGCATAGGTCCTAAGGCCTTCATCCTTATTGATCTTCAAGGCCATTAATGCGTCCACTCGCAATGGCTGCAGCTTGTTTGTCACAAACCTGGCCACAAACATCTCGGCCAGGCCTTCCCAAGTCTTCACATTTCCTTTTGGTAGCTTGTGGAACCAATCTGATACAATCTCCCCGAAGGATGAGGGGAACACTTTGTAGAGCAATGGCTCGTTCCCACTATACAATGCCATTGAGATCAAGTATAATCCAATGTGGAAGTTATGGTCTGACTTACCATCGTATATTTGGAACCTCGACATACTTAATCTCTTTGGCGCCTCAAACCTGTCCAACTCCACCGAGAATGGTGTCTTCGGCTTATCTGGGGAATTTACCTCAGCATAGGCTTTTTGTTGCTTCCTTTTGAGGTAATCTCTCAAGTCCTCCTTTGTTCGCCCAGGAGCTCGGCTATCTCCTGATTTCAGTCTTTTGGGTGCACCGCTTCAACTTGTGAACCCTCTTTGACCCCTCTCCATGAGTTGTGTCAAAGCACAGTGCCTGCCCCTGAACATGCCGATGTTCTTTGGGGTCTGCCTCCTTTGCGTGATGCGTCCTCCGCGATTCTGCCCTTCTTGACTCTCCTTGTTCGACTTCCCTGGAAGGTCGGCGAGAATGTCTTTCGCTCCTGGTGTGCTGAGGGGCTATTGGAGTAGTTTTCTGTCCTCCCTTCTGGGTATTGACCGTTGGAATTCGCGTGTCATGCAGCAGAAATGGTGGCTGCATGACATTGTTTTGCATCATGAAGTTGACGACCGATTGTAGGTCTGCCAACTTGTTTACCATCTCTTTAACCTCTTTGTCCCTCCGCAGGCATCTATCCTTCCATACCTGGAGGTCATCCTCTTTGTAGTACCCACTTCGATCTGGCTTTTTTGGTGCGTCGCCATCCTGGCCGACGTCTTTGTTGCTGTGATTCTGGTCACGAGTTTCTATGTTGCGGTTGTCTCCTTCGATGTCAAGGTCGATAGGCCTGCCACTCCCAGCAGGAGCGTCGTCTCCAATCTTTTCCTTTTATCCGTTGCTGGCCATCTATTCTCCTTCCTTTCCTACAGACGGCGCCAAATTGTGTGAGTGATTTTCCGACCACACTGCCAACTCAGTATTCAGTTGGAGAGCACTGGCAGAATAGATGACACCTGGCTGACCTGCAACAGAAAGAGAAGATTCTGGCGGTGGTTCGTCCACCCGGGGGCACTTCGATGATCAAGTCAGTATATCTCTCAAAGATAATCAATAGTGCAAAACTCACTATTCAGAATATAAATTACGTACCTTCGACCCATCGGGGGTGCCTTTCTTTTATAGTTAACTCAATCCTTGTCCCAACAGAAGCCTAGCTTCAATGAACTTTAGCTCAGTACTGTAGACGTCCCCGAACGCATCCCGGGGAAAGGGAGTGCGAGTCCCCCCCGTTCTGGTTCGATATCGGGTCTACTACAGTTCAAGGACTCAAATGTCACGGTTCTTAATCTTGAACCAAAGAGTCCAAATCCGGCAAATCGTTTTGAAAATAAATTTTTTGAAAGAAGTGCTAAACATGGACTGCTTTGCCAGATACAGAGTCGCCACCTAAATGTTTTTTAATGGGAAATTTAGGAAACCCTGACTCGGTGCCAAAGGCCACGTGTCCGTCATCACCAAAGTTGCCTCGGCTCGGGAACTTGGGTACGCTTAGAAGGTCACCTCGTGAGCATTCCGCCGCCTACCAAAGACCACTCTACTAACCATGATATCTTATTTTGAAAACATTGTGAGTTCTTATTCCTTATTAGCCTAGGTTACTATGTGATGCGCAAAGATACAAGTATAGACCTAATCACTGAATTGGAACAAAACACTTCATGTTTGTTTGTTTGAGTAATGGTTTGATGGTGCTACCCGCAGGTAGGCTAAGACGTGGATTTGCCACCCTCGGGTGGGCTTAGAAAAAAAAACATGATTTTGCCACTATCTAGTGGGCTTAAAACAAACATTTGATGAATTGTTCCACTTCAAGTAACCCAACCTCCACCCACAGCATTCAAGGCGCTTATATCACATAAGCACGAGTTCATAGTAAGCATGCTATTCATGGCAACACTCACACGCATGTAAGGATGCTAAAGCATAAAACTCACAGAGTACTCCAAGCCAAAACAGAAACTCATTAGAAATCATGCATGATCCTAAATGCACAGAATCGCCTAATGCAACACATGCAAAGATGCGAATTATAGTAGGCTTGGCTATTCTAAACATGGCATATGGAATGCTACAACTAACACGTATTCAATTTGGAATTGAAATATAAATGTAGTTTGTATGATGCGCCGAGCCCGGTGCGTGCAAAACAGATGAATGATGCAAACATGCTGTCATACTGTATGCTAATCGAAATATGCCCTATATCTAACCATCATAAGCGGGTAAATAAAAGGGAAGAAAGACGTGGGGTTGGAAGACATACATCACACTCACCCACACTTATTACAATTTTGCCTCACACGTAGGGTCCGAATAAATAATACAAATTCCAAATGAAAGAATAATACAAATCAATAATATACAAATCCCTAATTAATTAACAACTTAACTAAGAAAATCAGAATTGGCATGCAAGCCGTGGACCGCTTGACTCATTCCCGATGATGGAATGATGCATGTTTGGGTCTGCGCTGAAATCCACGGCGATGCCCCGATTAGCCTCGCTTTGCAATGTTTCTGAAAGCGCCAAGCCTCTAAGATCACGATTCTTGATATGTCGCAACAGAGAGCAGAAAGGGCATAGCAATGTACTTTCACGATATATGCATGCCTCGATCCTCGTGCCACAAATCACGCATCTTAATGCATGATGGCCGAGGAGCCGAATTGTACAACTCAATATAGAATGAATGCATATGAATGCTACAACAAAACCTAACTCCATCATGGATAATCCGGAGTGTCGGTGACTTGGGAATTGAGACCCGCTCCATCGCCGAGTATAAAACGCGTGCTCGCTTCCGTGCTTGCTAACTCCTATCCCGAACATGATGCAATATGCATGATATGCATGAAATGTAGCTAATATGCAACCCTAACATACACAATGTCATGGAATGGCATACACGCTGTACGAGGTAATACACAACCGGGCATACACAATGCTATGGATGAAATGGCATACGCAATGCAATAATGGGCTTACACTAACATGAGAGAGCCTCAGCCACACTCACATAGGAGGCCATCGATGAAAACAAGATACTGTGCGTGCTGGCACGCAAACCGAGCATACCTGCACCGAAATGCCACTCTAATGAGATATGACAAAGACATGGAATATGATATGCTAACATGCAAAAATCAGTGGCAAAATGAGGGGCAAAACAGCCCCGAAATGAGGCGAAATAATACCCGATGCATGAAATGATCCCGAAATGCGAAGATAAGTGCACGAAATGGCTTATAGCTATACAATATATGCATAATTGATACATGAAATGAAAAAGAAGAAGCAATGCAGCCCCAAAAATCACATTTTTACAGTACAAAACATGGCCAAACAGCAATCACAAGTAGGGCTAAAATGGCATACAAAAATGGCTCTGCAAGGGAGGTCATGAAGCAAGTGGTACATACAATGCCCAAAAATAAAAATACCCTTCTACAACACTGAAGAGGGACTAAAAATATGAACATTTACAGCAGATGACAAGCCTCAAATCCGTATGAAAACATGCTCAAAATGCGATGCAAGATTAAGGTCGCAAGAGGGTATAACATGAGGTATACAAAGCATTCACCAAACAGCCAAAGACCCTTAATGAGATATTCCAAGAAGGTCAAAATATGGCCATTTTCAGTTCTGATCATGGCCGAAAACAAAAGCTAGATAAGCCTAAAAAAGCACGCAAAAATGGGGGCCAAAGAGGGGTATAACATGAAGTAGGCCAAATATACATCAAAAAACCAAAGACCCTTAATGAGATATTCCAAGAAGGTCAAAATATGTCCATTTTAAGTTCTGATGATGGCCTAAAAACAAAAGCAAGACAAGCCAACAAAGCATGCAAAAATGGGGGCCAAAGAGGGGTATAATGGTAAGTACAGCATGGAGGCCCCCAACAGTGTTGAGCCCTTCTACAATGTTGTAGAGGGGCTCAAAATAATCCAACTCAAAGTTTATATCATGCTCAAAAAAAGATCACACATAGGCTAGAAATACCATGCAAAATAATGGCATACAAGAGGGTATTGAAGCAAGTACCAAATGGGGGGCTCAAACAGGGTTGAGCCCTTAAACAAACATTAAGAATGGCACAAAATAATGACCCTTTCAGTTAGGGGCGGAGCCCAAAACAGCAAGAAAATAGGCTAGAAGAATGGTGCAAAAAAGTGCTACAAAAGAGGGAAAGATGAACTTACCCTTGAAGACCAAACTTTTGCTACCTCTTGGACCAAGGAATGTTGCTTCCTAGCTGCTGGAAAGCACCCCAAGCTTCTGGCAATGGAATGGTGGTAGTGGTGCTTGGTGGTAGTGAAGAAATGGAGCCAAAACTTGAGAAAATGAGAGAGAAATAGAGAGATATGTATGTGTATCCTCAAAGCAAGTTTTCCAACCCTTGAGATAGAGAGGGAGCTGCTGTATGTATGCAAGGATGGAGGAGAAAGGGAGAGGAAAATGTGTAGAGAAATGGGATTAAGTTCCCTTCTTCTACCAAAGTCCCCCGAAATCAGATATTTTGGGGGAAAAAGTTATACAGCTACAAGACACACATCCCAAGGAGCATGGCCGGCCTGCTATTTTTGTTGCAGGTGGCCAGTCGGCCACCCCCTATGGCCGGCCGGCCAAGGGGCAAAATGGTCCAAAACAATTTCTGGCCGGCCACCAGATATTGGTGTCCTCCCAGGTCTCCTCAACACAACCCTGTGGTTCAAAATTGGCAACTGTAAACGGGAGAGACAACAAGCCACTTTTAGGAGGGGTTCAAAAGGTTCAACAACAATTACTGGCCGGCCATAGACTTTTAGGGTCCTCCCATGTGTGTTCAACACAAATATGTGGTTTGGGGTTGAAGAAAATGGCCCTAGGGTGGTCAACATTGGCTCGGAAGTGAGAAAAACGGGCGTCGGAGGGCGCCGGAGGAATATAACTGGTTGCTGAGAAAATTGTTGGCCTCCCACTCTTCAGTGACCTTCCTGGTGATAAAACAGAGGTACCTGCCAAAAATGAACGAAAAACGATGCAAACGGGGGCCAAATAAACACGCAGCCGGTCCCAAAATAGGTCATATAATCGAAGTGGCATTCGCCATAAGTGGGTCTCTCAGACCTCAGTGTCCCTCAAAAGGGAGTAAATAAGATGTATGCCAAAAACCGGAGGAATCGGAGATGGTTAGACGGTCCCGAACCAAGGCACACGGCCTGACGGCTCCGAAAACCGAGAACCGGGCTCTGAAATGGGCAAAATGGCCTACGGCCACGAAATGTAGCCCACGGCCACCGAGAGATGGTCTACGGGACCTCTCCCTCCCTTCAGGTAGAGAGAAAGAGAAAACCGAGTCTGGTTCGCAAACCGAGACAAGGTACAGAAGAGAGTTCGGAACTCCGGAGGTAGGGCTCACGGCCGCGACTCTGAGACTTTTGAACGAGCACAATATTCAACATCACCGAGCGCTCAATCGGTGACGTCTGAGTCTTAAGGTCGGTCAAAAATGGGGTGTCTACAGTTGCCCCTCTTTGACAGAACTCGGAAGTCACAAGTGACGGGAGTGAATGTCAAAGCCTAGAGACGACCCATTTTTAACAAGGTCGAAGACTTAGACAATCATACAAGATGCACAGAGATATGTGCCCGCAGGTGTGCTCGCAGGCAGGGGCAAAATGCAAAGCGATATGCACAGAGCCAGATGTAACTTAATGATCATGCAAGTGCAGCAAGCTGTAATGAAGCAAGTATTCGCAAATAGATGCAACAATTTTAAGCAACAATGCAAAGCGACAACTACATTTCATGCAGTTAGGAATGCGGAGAATTACTTAATCCTCGTCGCGTCTCACACGGAGAAGATATGATACCTGTGCGATTCGTCTGGTCGCACCAGCCTCAAATGAACCGTACATACACTATCGTGCCTGCAAAAGAGAGAAATTCAACAAGAATAATATGCTAACAACATATATTCAATGTGATTCCTGTGATTCCGAAAGTTTGACACACGCAGTGTCGGCGAGTGAATGCATCGCAATGCGAGAAGAGAACGTGCGTGACAATGCATGCTCAAGCACAGAGGTATGGTACACCAAGAAAACATGCATGACAATGCAAAATGCTCGTGAGAATGCAAGTTATGTGCACAACAATGCAAAAGGAGCACAAATCGAAAGTGCGCTTGTTGTAAACAACGAGTAAGGAAAGACGGCGAAGGCGACTCGATCACGGCCTCTGGTTCACCTCCCGGAGAGGTTACAACATGCTCAAAAAGGATACACTCTGATTTTGATGAGTAATGATGAGACACATGTCAGAAATTGCAGCTGAAGTTCCAGCGGAGCAATTTTGCGCCAGAAAGTGCACTTTTCTTGAACTTTTTCAGGTCCCGAGAACTCCGATCTTCCTCAAAATTTGCAGAGAGCTAGGTGAGCATGTGGGGGAGATGGCCGGCCAGCTGGTTGCCCAAGGGGAGGCCACCGGCCAGTTTCCAAAAAGCAAATGGCCGGCCATTTAAAAGGTGGCCCGCCACCGCCAAAAAAGGCGCTTGGTCTTTTCGCCCATTTTCTTTTATATTCTCTCATCCATTCACTTCGAGCTCACACCCACAACTAAAACTTCTCCTCTTGCCTCCCAAACCATTTTCTCCTTCAGATCTGACTTTATACGCCAAATTTAGCCTCCCACGCAAGTTGTTTTCGCAAAAACATTCGATTTTAAGCACTTTGGACCGATTTAATTTTGATTTCGGGGCTTCTTTTCTCATTTTCACCACTTGAGGTAAGTTTGTCTCAATATTTGGAAGATTTTCTCGGGAGTTGACTTTTGTTGACTTTTCCATTTCCTGAGAGTTGACTTTTGTTGACTTTTTCCAATTTTGGCTCATTTTTGCTCCTTTTGCAGATTTTTCGAAATGGCGGGTAATTTCCCTCATGGTGGAGGTCCTCCAGGTGCCAGGGATGATTTCGATATTATGACGCTACCCCCGAGGGTCCGACCATTTATTCCTGAGAGATACGCCCCGTCGATGCACATTCTTCCACGGGCCGTTTTTTGTCATTTTACTGACTTCAATGATCGGGCACCCGGAGATCTACTTCTACGAGAGCCGGAGCATCACCTTTCTTACGAGGCACGAGAGGTATTTCACTTCATTTTCTGTATTTTTCGTGCATTTCATACCTTTGCCATGCTTGAACACACAGTTTAGCTCATGACATAGTACTTTGCTTGCATTCTGAACATGTGGCTTAAACACTTGAATTTCTGAACACTAGGCTCATCGATTGATTGTGAACGCACAGTACACATTAGTTAAGGATTGAACACACGGCTCAAACACTGATTTGTCGAACACACAACCCGAATTTGAAGGTGAACACACAGCACGCACTGATTAAGAGTAGAACACACAGTTCTAGTTAATGGTGAACACACAGCCCACACTGATTGAGAGTAGAACACGCAGTCCCAAACTCTGATTTTCTGAACACACAGTTTTAGTTAATGGTGAACACACAACCCACACTGATTGAGAGTAGAACACGCAGTCCCAAACTCTGATTTTCTGAACACACAGTCCAAGTTGATGGTGAACACACAGCCCACACTGATTGAGAGTAGAACACGTAGTCCCAAACTCTGATTTTCTGAACACACAGTTCAAGTTGATGGTGAACACACAGCCCACACTGATTGAGAGTAGAACACGCAGTCCCAAACTCTGATTTTCTGAACACACAGTCCAAGTTGATGGTGAACACACAGCCCACACAGATTGAGAGTAGAACACGCAGTCCCAAACTCTGATTTTCTGAACACACAGTCCTGGTTGATGGTGAACACACGGCACACACTGATTGAGAGTAGAACACGTAGTCCCAAACTCTGATTTTCTGAACACACAATTCTAGTTAATGGTGAACACACACCATTAATCGATTGAGAGTAGAACACGCAATTCCAAACTCGATTTTCAACACACACCGGTAGATGGTGAATACACTAAGACACAATCGATTGAGAGTATAACATGCATCCCAAACTCGATTTTCAACACAGTCCAAGTTGATGGTGAACACACAGCCCACATTTTGATTTTCTGAACACACAGTCCAAGTTGATGGTGAACACACGGCACACACTGATTGAGAGTAGAACACGCAGTCCCAAACTCTGATTTTCTGAACACACAGCCCAGACATTTGAGATGAACACGCAGCCCATATTTTGATTTTCTGAACACACAGTCCAAGTTGATGGTGAACACACAGCCCACACTGATTGAGAGTAGAACACGCAGTCCCAAACTCTGATTTTCTGAACACACAGTCCAGACATTTGAGATGAACACGCAGCTCATATTTTGATTTTCTGAACACACAGCCCAGACCACTGAGATAAACACGCAGCTCATATTTTGATTTTCTGAACACACAGCCCAGACATTTGAGATGAACACGCACCTCATATTTTGATTTTCTGAACACACAGTTCATTTACTTGCGTTTGCACATGGCTCATTCATTTCATTCTGACACATAGCTCATTCATTTGATTTGCACACGGCTTGTTCATTTGATTTGCACACGGCTTGTTCGTTTCATTCTGACACATGCATTCATTCTGAATGCAGATTGGCTCTCGTACCGTGCGAGGATATGGCTCCACTGTTGCGAGAGAGTGGTACACTGAGCTTCCGGAGGCTGTCCGGGATTTAGTTGATTTAACAGGGTTCGGGGCCTTCTGCGTAGGGTTATCACGTTGTCCTGTCAGTAGGACACAGTTAGCCGCTTTGGTGGAGAGATGGTGGGACACCACCAATTCCTTCCACTTTTCTGCCACCGGGGATCTGACCATGACCCCGCTAGATTTTCTGCATTTACTGCCTAGACATAGGAGGTTGGCCCATTCTCACGACGAGGATATGGGCGAATGGGAGGCCGCTGGGTACATCTCTGGGGGTCCGCCCCACAGGAGAGCTTCGGGAGAGTCCCACACCTGGTTCTCTTCCTGCTGAGGCCGAGATGGAGCCCGAGTCTCGAGGAGGTTGAGCAAGACGCCTGCGGTTTCCTTATGTTCCTCTTCGGCACCACTCTGTTTGCTGAAAGGGGGAACACTGTCGGGTTGTATCTTTTGGGTGCCCTAATGGACCTACCACAGTCGGCACGATCGGGTGGCGCCACTGCTACCCTCTATTGCTATATGAGCTGCCTCATGCAAGTGGGAGACTTACTCGGCGGCTATTGGAGAGCCTGGGAGGTACGTTGTGTCCTCTCGATTTACATTTCTGCTCCTCATTACTTGTTCATTGCACACACGGCGCACTTTACATTCTGTATTTTGCCCTCAGCACTTTGTATTTACATTCCGCACTACTTTTCTCAGCTATGGGTCTACTTATATTTTCCGACATTAGCCCCAGAGATGGAGGTGGTAGGGCCCCTTATGACCCCGTTTTCATTGGTATTCGAGGGCCAGCACCGACCGAGACCTCGAGAGACTCTCTTCTACCTGCGACAGTATTTTGACACTGTTCGGACGATAGAGGTATTTCAGAACTCTCAGTTCTCTTCCGCTTTCATCTTTGATTTGCCTCAGATATTCCGATTTCGATTGATTCATGCAATCGGTTATCCGCAGATACGTGGCGCCTGGGCGGTCTTGGGTGATGGTCTCCGATATCAGTATCCCGGAGGATCGGGTAACTCCCAGTACAGGTTCCTGCTTGAAGGCCCGGTTGGTAGAGCATGGTTCCTAGGGGAACGCTTTCTGCGTTAGGTATGGGGGTACAATTCTCAGACCTCCCAAAGACCTCCAGCCACTATGCGGACTGCTGATAGACTCTCTACCCAGGAGGTCGTTAGTGCTATGCAGGGCACCGATGCTTTGCTGCACCTTACGGACGGGGATTACGCCACTTATCGTCACACATATCTGATGCCTCCTTTGACGAGAGTGCGTGCTCCGCCACTGAGGCCTGCTGATGTACCATCTTCGAATCGGGCTCGTGCTACGGATATCCCCTCCTCCAGCAGGGTTGGTACGTCTCGAGGTGGGGGTGGGTCGATTCCCCCGATCCCTCCGACTCTTCATCATCCTGGGTGGCTAGATATGCCGACTGAGTTGACGAGTTGGCGATTTGGGACTCCTTATCAGGTCTCGCTGGAGCCTCCTCTTCCTGACCACAGATATGTCAGAGATCCTGATTCACCCCCGGTATGTTTTACAGCTTTGATTTATCGGTCAGATACTTGGACATTCATTCCCTCACTGATAGTTTTGCATTTGTATCTGTAGCCTCTAGTTGAGTACATGGATGAGATGCTTGGGATGCTGGCCACATTCGAGGGCATGATCCTACGGAGGGAGGCACAGCTGGCCATTATGGGTGTACAGGTACTGTCCATCTTTCCTATATTTAGCATATTTCTGATGACATACTGGTTTTGAACATTCTCACAGATGATAGGTCGTAGAGCACATCTGACACACACCCAACTCGCATATTGTACTTGCATCTGCTTTTCCATATTTGAACTGATGTATTGAACTCTTCACTTTCAGATGCCTCCTGTATATGCACCGCCGCGGGACGGGCCACCCGGGCCATCTCAGAGAGGTCGAGGTGCTGGGCCATCTGGGCCCTTTCGAGGAGCTGGGCCATCCAGGCCTTCTCAGGGAGCAGGGCCATCTAGGCCTTTCCGAGGAGCTCAAGGAGCGGGGTCGTCTCACAGACGTAGGGCACACGTTATAGAGGCAAAGCCTGATGAGGAGGAGGAGGTCGCAGATCGCGAGTCAGAGACATCTGCTGAGGAGGGGGGCTCCGGCCTTGGTTCTGGGAGTGGAGACAAGGCTGAGGGAGATCCTGAGGATGACAGCTCCAACCCGGATGGTGATGATGGTGTAGAGGTTATCCCGCAAAAGAGGATGAGGGGGCCTCCTCATTCCCGTTCCCGAGGATATTGATGCTATTTCCTGCATTATTTTACTTTTTGCTAGTAGTTTGTAGCACTTTGCATATTATTAGGCAGTTTTATTTTCTGTAAAACTTGTACCTTTATTTTGTTGTAAAACATGATGGAATGAAACAGCTTTTGAAAAGGTGTTTGTATTCGAAACTCTTAGCATCGCATCGCATCATTCTGCACAAAAAATGGAATTGAATGGGAATGTGCCTTGTGTATTTATCGGGTCAGGTAATGAACCGACGCAACAAATCAAACAACTCGACTCACTAAGAAATAACAGAATCTTAGCAAGTTTACAACTCGATAAGCAAAATACAACAATGTTAATGACTCGATAAACAAGACTTAACAAAATTGCATAAATAAAAAGTAATAACTCAAAACACAAAATGCGACAGCTCGACAAAACTTACAACTCGATAAACAAAGCAACAACTCGATAAACAAAATACAACAAAGCGTACTTCGGACGAACGATCTGGATGATGGAATGCATCGGAACTGAGAGAAATGGAGGCCTTCGACATCCCCGATGCATAGAAATGCCTCAAACTTCCTTCCGGAGGGCAAAACAGGACCAATGCATGGCCGGCCACATTTTGCATCTCGATCGAAGGTGGCCGCCGCTTTTTGAAACAAAGATGGCCGGCCTGCTAGAATAGGTGGCCGGCCGGCCACCTTTCCTGCAACTCCTAGAATTCTGACACTTGTCCTCGAATAGTGTTTTACCCCCCTATAAAGCTCCAACTTTGGAACTCATTCATTTCATCACTGCTTCGCACAAAAATGGAGGCATTTCTCGCAGAAAATCTCACATCTTGGATCTCTTCTTTAGATGGCTCGGAAAAGTTGAACTTCCGGGGTTTCGGCTTGAATGCACTATTCACGCTGGGCCGGACTTCACTGCATCTTCCTTTCCTCCATGCCGCGGTGAGATTTTGGAACCCAGTGATGCACGTCTTCAGCTTCGGAGGGCAAGAGGTATGTCCCACTTTTGAAGATTTTCAAGTTTTGATAGAATCCAAGCGAGGTGAGGAAATCTTGCCCCAACTCAATTTTGGCTATGCCCACACCTTAGGGCAGATGTGCGGACTCAACGCGCACGATGCTCGATCCCTGATTTGTAACGGAATGTTGGATATCCCAAGCCTGATTTACCGGTTCTCCGATGCTGGTGACCGCAGCAACCATCATTGGCAAGGCTTTCGGCGACACGCCCTCTGTTTATGCATGTTATCTCATTTTCTGTTTGCCTCGAGCTTTGGAGGATCTAGCGTCCGTCTGATTGAAGTGGCCCAAGGCTTGAAAGAAGGAAAGAGTTGCATCGCCATGACATTGGCTGAGACACTGATGGGCTTGGATGCTTTCTACTGTCGGGAGACGACTAGATTTGTAGGGAGTCCACTACTGTTGCAGGTAATGTTTCCCACCCGATCTCACATATGTATTTGCTCACATCGCTCGGCCCTCGGGCTCGGTTTTTCTCACAAAACCCTTTTCTTACTTTTCTCTCATCGTACATCTCTCTATTCTTTATTCTCTCATTTTTCATCCCTCCCTAGGTATGGTTGATGGATAAATTGCAAGTTGTGGACTCTTGCCCTGCTTACTCAGCCCGTGGCTATTTCTTTCGACAATGCCTAGTCGACGCCCTTGATGAGGGATGGTGGTTTGAATGGATGTGCAACTTGTCGGCAGATCGCATTGCGTGGCACTGCCCTTGGCTCAATCTCCCAAAGAATGAGCTACAAAGATGTCTCAAGCAGTCGGGATTCGATTGATCGGCTTGACTCATCACAGATTCTATTTCCCATTCCAGTATTCTACGCCAGGCCATGATCGCTTGCCCACCAGGGGATAGAGTATCCGCCACATTCCTTCGAGGCGCAAGACAAATAGCTCGGCAGTCAAAAGATGGGGAAATAGAGAGCTCTTGGCCCCTGCTCCCACTTTTAGTTGCACTTTGTCTGACGAGTGCTGGGATTGGCTCAACGAAGAAGCACAGGTTGGGCCTAGGTTGGCATTAGAGGCTTCAACTAGCTCTAGCAGGGGGCGCAGGGACACTTGACTTGACTATGCTCCGGATTTATTGCTTTACTAGTACTTTCAAGTTTTCTTCATGAGTGTAATAAAAAGCAACCTCAATTGTATGCAAGAGCAAGAAAACTCTGTTTTGAAATCAATGAAATTGAAGGTTGTGGTACTGAAAATTCTCCGCTTTGGTCCAAAAATGGTTTTAGTTTTAAAAAGAGTAATTTTGAGCAAAGTCAACTTTTATTAAAACTTTTCAAAACTATTTTCGATATGGATCAGAACTGGACACGCCTGAGATCTGTCACTGAGATGCACAACCCCGGATCCTAGCAACTGGAAAGTTGCCCCTAGTCTGAAAAGTGCCTCGGCAATTCATAGCAACGGAAAGTTGCCCCTAGTCTGGATGGTGTCACAACACTTCATTGCAATGGAAAGTTGCCCCTAGTCTGAATAGCACTGTACCGGAGATCACGATAAATGCTGATGGATAGAGATGACTGAGATGATCAAATGGACAAAGTTGATCGGGGAAAAAATTGTGGTCAACTTCAGATGAAGTCGCCACGATCCCAAAGATGGGAATCAAGCCCACGTAGTTCAGCTTAGGTTTGCTCGGGTATTTTTACTCTCCTTTTGCGCTTTTAACTTTTGCCAAGGCCGCCTTTATGGTTTTCAACCTTGCGAGCTCAGCTTTTATAATTTCAAATTTTCTATGCTCAATTTTGCCTAGGTCGCCTTTCGGGTTTTTTCGCCTAGCGAGCCTCTCAGGGGTAGTATTTCTTCAACTTGTCCATGTTGATCAGTTGAGAAAACTCTAAGCCATCTAAATCCATCAGAACCACAGCTCCACCAGACCAGATTGACTTGATAATGTAGGGACCAGTCCAATTGGGTCTGAACTTGCCCCTTGGGTCGTGGATGGAGGCTCGGTTGTCTTTGAGTACCAAATCTCCTTCTTTCAAATTCCTGGACTTAATCTTCTTGTTAAAAGCCCGGGCGATTCTGCGTTGATAACTTTGGACGTGGTACAGTGCCTTCAGCCTTCTTTCATCGAAAAGTATGAGTTCCTCGAATCTGCTCTGCTGCCAATCCGCTTCGGCTATCTGGCACTCAGCCAATACTCGTAATGACGGGACCTCAATCTCAATAGGTAGAACGGCCTCCATCCCATAAACTAATGAGTACGGAGTCGCCCCAGTAGAAGTTCTAATTGAAGTCCTCAGAGTCTCACGGCTTATCCGCCGCCTTGGTAGGTTTCCACCATCTTCGTAGTATGCGCTTGATATTCTTGTTGGCGACCTCAATCGCCCATTAGTTTGCGGCCGGTAGGTAGATGACTTATGAAAAGCCACATTGTATTTCTCCAACAAATCAATCACCACCTTCTTGAAGTGGAAACCATTGTCTGAAACGATTTCATTTGGGACCCCGTAGCGACAGATGATGTTGTTTCTGATAAATTTTGCTACATGCGAAGCCTTCAACACCGCATAAGATTGGGCCTCGACCCACTTTGTGAAATAATCTATCGCTACCAAGATGAACTCATGCCCATTCGACCCTTTGGCGTGATACCGATTACATCAATTCCCTGCAGTAAAATGGCCATGGCGGTCATGTTGTACCTTTTGACGGCGGATGTTCATGCGATTTCCATGAATCGACATTTGTGGCATCACGGACTAAACTAATACAATCCTCCTCCATGGTGGACCAAGAATAACCTGCTCGAGAATCTTCCGTGCCAACATTACCCCATTCATGTGTGCACCACATTCTCCTCCGTGGATGGCTTCCATTAGACGCTTTGACTCTTCGGCATCAACGCACAGTTTATGCATTCCCAGATGACCCCGTTTATACAGTTTACCCCCACAGATAATGAACTAAACTGCCATTCTCCTGATTGCCCTTTTGTCTTTGGCATTTACCCCCGGCGGGTATGTTTCTTTCTCCAAGAAGTTCCAGATGTCGTAATACCAGGGGTGTTCGTCCTGAACTTCATCTATGGCTGCAATCAACTCATAGGCAGGTGCAAATTTCTGGTCGATGATGACTGGACGCATTCGGACTCCACACGGGATGTCTATCATAGATGATAGAGTTGCTAAGGAATCTGCGAACCTGTTGTTCTCTCTTAGTAGATGAGTAAAACTTAGCTTCTCAAACCGAGGAATCAGCAAATCCAAGGTTTGGTGATACATCATCATCTTTTCCTCTTTCACTTTCTAGTCTCCTTTAGCTTGAGACACAACAAGGTTCGAATCCCCAATGACGTCCAACCGTCTTGCCCCTAGTTCTAGGGCTGCTTCTAGACCAACGATACACGCCTCGTATTCTGCTTCATTGTTCGAGACTTTGAATCGGAGTTTGAAGGCTAGAGGGGTACGGGAATTGTCAGGTGCTATCAGTAACACTCCTATCCCATACCCATGTTGATTTGACGCTCCGTCAAAGTACATCATCCAAGTTTCATCGTCGATATGCAGAATTGATTCATCCGGAACAGTACTTAATCGCTTCATCCCCTCAACCGTGGTCGGCAAGGAACTCGCCAACGCTCTTCCTTTTCATCGACTTGCGTGTCACGTACGTGAGATCAAATTCGGAGAGCAACAGCAACCAACGAGCTAGCCTACCTGTAAGTGCTGGTTTCTCGAAAAGATATTTGATGGGATCAAGTCGTGAAACCAACATTACAGAGTGAGCTAACAGGTAGTGCCACAGCTTCCTGGGAGCCCATACCAGAGCTAAGCAAGCCTTTTCCAGCGGTGTATACCAGGTCTCATACTCCAGCATCTTCTTGCTGAGATAGTAGATGGCTCTCTCCACCTTGTCTTCTGATTCTTGTGCAAGCATGTAGCCCATTGTAGTTTCAGTTACTGACAGATACAAAATCAACGGTTTCCCTGGTTCTGGTGGCGATAAAACGGATGGGTTCTGTAGATATTCTTTAATCTGTTCAAATGCAGCTTGACATCGGTCGTCCCATTGGAACTTCTTTCCTTTCTTGAGGAGGCCAAAAAGTGGTTCACAAGTCCAGGTTAATTTTGAAATAAACCGTCTTATGAATTGCACTTACCCGTAAAGCCTCGCACCTCCTTTTCGGTCCTTGGTGGTGGCATTTCTAAGATGGCCTTGATTTTGGAAGGATCGACCTCGATGCCTCTTTTGTGTAATCAAACCCCAAAGATTTTTCCTCTCAGAACACCAAATGTACATTTCGAGGGTTTAGCCGAACCTAATTCTCGATCCTTTGGAAAAACTTATGCAAGGGGTGTAGTGGCCTCTCTTCCTTGGACTTGACAATCATGTCGTCCACATACACCTCAACCTCTTTGTGGATCATATCATGTAGTATTGTGGTCGCGTCTGCTGATAAGTAGCTCCGCCAAATGTTCTTCAACCCAAACGGCATTACCCTAGGTAAAGATGTCCCCACCGGTGGTGAATGCGCTTTTTCCTATCTTCCGGTGCCATTACTATCCGGTTGTATCCCGAGAAGCCATCCATGAATGAGAGCAATGCATGCCCGCCGTGAAGTCTACCAACTCATCGATGTGCGGTAGGAAAGTCGTTCTGACTGGCTCGCTCAAATCCTCAAGTCTACACACACCGGATCCCGCCATCTTTCTTCGACCGAACAATGTTGGCCAACCAAGTCAGATACTCAGATACCAGCAGGAAGCCTGCGTCGATTTGCTTGGTGACCTCTTCCTTAATCTTAAGAGCCTAATCCGGGCGGATCCTTCTGAGTTTCTGCTTGACAGGTCAGGCCTCGGGGTCAAGGGGGATCCGATGCTGTACAATCTCAGGATTGATTCCAGGCATGTCTTCGTAGGACCACGCGAAAACATCTTTGAAATCTTTTAATAAAGCGACTAAGCGCTCGCGTTCCTCCGAAGACAACGTGGACTAGATCTGGACCAGCCGCGGGTCCTCCTCAGTACCAATGTTCACGGTAATGATTTCATCCATTAATGGTTTAACAAATCTCTCTTGCTCTTGTTCAATTAAACGTTGTAAAACCGGAGGAACTTCGTCCTCGTCGTTTTCATCAAAGTTTTGAAAGTCTGAATTAATACAATAAATCAAGGGCACAGAAAAATACTCGGAAACCACAGATAGTTCATTCTCATTAGGCACATCCAAATCATCCGATTCATTGGTTACAACAGACTCAAATGAAAAGGAAAAGGATGACCTAGATAGGACTGTGCCATCCGGGTTAGCTTCCCCAGGAGTACCAGACTCAGACTCAGTCGAGCTGGAACCTGATTCCAACTCACAAGACTCGGTGGAATCAAATTCCGGCTCACTACCTGACCCAGTGCTGCTGGACAAAAATCCCTCATCGTACTGCCAGGTGAGAGAGGGTGCGATTGATGCATCCCAGATAGTCAGCCGGTAGGCCCACAAACTGCTCCATCCCCAATCATGGAAACCACGGTTATCCCCAAGCACTCTTGGTCGATCGGAGGATCGAGAGGAAACATGCCAAGCTACCCCCATTTCAAGTTCTCAGGCCCTCGTGATCCACCGCTTATTCTGCTCAACCTCACCGATGGGTGCTCGCTCTGCGGGCAACGCTATCCCCGGATAGTTGCAGGTCGAAGAAGATCTCGAAACCTGGTATGCGCTTCCTCTCCATGTTTAACCATGGCTCGGGAAGCCGCAAATGGAAAGTCCCTCCTGCATAAAGCGGCCGCTCAGGTACCTGGATGGGCCTGCATTAATTCAAAAGGCTTCCCAACTTCGCCTGCTCACTGCCATTTTTTCCTTTCTCACCCAGTCCTCTTTGGTGGGCGATAACCCACCAAAGGTATGCGGGTTGTGTGGCACTTCGCCAATGTCATACTCTTTCCCCGCCGCCTCCTTCCTAATCCCATCCCGAGAATATGTTGTAGCTTGTTCATGAGGTAGACGGATTGAGCACTGACGTACACACCTTCATTCACAGCCATAATGTTCTGCACTACCCGGGCCTCTGCCAAGGTGAACCCTGACAAGAACACATCCTCTGCGCCGTGCTCGATTTCCAAAACTGGTGTAGACACTTCTGGTGGCGGGTGGATGGATGAATTTCCGAAGACAATAGCTACCCCCTTCCCGTGAGGGTATTTCAACATCTGGTGTAGAGTGGAAGAGACTGCCTTTACTTGGTGCAACCACGGCCGCCCCAAGAGTAAGTTGAAGGTTGCGAGAACGTCCAAGACATGAAATTCGATGTTGTGTTGTCCTGGACCAACCTGCGCCTGAACCTTGACAGTCCCCATCACTTCTCTGCTGGTATAATTGTAAGCTTTGATCACCTGAGTGGTTGGTATGAAGTCCGCGGGTTTCAACCCGATTGCATATGCTGTTCTGGCTGGGCAGACGTTGATAGCGCATCCGGATCAACAAGTACCACCAGATCCACTTATCTCTACATTCCACGGAGATGTAGAGGGTTTGTTATGATTTACGCCTCAGCGGCAGCTTGTCCGAAAAGGTTAATGCCGGAACCTCCTCCTAAAAACCAGCCCAACCAGCTGCTCTGGTGTAGTATCGATGGAGAGTTTGGCCTTGTCCATAGCAGATAGGACGGCCTGTCTCTGTACCCTTGACACCATAAGCAGTCCCTAGATGGAGATGTCTGGTTGTATCTTCTTTAACCTGCCTCAAGATGCTTCTTCTTCAATTTGCTTCTCCCTCTGTTTCTCAACCTCTTTATCTTTTCCAGATGTTTCGGGTTGGTCTAGGTGTGGGGGCTTGAAGTACCGCCCGCTCCTGGTCATGTGGTCCACCTCATCGAGGTACCAAGTGTCATCTGGTTGAGCACCTACCCAATCTTCATCCGTGGGCAAGACATAAGTCATCGTCTTCCCACCATATCCCGCTAGCGCTCAATGTGACACCTATCCGTTCTCGAAAGTTTGTACTCTCGGTACTTTCATCCCATATGCTCACAAAGATATCCTCGCTTTCGCAAAGACTTTCAATCTCTTCATGGTTCTTGGCTTTCCTGATTCTCTCGTAATCCCAATTCTTCCTTGCTTCTCCCGTGTTAGTATGGTTTGTTGTTCGCCATAATATCTTGATCCCGAGCGAAATTCTTTGTACCGCGCCTCCGCAATCCATTCGACTCCGCCCTTCCGCCATCATTGATACCCTTGCCCTGCCTTTGCTCGGAAGTTCCACGACATCTGGCTGATCATCTAACCATCTGATAACTTCCGCCGACTCCTCATATCCAAACCAGTTGACTATTACATCCCCTGATTCTTGGTCATTGAAGAACTAGAGGTTGGCAAAATCTTCTTCCACTGTTGTCAGACCATCTGCCACTTGTTCAAGTTTGTCCCCCCGAATCATGCACAGTTCAGCTTTTTCTGGTAGCCCCACACTCAACTCCGACTGGCCCACTGGTAGGATGTATCTGCTCGGATCATAGGCTCTTCCAGCTAGATTCCCAGACTGTTCCATCCCAGACTCAATAATTCTTCCTTCCTCTGAAACCTGCCCCATTCCATCTTTGATGGTCACCACTTTTGGCTCGGATTAGGTTGTGAAGGCGTCCAACATGCACAAGTCAGTGCAGTCAGGAAGGATCACTTCCAGCTTGGGTAGGTGAGAGGGAGTAATATAGATACTAGGATCGTAGGACACAACCCCAGTTTGGATGAGGTTGACTCTTTTGGGTGGTGGATCTTGGTTATGTGCGGGGAGTGGGTTGGTTGTGACGTTGGGTCTTTCGGGAGGCAGAATAATGTTTTTGTCAACGAGGTCCTGAATCTCATGACGCAGCCGGAAACATTGGTCTGTATCATGGCCATGTTGCTGGTGGTACGCACAGTACTTGGCCGGGTTGTGGGAAGGGGGGAGTGGATTTGGTAATGGCCTCGGCTCTTGGGGTTTCAGATGCCCCTTTTTTATTAGAACCCCGAGAGCCTTGGACAAAGGCATGTATAGTGGAGTGAAGGTTCTTTGGCCTCGATCGATATCTCGGCTTGGGTCACGCTCCCGGATGTACCGAAAAGGGTGTGGCCGCCATGCCTTGGATGGGAAGGGGAGTGGTGGTGACCATATCGACCTCGAAGTCCTTGTGTTTGCAAATACCACTCGGGCCTGCGTTGTTTTTGCGATTGAATGTCCCTCGGGGCTGCTCCCGGTCCTGGTCGATCAAACCTTGCTTCATCGCATCTCGATCTGACTCATCTCGTAACCGAGAAGGTGAGAAAGGAGTACGATCATCTTCGCGATGAGTTTCGGTTGGAGATTGCGCACAATCATCCGGATTTGATCTTTGTCTCAGAGGCCTCAAGGTCATCATCGACGCCTTTGTCCTCCATCTAGTTACAAAATCGGAGAAAGACTCCTTGGGTTCCTCGCCTCGCTTTTGAGATCACGGGTTGTAATCTCGATCCGTGTATTGTACGAGCATCAGGCAACGAAGGCCTCACCATCTCATCCCAAATTTCTTTTTCACGTCATCTTCTAACTTTGCGTACCAAATGGCTGCCACACCCGACAAAGTTCGGCCAAACAGGGAAAGCTTTTGTGGTCGAGTTAGGCCTATTGGCCTCAGGATGTCTGAAAATAGCCGGAGATGGACCATAGGATCCCCTGACCCATCAAAACGATCAATCTGTGGCATCTTGAATCTGTCTGGCAATGTTACGGCCACGTCGGTGTACCCATCTTCGATGTCTGGGATGGCCTTCACCCCCTACGATTTCTTGAAAAGCTTCTCCAACTTACTCAGTTTTAGAGCTGTATGATCTACCTCGAACTCGAATGGGGAGTCCGGGTGGTTGGGTGTAAGATTCTTGGACAGTTGCGGCAGAAGTGGGGGCGGAGTCAGCCCCGTTGGAAGGTTGGTGTCCTCTTGAATATTCTGGACATTGGGTAGGGTGTTCTGGGTGTTCGGGAGGGTATTCTGAGGATTTGGCAGGGTATTATGACCAATGGGTGCCTGCTCGGGTAGTGGAGCCGCTGGTGGAGGAGGAGCCTGATGTGAAGCAGATGCGCGATTCTCGCCAGCTGTACTTAGTAATCACCGCTCTTGGGCCATGATCGCGCTTGTTGTTTAGAAAATTCCGCTTGGCCGATGGCATCCTCTCAGACTGCTTTCATGCTCTCGTGCATTTGGCGATCATCGCCTCTATCCTCGATGTATTCTCATTGCTCCATCCTAATGACCGTAAATGTATCTCTATGGCGCATACGTAAATCTCAACTCGATCATCTTGTCAAAGCAGCCCTCTGTCCCGGTAATCCCTGTTCTGACACACTGCGCCTCCTCGGCCTTCTTCTGATAACTGGGGGTAGAGAGTGGAACACTGGATGTCCGTCAACCAGATCCTCGGATCGATTGAGTCGGCGACCTCGTGTCCAAAGTGCTTGGGGAGTATCTACTGGGTCGGAAGCAATCGTATAAAACGCCTAGCAAAAGATAATAAAGCGAAAAGGAAATAAATAACCAGATAAACAGGAAGCATAACAGCTTAAATTAAATATACACAACACACAATCGGGCATACAACACACAGTTGATAAGCTGAAAATACACTGTCCTCAATCATCGATCATCGCTCTCAGATCATCGTTTCCCCAAAATCAATCCGATATCCACAGCATAACCGATTCTCGATATTAATCGATGCCCGCAGTTCGATGCCCAAACTCATAGATCGATACATGCATTCCTCAGAGACACACTCTAACAAGCACATAGCAGATAAGTGAGAGCCAAAACACCCCTATGTTGGGGTACGGTTTCCCTGTCCTATTTTGTCAGGAGCTAGGGTTTTACTACGCACACAGCGGTTTTAAACAACCTATAAACAGGTAAGCAACCTGTCCTAGTTTGGAATGGTCACTATGGATCCGAATATGCACTAGGTCGAATGGTCAAAAAGGGTGCCCCGGGAAAATCGGGGTTTGTGTTCCCATGCTGTCAGAGCCCAGAGCCGATCAGCCTTATGGATATGCCTTGACAAGACAAGCCTCCGGCAAATCATTCGGGAATGGCATATGGCAAACACGGTGTCCTAGGCGCACCAATGCAAAGAAACACACAAGTGTAGTCAAAACTAGATATCATGAGTTCGAGTCAAGTTCTCTACGTCGCCAGAAATCAGAGACGTCCCCGAACGCATCCCGGGGAAAGGGAGTGCGAGTCCCCCCCGTTCTGGTTCGATATCGGGTCTACTACAGCTCAAGGACTCAAATGTCACGGTTCTTAATCTTGAACCAAAGAGTCCAAATCCGGCAAATCGTTTTGAAAACAGATTTTTTGAAAGAAGTGCCAAACATGGACTGCTTTTCCAGATACAGAGTCGCCACCTAAATGTTTTTTAATGGGATATTTAGGAAATCCAGACTTGGTGTCACAGACCACGTGTCCGTCTTCACCAGAGTTGCCTCGCTCGAACTTGGGTACGATTGGGGAAGGTCACTTTGTGAGCACCCCCGCTCGCCCGGTCAAAGACCGGCCTCTACTAACCATGATATCTTATTTTGAAAACATTGTGAGTTCTTATTCCGGTTATTAGCCTAGGTTACTATGTGATGCGCACAGCATACAAGTATAGACTGAATCGCCTGAATTGGAATAAAACACTTCATGTTTGTTTGTTTGAGAAATGGTTTGATGGTGCTACCCGCAGGTAGGCTAAGACGTGGATTTGCCACCCTCAGATGGGCTTAGAAAAAAAACATGATTTTGCCACTATCTAGTGGGCTTAAAACAAACATTCGATGAATTGTTCCACTTCAAGTAACCCAACCTCCACCCACAGGCATTCAAGGCAGTTATATCACATAAGCACGTAGCCTCATAGTAAGCATGCTATTCATGGCAACACTCACACGCATGCAAGGATGCTAAAGCATAAAACTCACCGAGTACTCCAAGCCAAAACAGAAACTCATTAGAAATCATGCATGATCCTAAATGCACAGAATTGCCTAATGCAACACATGCAAAGATGCGAATTATAGCAGGCTCGGCTATTCTAAACATGGCATATGGAATGCTACAACTAACACGTATTCAATTTGAAATTGAAATACAAATGCAGTTTGTATGATGCGCCGTGCCCAGTGCATGCAAAACAAATGAATGATGCAAACATGCTGTCATACTGTATACTAATCGAAATATGCCCTATATCTAACCATCATAAGCGGGTAAATAAAAGGGAAGAAAGACGTGGAGTTGGAAGACATACATCACACTCACCCACACTTATTACAATTTTGCCCTCGCACAGAGGGTCCAAATAAATAATACAGTCCCAAATGAAAGAATAATACAGTCCGAATAATATACAAATCCCTAATTAATTAACAACTTAACTAAGAAAAATTGTAAATTGGCATGCAAGCCAGGGATCGCCTTGACTCCGCTCCGAATGATAGAATGATGCATGTTTGGGCTGCTTTGCGCGGAAATCCACGGCGATGCCCCGATTAGCCTCTGTTTTGCAATGTTTCTTGGAAAGCGCGCCAAGCCTCGGAAGACTGCTGATTCTTAATATGCTGCAACAGAGAGCAAGAAAGGGGCATAGCAATGTATTTTCACAGATATATGCATGCCTCGATCCTCGTGCCACCAATCACGCATCTCGATGCATGATGGCCGAGGAGCCGAATTGCACAACTCAATATAGGATGAATGCATATGAATGCTACAACAAAACCTAACTCCATCATGGATAATCTGGAGTGTCGGTGACTTGGGAATTGAGACCCGTTCCGTCGCTCGGAGTACGAAACGTGCCTCGTTTCCCGTGCCCGGGCTAACTCCTATCCCGAACATGATGCAATATGCATGATATGCATGAAATGTAGCTAATATGCAACCCTAACATACACAATGTCATGGAATGGCATACACGCTGCACGAGGTAATACACAACCGGGCATACACAATGCTATGGATGAAATGGCATACGCAATGCAATAATGGGCTTACACTAACATGAGAGAGCCTCAGCCACACTCACATAGGAGGCCATCAGATGAAAACAAGATACCTCGAAGTGCGTGCCCGCGGGCACGCAAACCGAGAACGGACCCTCGGGCACCGAAATGCCACTCTAATGAGATATGACAAAGACATGGAATATGATATGCTAACATGCAAAAATCAGTGGCAAAATGAGGGGCAAAACAGCCCCGAAATGAGGCGAAATAATACCCGATGCATGAAATGATCCCGAAATGCGAAGATAAGTGCACGAAATGGCTTACAGCTATACAATATATGCATAATTGATACATGACATGAAAAAGCAGAATCAAGGCAGCCCCCAAAATCACATTTTTACAGTACAAAACATGGCCAAACAGCAATCACAAGTAGGGCTAAAATGGCATACAAAAATGGCTCCGCAAGGGAGGTCATGAAGCAAGTGGTACATGAAATGCCCAAACAGAAAAATACCCTTCTACAACACTGAAGAGGGACAAAAAATATGAACATTTATAGTATATTACTAGCCTCAAATCCGTATGCAAACATGCTCAAAATGCGATGCAAGAGGGTATAACATGAGGTATACAAAGAATTCACCAAAAAGCCAAAGACCCTTAATGATATATTCCAAAAAGGTAAAAATATGGCCATTTTCAGTTCTGATCATGGCCTAAAACAGAAGCTAGATAAGCCTAAAAAAGCATGCAAAAATGGGGGCCAAAGAGGGGTATAACATGAAGTAGGCCAAATATACATCAAACAACCAAAGACCCTTAATGAGATATGCCAAGAAGGTCAAAATATGGCCATTTTCAGTTCTGATGATGGCCTAAAAACAAAAGCAAGACAAGCCAACAAAGCATGCAAAAATGGGGGCCAAAGAGGGGTATAATGGTAAGTACAGCATGGAGGCCCCCAACAGTGTTGAGCCCTTCTACAATGTTGTAGAGGGGCTCAAAATAAGTCAACTCACAGTTTATATCATGCTCAAAAAAAGATCACACATAGGCTAGAAATACCATGCAAAATAATGGTATACAAGAGGGTATTGAAGCAAGTACCAAATGGGGGGGTCAAACAGGGTTGAGACCTTAAACAAACATGAAGAATGGCTCAAAATAATGACCCTTTCAGTTATGGTAGGAGCCCAAAACAGCAAGAAAATAGGCTAGAAGAATGGTGCAAAAAAGTGCTACAAAAGAGGGAAAGATGAACTTACCCTTGAAGACCAAACTTTTGCTACATCTTGGACCAAGGAATGTTGCTTCCTAGCTGCTGGAAAGTTTCCCAAGCTGCTAGAAATGGAGTGGTGGTAGTGGTGCTTGGTGGTAGTGAAGAAATGGAGCCAAAACTTGAGAAAATGAGAGAGAAATGGAGAGATATGTATGTGTATCCTCAAAGCAAGTTTTCCAACCCTTGAGATAGAGAGGGAGCTGCTGTATGTATGCAAGGATGGAGGAGAAAGGGAGAGGAAAATGTGTAGAGAAATGGGATTAAGTTCCCTTCTTCTACCAAAGTCCCCCGAAATCAGATATTTTGGGGGAAAAAGCTATACAGCTGCAAGACACACATCCCAAGGAGCATGGCCAGCCTGCTATTTTTGTTGCAGGTGGCCGGCCGGCCACCCCCTATGGCCAAGGGGCAAAATGGTCCAAAACAATTTCTGGCCGGCCACCAGATATTGGTGTCCTCCCAGGTCTCCTCAACATAACCTTGTGGTTCAAAATTGGCAACTGTAAAACATGAGAGACAACAAGCCACTTTTAGGAGGGGTTCAAAAGGTTCAACAACAATTACTGGCCGGCCATAGACTTTTAGGGTCCTCCCATGTGTGTTCAACACAAATATGTGGTTTGGGGTTGAAGAAAATGGCCCTAGGGTGGTCAACATTGGCTCGGAAGTAAGAAAAACGGGCGTCGGAGGGCGCCGGAGGAATATAACTGGTTGCTGAGACAATTGCTGGCCTCCCACCCTTCAGTGACCTTCCTGGTGATAAAACAGAGGTACCTGCCAAAAATGAACGAAAACCGATGCAAAACGAATGCTCGGGGGCCAAAACACGCAGTTCGGGGTCCCGAAAATAGGTCATTAATCGAAGTGGCATTCGGCCACGAAGTGGGTCTCTCAGACCTCAGTGTCCCTCAAAAGGGAGTAAATAAGATGTATGCCAAAAACCAGAGGAATCGGAGATGGTTAGACGGTCCCGAACCGAGGTCTCTGTTCCTCTGTGTCACTGTCGGTCTGTCTCCCTCTCTGTCAATCTCGATCTCTATTTGTCGCTGTCGGTCTCTCTCCCTCTCAGTCGTTGTCGGTCTCTCTCCCTCTCTGTCGATCTCAGTCTCTATCTCTCTCTCTCTCTCTCTCTCTCTCCCTTCCAAACTGAAGACAGTTTTATTCCTAACTTATTTTCTTCTTTGTTTGAGTTATGTTGTTGATGTTATGTTATATTTTGCCTCTAGCATTGAAGTCCATTATCCAATCATTTCTTTGTTTGCATATTTGCAAAAGCAGGTTTACATTTTGTCTTGAAGATAGAAGGAGATCCAAATTGCAAATTTTGTTTCCTGAGGAGCACAGTTAGATGGAGGACTGGGGTAATATTTCATGGCTTTATTTTTGCAACATTTCAGCTTCCAAACTTGATGGAGTATTGTATGTCTTTTTAATTCTATAACATAGTCACATTTTACTATCTGAAATTACAAGTTCTAATTTATAGAACTATTTATCAAAAAAAAAAGTTCTAATTTATAGAACTCCAATTCAATTATGGTTGAATTGATTTGGGTTTATATAAATTTGGGAGATGGTGTGCAAAACTAGGAAATTGAATGGATGTTCAAAAAGGTTACCACTCCAAGTGCTTGGCTTAACCATGTTATTCATTGATTATGGCCTCGTTTACAAATGTCATAATATCCTTCCATGTTAGTTTATATTTATCGTTTTTAGTTTTAATCATAATATGTGCTATTTTGTAATCAAACTATGTTACTTGAGGATTATTTCTTTTATTACTTTGAATATGATATATGATACTTTCTAAGCGAAACTATTTTAAGTTGATGTGTGAGTTAATTGCCCAATAATCTTATAATTGTAAAGCATTAAGTTGAAAGCACGTCGATCGAGGGCTTGAGGTATGAAAAAGTTATGTTCACAACTGCCCAATAATCTCATAATTGTACAACATTAGGTGTAAAGCACATGTGTCAAGGGCTGGAGGTATGAAAAATTCTTGTTCACAACTGCCCAATAATCTCATAATTGTAGAGCATTAAGTCCAAAACACATGGCTTGTGGTATGAAAAATTCTTGTTTACTTGTGATTTCAAGGAAGATATGCAACTGATCGAGTGGATGATTGAAGAACAATAAGTGTCGCAGACCTCTAAGGGTCAAGTCTTTTTCATTCTTTTGAGGCTTTTCTTTTTTTGACTATTTTAATTCAATATATTCTTTCTTGTGCCATGAAACTAGCTTATGCAAATCAAATGCATCTAATGTTTTACAAGATTTACCTATACGTGAGTTGCAGGTGAAATTGGTTATTGTTTTCTGAGTGCATATCATGTCAATGTGGATAGATTATTGTTCTTTGAATTTCTTTCACTATATTTTACTGGTGTAGATTCACAAATTCAACTGTCTTAAGGCTATTGTTGAAAATTTTCTATTTAGGACAATTGAAATATGTTGTTGTGGATAATATTATTGTAATTTAATATTCAAAGAATAGAGTTTTACAAAATTCATAAAATCTGAAGAACAGACCGTGGTTTAGGAATGTGATTATGAAAGAAATCATTATCAGTTATTACACTACCTATTATTGCTCTTTGTACATTTTGCATATAATGGAACAACACCTCATATCCACAGAAAATTAAAAATGTTAAATAAAGTAAAACCTTAGCTAGTTTATGTACTTACCTTACTATATAATAGAAGAACTGACGATTCCATTTGTGGATTCTTCGGTGAATGAAGAGACTTGATCCTTAGGATTTAAAAGGAGGGAAATGAATAGGTGGTAGTGATTTTGTAATTTGTAAAATGAATTTAAATTTGTTGTAGTCTTTGTTTTATTTATTTTTGTAGGAAGCATGAACAAACCTTTGGGTTTGCAAAAAAATGGTTTTGATCCCTCTGAAATATGTCTATCCTAGTTTTAAAATAAGCCAGTGACGTAAATGGCTGATGTGCTCTGCATTGGATGTTAGTTGATACTAGATATAAACCTACACGTATAGGGCACTTAGAGCCTGAACATTCACATAGAAGCAAGGTTTAAAAATTTAGTTGATGTTGATGATTTTTTGTGGAACCTTGATGCAGGAACATGATATTTGGCATCTTGCCTTCAAGATTTTAATTGTTTTAAAAAAATGTTGTGACCTTTATTATTATTATTATTATTATTATTATTATTATTATTATTATTATTATTATTATTATTATTATTATTATTATTATTATTATTTATCTTCCTTAATTGTTCTTGTGGAAGAATGAGAAAACTAATGATTTTGGAAATTATTTGTGATTGTTATAGAGGACGAGCCAATTTTACCTCTTCTCAAAAAGGAGCAACTGAAGAATAGATGGGATGACGAAGATGTGGATGGAAATGATGTGAAGGATTCTTGGGAGGATGAAAAAGAAACTGCTTTGGTAATGTTGATAACATGTTCTATTTTATTGGTTTATTAAAATGTTGATAACATTCTTTGTTCTATTAGATGTGGAGATGAGTTATCATAGCTGGTACAGATGTGGAGATAATGTAGCCATACCCAAAACATGTAATTTTGTAGTATGTGTTAAATGACTGAACTTCATTTTCAGCCATTCCAATTTAGTTGTGTGCTCATTAGATTGATCCGCCCTCCTAAATATGTGGCAATATGTGATGGCGGGCATGGAAAGAAGAAAAAGGGCAAATTTGAAATTTCACGTGAAGCACGTTTAAGAGATTATGGATTGAAGTTTGGAATAATTTTGATTCTCTATTTGAATTCGTTCTAATTATAGTAGGTTTTAGTAGTAAGGGTATTAATAATATTATGGTAATTTCAATATTTGTTGGACATGAGTTGTAGGGTTCGCCTATGGGTTTTTATTTTGGGATAAGTTATTAAATGAGTTGTTACATATAGGTTTTATTATGTCTAAAATAGTCTTAGTGGTAAAAAAAATGTCAAATTTTCCTATTTTGAATTTGTGTCATGGTTGGAGTAGAATTAGAAGTCATCAAAGTTTTCTATCATAGTTTAAATAGAATTGGAAGTCATTATCATAATTAGTTTAGAATATTTGCAGTTACTAAATATTCTTAGTTTCTAAATTTGACTCATAGTTGTTATAGAAATAGGACAGTCTTTAGCCTTCAAATATGTGTAATCTCAATGACTCAACTTAGTATTTTTTTTTTATTTTTTTAAACCAAACTAGCCATACAGGCATAATGATAAAGTTCTGAATCATGTGCGCACCTGTTTGCTAATCACTGGACCAAGGTTTGCATCAGGTTCCATTCCAGCACTTAGTTTTAAGTGCTTTAGCACACTCCACTAGCGTATCTTCCTTGAGAAGGTTTTAACAGATTGCTATATTAGTATAACAAAGGTATCTCATAACTGTTATAAAACTAAATAAGCACCGTTACACATTCAGCCATTTAAAACTGATAAATCCTTTTAAAATATGTTAGGGAAGAGGATCCCTTTATGTAGCATGAATAGCAAGACTAAGAAACTTAAATCTCATATTATCACTATCCTCATCAAACTTTCTATTGAGAAGACAATGCCCTTACGCTTGTTTGCGTGTTTACGTGGAGAATGCCAGTCCTTGTAGTTATAAAGAATTATCATCATAGTGATGCCCCTCATATCCTGTTAAGGGTGCCAATCAATTGCAATAAATTTGAAATTGCCTGTGTCTCATTATTTAATTCAAATCTGTTAATGGAATTTTTAAACTTGGTGACACCACTAATGCTCTAGAATTTTTGGACATCATACAACTTGAATGTACAAGTACAACTTTACTGGGGAAAGCTTTAGTAAGACTAAACACTTTCACTCACAATTTTTAATTAGAACATAAGCTTCTTGTTAGTTTGAGAAGCAACCTATTAGGTTTTTAGAGTAAAAAATATGTGATACGTTAAAAGGCTACAATATTATAATAAGGTTTCTAAAAACAAGGAAGGTGTTGCTTCAGAGACATTTACCAGATCACTAATGAGTAATGAAATGGAGCTCTCTAATGCATCTTGGAAATGGAGATCAAGATGGCCTTCTAGGAGAGCAGCAATAGGTAAGTAGCACTTGTAATGTGACTAAAATCACATGCTGTAACATTTGGAAAAATGACTGCAAAACGGCTAGATCTTGCTGTTGAATAGTTTGATATACATCATTGTGCCATTTCCTAGCAGCTTAAATTTTTGGGACAGTTAGTAAATTAACATGGTATCAGAGCTCAGTTTTGGGAGACGTCTTGGGTCCCCATTTGCATTTGGTCTCCATTTGCATTCTTTTTTCTCTTGCTTGTATTGAAAACTCTTTATGTTTGTTTGTTTGCAAGTCCATGTGCAAGAAAGATGAGGTTGCATTTGAGGGAGGTTGTTGAATAGCTTGATATACATTGTTAGATCCATTTCCTCACAGTTTTAAGTTTTCGAGACAATTGGTAACCTAACACTTCCAATACAAGAGTTGCCTTCAAGGCAAAATCAGAGACGTAGCAAGTTCTATGCCGTCCACTACTAGACTTGCCATTTTCATGTTGTGTGTGTCAGCATGTAAATGGATTGTAGTGTAACTATGATCACTGTTTTGTTAATACCCAGCTCTAAGTTCTCCAGTAATTGTTTCCCTAATATAGATAAAGGGATCAACCTTTTGTAGTCTCGTAGCTAAATTGCAACATAGTGCCAGGGTCCACATTGCAGAGGGCAAATGCAGATTCAAATGGCTATCTTGATTAGTTTTCTCTTGATGCTATGGATGGTGTTGAAAATTGTTCATTACCAACAGAAGAAACAAGGCAGGCTTGTAGCTGCTAGGTGCTTTGTATACTGTTATGAGTAGCAGTAGTAGTTTGACAAGGTTCTTATACAAAATGTTTTGTTCATGGTATGTCAAATGGTCTATGTTACTCTTAGGTTCTGCCTATTCTAAATTTAACATTGCAATAACGACCTCTCTATTGAATTCATTCTCTACAAAGTTATTTTTTTATGTCTTTGGAATTCAAATATGAATTTAAGAAAATTTGAGACCTTTGTATGGCCTGTTTATTATGAGTCTGGTTTTATAATTTGAATTTTTTTTTTATAAAAATAGTGTAATTTTGCATATATTATTTATAAAAAAAATTAGATCAATTTGATAATCATGACTTATTATTCATTGCAATGAAATTCCCTATTCATGCTTTACTCTCTCTTATTTTAGCACTTTGTCCTTTTCTCTTAATTATGTTGTGATAAAAAAAATTATTGAACATACCAATTTACGTTGGCACCTTTGTGATAGATTATTTAGCGCTCATATATTCATTTTAGTATGATGTTGATTCTAAGTTCACTAATAGGATTTGGTCTACAATTCAAAAAAAGCTTATAAAATAGAAAATAGGACAAATAGGACCTTCTTTCTACTATCCACAAGTCTTGCATATTGTAGATTTTCCATTATTGTGTATTTTTCTATGTGTTGTCCATTCCCATGTTGTATTTTTGCTTGGTTTGTAGGGTTCAAAAGATGAATAAGAGTTGGATGATGACAAAAGATAGGTTGAAAAGTAAAGAATATCAATAAGGTGTTAAGTCATTTATTGAATTTGCTACAAAGAATTTAGGTCCACAAGATGACATTCGTTGTCCATGTGTCGATGGCTTGAATGACACAAAATTTAGTCGACAAGTTGTATGGTTGCACTTGATTCGAAGAGGAATCGTGTGTTCTTATAGAACTTGGGTGTACCAAATGGAACATGTTCCCATGTGTCGTGATGATATTGACATTATTGTGTTGAATTCAAGCCAATAGGACACTTCATTAAGGTTTTAGTTCTCACTTTCATGTTAATATGCTTTGGTTGTGTTCATGAAATTTATGTTCTTAACAATAAAAAGCATCAACATCAAGGAATTGATCTGAAAATTCTTCATTTGCATACCCAGTTCAAAGTTTGGGGTATTGTCAAGTGAGACATGTTTTGTGAGACATGTCTTGTTTATAAATAAATGGTTTGTGTATATCATTTTCACTGTTGCTTATGGGTTTTGTTTAATTTGAAATTTTGTTTCCATATATCATTTTCACTATTGCTTATGGGTTTTGTTTAATTTGAAATTTTGTTTCCATACTTTCAATAGGTTTTGATGTGTAATATTAGGAGACTTAGCAACAGAGGACTTGGTGTTTGGATACTTTGAAGGATTTCATTTTGATGTGGAAAAAGGTAAGCACATGTTTTCTATGAAATATTCACTTTCCTTGAATTGATTAGGAATATTCACTGGCAATTTATCAATTATGAAACAGTTGAACAGAGTGCCTAAATTGTTGGGTTTCACATAGAGTAGTTTAGCACAACAAGCTTGGGTTTCACAAACATTCATTTAAGTTAATTGAAAAAAATAATAAATAATCCAACTTAGTCGAAAATGGGGCGTTCGAGAGGCAAAAATGTAAAACAGCCACCGAACTACTCTATGGATGTCAGGGGTTGCTTCCTCGTGACACATAGGACCTGTGGGGACAGACGGGATGTAATTAGCACACGTAGGTTGGGAGTTGAAGTCAAAGATGCCTTAAACTTAGTCGAAAAAAGACGTTTGGGGGTTGAAAATGCAAAACAACCCCCGAACCACTCTATGGATGTCACAGATAGCTTTCTCGTGACACATAGGACTTGTGGAGATAGACAGAATGATATTAGCACACATAGGTTGGGAGTTGGAGTAAAAAATGCCTTAAACTTAGTCGGAAAAAGGCATTCGAGGGGCGAAAATGCAAAATAGCTGCCGAATCACTCTGTGGATGTTACAGGAAGTTTTTTCATGACACATAGGACCTGTGGGGATAGACGATATGTAATTAGCACATGTAAGTTGGGAGTTGGAGTAAAAAATGCCTTAAACTTAGTTGAAAAAAGGCGTTCGGGGGGTGAAAATGCAAAACAGCCTTGAATGACTTTGTGGATGTTACGGGAAGCTTTCTCGTGACACATAGGACCTGTGGAGACAAACGGCATGTAATCAGCACACATAGGTTGGGAGTTGGAGTAAAAAATACCTTAAACTTAGTCGAAAAAAGGTGTTAGGGGGGTGAAAATGCAAAACAGCTCCCAAACCACTCTATGGATGTCACAGGCAGCTTTCTCATGAAAAATAGGACATGTGGCCACTTTCTCATGACTCTATGGGCATGTGAATATATTTTAGTCATGAGTTGCATGTATTTTATGTTGATGAAGAAGAACAACAAGCAACAAATTGGATGGAAAAGAAGAATAACCATGATTAATGAGGTGTATGTTCAAAAAAAGTTTGGTTTTTTTGCTTTTTTAGCCCGAAGACCTTTTCTTTAGAAACTCTATTTTTGCTTTCAATTTTGCTTTCTGTAATGAAGAGAGTATTGCAAAGGTATTTTTGCTTCAAGGAAATTTCTGTCTATTTTAGGCTCCATTTGTTTTGATGTAATATAATTTACACTAAAAATAATTTCATGTAGAATAATTTATATCTCTTATTTTTCAATGTTTGGCTTCAACTCTAAATAGTTCAAATCACAAATCTCAAGGCAGGCCACTAGTTAGACATTGCTCTGCTATTTTTACATAAAAATAAATATATCACAGATTGTTTGAGGAACCAAAAGTAGACAGTGAATCAGAATGGCATGCTTCATCACCATGTAAACCAACCAATTAAGGAAAAGAAGAAATAGAAGCTGAAACTATGGGAGACCATTTTTATTATGTTTATTATTTCTAATTGTTCTTTTTTACTGTGACACTAAAAACACAAAAGGAAATTTTTTCCATAAAGCATCAAACATATTCTCACATTAATCATTTTTCTAATAATGAATTAGAAATGCTTGCTAATCAAGTCCATGAAACTCTGATATGTTTTTTTATTCACCATTCATACTTCAAATCTCCATTTCAACAACAGTGGAGTTGAGGTGATAGGTGATTACAAGTCCAAAGGTATTGCTTACATACCCTTTGCTCGGGTTTAGGCAAGAGAGAGGGAAGTGAATCTAGAGAGGAGAAGAAACCTTAGTTTCAAATTTATAAGGTTCACCATTTACATAGTAAAGATTTAAAACTAAAAAAGAAGACAATATGCTTCAATGAGAAATCTCTCTTCATCTGGGAACTATTTCCCATCCATTTTGCTCATAAAACACTAAACTAAAGTCTCATAAGAAAAACAAAACTTCCTGCACACACTCCAAAATATAGGTTATTATGATCAAGGCATGCTTTTCAAACTATTCCCCCTCAAGGATATTATAATAGCAAGAAAAAAAAAAAGAATCTTACAACAACTAATCCAAGTAGTTTCCTTTCTAAAATAAGTTTTCTTGAGCAATATTTTACATGCCTCTGGATGCACAATACCAAAAGTGCCTATGCACTTCCTTTTGTAAATGATTCTAGCTTGTCTACCCAAAAGAAACCTCAGGTAATTGTTCCATAGGTCACTTAAAAGAGAATGTGTAGAAGAGGTAAGACTTACATTTGCATGGTGGGAATACTAGCTTGCATTTATCCCAGGTTTTAAAAATGGTGTCCCAATTACTTTCATCACTCTGTCGAAAGCACCTTAAACTTAGTCGAAAAAATGCGTTTGGGGGGTGAAAATGCAAAATAGCCCTGAACCACTCTGTGGATGTTACGGGCAGGTTCCTCATGACAAATAGGACTTGTGGGGATAGACGGGATGTAATTAGCACATGTACAGTGGGAGTTAAAGTCGAAAATGCCTTAAACTTAGTTGAAAAAGGTCATTCAGGGGGCAAAAATGCAAAACAGCCCCTGAATCACTCTATGGATATCACGGGCAACTTCCTCATGACAAATAGGACATGTAGGGATAGACAACATATAATTAGCACACATAGGTTAGGAGTTGGAGTCAAAAATACCTTAAACTTAGTCGGAAAAGAGCGTTTAGGGAGCGAACATGCAAAATAGCCCCCGAACCACTTTGTGGATGTTATAGGTAGGCTCCTCATGAAAAATATGTCCTGTAGGGATAGACGACATGTAATTTTCACACGTACATTGGGAGTTAGAGTCGAAAATGCCTTAAACTTAGTCGAAAAAAGGCGTTCGGGGGGCGAAAATGAAAAATAGCCCCCGAACCACTCTATGGATGTCACGGGTAGCTTCCTCATGACTAATAGGACCTGTGGGGATAGATGAGATGTAATTAGCACACGTACAGCGAGAGTTAGACTCAAAAACACCTTAAACTTACTCGAAAAAGGTCATTTGGGGGGGCAAAAATGCAAAACAGCTCCCGAACCACTCTATGGATGTCACGGGCAACTTCCTCATGACAAATAGGGCATGTTGGGATAGACGGCATGTAATTAGCATACGTAGGTTAGGAGTTGGATTCAAAAATGTCTTAAACTTAGTCAAAAAAGGCATTCAGGGGGAGCGAAAAATGCAAAACAGCCCCTAAACCACTCTATGGATGTTACGGGCAGGCTTCTCGTGACAAATATGCCCTGTGGGGATAGACAAGATGTAATTAGCACATGGACATTGGCAGTTAGAGTCCAAAACGCCTTAAAGTTAGTCAAAAAAAAAGGCATTCAAGGGGCGAAAATGCAAAATAGTCCCCGAACCAATCTTCCAAATACATGACTCCTTCCTTTTGAATCTTGCACCTGCCCACCACTGCATTAGCTTCTCAACAGATTTAGGGATTGCCCAGCTCAACTCCCACCACTTCAACACTCTAGAACAGACCCTCCAAATCAGTCAGCAGTGCAATAGGACATGGTTAACAGATTCCATATCCATTTTACAGAAGACACACAGAGTACTAGCATTAATGTCCAGTACTCCAGTTCTTTGCAAAAAAGCTGATGTCTCTATGGTGACATTGAACCTAGATTAGACGAAGTTAATCACATGTCTTGTGTCCGTAGACACAGTTGATTGATCGATGGTGACATTGTCTTTGTGATTATCAAGAAAAGTTGTTAATTTTTAAAGCCGAAAAACGACAACGCTCACAGGTCATTAGGCTCCATTTTGAGCACTAACTTGGGAGAATAAGAGATGCCAAATGATTTGAATTGTTTGTTGCAGTGAAAATTGCTAAGATTGGTCACAATGCACAATGAAAACAAGTTCATAATTAAAATCATGTGTATTAGGTTTTATGAGTATCTTATGAACACTTGAGATGATCTGGTTTTTTCATTTTTCATTTGCTGGTTTTTACAAAATTTTCAATCTAAAATAAGGGAGACAATACATAAACATGGTTCTTGAATGTCCATGTTTTATTTTCCTGACATTCAGTGCTATGCTGCATGATGTCCTTGGTAGATTATTTCCAACCTTGTTAAGTTATGGTTTCATGCTGCAGGCTATTGAGGCTGCTAAGACTGCAGCAAAGAGCATTGTGGATATGCAGAATGTGGTTGAGGAGGACTCAGAATCTTCGGAGGAGGATGATATGGAAGGATCTACAGCTCAAGGAGAAAGTGAAGATGAGAATGATAAACGACGTAAGGCTGCTTTGGATAAATTGGAGAAGGCTAGTGAAGATACAATCCTTGGCTAGGCATGTCGCAAATATGAGAATTTAAATAAATTGTATCTTGGGTTTGTCTTTTCTTGGATTTCAAAGGTGCATAATTTCCTTATTCATACCCTCCATATTTGTTTGCAGAGGTCATTCGTCCTTTAAACTCCCTCTCCCTAAACTTTGTTGGTCTCATGAATCCATGATTCTGGGAGGATGGACTATGTACTGATTTAGGCTTTACTTTTTTTTTTTTGCTTGTCCTCAGATTTCTATCTCATTCTTTTTCTGAGTTAAAAATTAAAATGGGGTACTAGTTCTACCTCCGATTACGAAACCTACCTCTTTTTCTACTACTCTTTGTTCTCGTGGATCCTATGACTAAATTTGTTTGGTAATTGTTTCTTGTGGTTGTTGTCTGAAATATTGGACAAATTCTTGGGGTGTACATTTGTTTAGTCGAGTTGCTTTAATTCATTTCAAAGTGTCAATTTTACATATTTATTATTATGCCCTTTTTGGTGCAGCTTATGGTGATGTGTTTTTTTCTTCTTTTTCTATTTTGAGAGTTTGTGCCAGTGTGTTTGGTGTAGGTTTTTTTTTTTTTTTTTTTTTTTTTTTTTTTTAACAATTTATGAGAAAAAAATTACTTAAATAAATTGATTATTAGGAAGGTGAAAGGGTGTGAAGATCATCGACTTTTAGCTTTGCTAGAAGCTGCAGCTGCACCAAAGGGGGCCTTAATAATGAGTTCTACTTAATTTTCAATTTTTGCAGGGTTTAAAGGTTCTTGATAGTTCTGTGGAGAATTTTGCTTCAGGACATAGCATGCATTAGGAAGTGTGTTAAGAGGGGTGTAGACGCGCCCCGAACGTCCCGGGAGGGAATCCCGTGTTGTTTATTTGGGCTTACTACAGTTCGGAACTCAATGTCACGGTCCTGTATCTAATCTCGCCGAGTTCAATGCAAGACCGATGAATCATCAAAGAGTCCAAATCCGGCAAATCGTTTTTGAAAATATATTTTTTTGAAAGAAGTGCCAAACATGGACTGCTTTGCCAGATACATAGTCGCCACCTAAATATTTATTTTGGGGGAATTTAGGAAACCCTGACTCGTTGCCTAAGGCCATATGTCCGTCATCACCAAAGTTGCCTCGGCTTGGGAACTTGGGTACGATTGGGGAAGGTCACTTCGTGAGCACCCCCGCTCGCCCGATCAAAGATTGGCTTCTACTAACCATGATATTGAGTTTTGAAAACAATATGAGCTCTTATTTCGGTTATTAACCTAGAATTACTATGTGATGCGCACAACATACAAGTATAGACTGGATTGCCTAAGTTGGAACAAAGCATCGCATATCCATTTGTTTTGAAAATGGATTGAAGTTTGCTACTCGCAAGTAGGCTAAAACACGAGTTTCGACGAATTATTCCAACTCAAGCAATCCAACCTTCAACCACAGGCATTCAGGTAGTTATATCACACAAACACATAGTCTTATGGTAAGCATGCTATCATGGCAGTCACTTACACACATGCAAGGATGCTAAAGCATAAATACTTACCGAGTACTCCAAGCCAAAGAAAGAAGCTAATTAGAAATCATGCATGAATCCTAACTATGCTGATATGCCTAATGCAACACATGCAAAATGCAACTAAGATAAGCTCGGCTATTCTAAACATGGCATATGAAATGCAACAGATAACATATATTCAATTTGGAATTGAAATACAATGCAGTTAGTATGATGCGCCGAGCCCGGTGCATGCAATACAAATGAATGAATGCAAACATGCGAACATATAGATGCTAATTGAAACATGCCCTAAAACTAACCATTGTAAACTGGTAAATAAAAGGGAGAAAGACGTGGGGTTGGAAAACATGTATCACACACACGCACACTTATTACAACATTGCCTTCTCTCGGAGGGTTCGAATAAATATTACACAACCAAAATGAATAACTAATTACAGCTAATTATTACATAACCCAAATTAATTAACAAATTAACTAAGATAAATAAGCTAGCATGCAAGTTTAAATAAAAACAGACTGCCTCAACTCTGTTTCGAATGATAGGGATGCATGCATGCTCGGGCCACCTTGTTGGGAAATCCATCGCGATGCCTCGATTTGCCTCTCGCTTATGCGGCGCCTCGAATCTTGTACAAAGCTCAAGAAGGTCTTGACCAGCTTTTCTTCCGATTTACGGTTTGTCGCAACAGAGCGAGAAAGGGGCATGGCAAAGTATTTTCAACATATATGTGCATGACTACTCTCCCCGTCATTGCATAGGCACTAAGGAATGTGATCCTTGATCTTCGTGCCACCAATCACGCATCTTGATGCACGATGGCTGAGGAGTCAGGTTGCACGACTCGATGTAAAATGAATGCACATATAAACACAAAAAGGCCTAAACTCCATCATGGGTAATCCGGAGTGTCAGCGACCGAGAATCGAGGCATGTTTCATCACTTGGAGTACGAAACGTCCCTTGTCTCCCGTGTTTGGACTAAACCCTACTCCAAACACAATGCAATACACATGGCATGCATGAATGCAACTCTAACATGCAACCTAAACATAATGCCACTAAATGATGCAAACATGCAAATGATGCTATGCAAACACGCTACTAGCATACACAATGCTATGGAATAATCAATGGCATACTCAATGCACACGAAAACTATATGGCATACGCAATGCACACATAGAGACTAATAATGAAATGATCAAGGCATACGCAATGCAATGGTCAATCATGCAACAACATGGACTCAATGGCATATACAATGCGAGATGGACTTAAACCAAGATAGGTGAGCCTCAGCCACACCCAAATCAGTGGCCATACACAATGAAATTAGGCAACAAACACATGCGAATATGCACAAATGCAAGGGACCGAACCTAAGGCACCAAATGCAACTCTATCAAAGCATGGCAAGGGATGAAATATGGCATATAAACACACATTTTCCAGCTTTGAAATGACATACGAAAGGGTCCCGAATCATGCAAACACCTCACACAATGCATGCTAGGTGGCCTAAATACCGAAACTAGTGAAGTGGATTACACTAGAGGTATGTACAGTGATGCTCAAATGGAAAAGCCAGCCCCAAACAGATCCTAGGCATGTCTAAGACAAGGGGAAAATGGTCTCAAATGATGGCTCGAAAGGCATGGAAATGCAGCTCATGCAATGGTCCAAAAACGAGGCATACAAGTACGACTCTCAAATGCACTTAAGGAGTGGAAAACATGGGAACATGGCACAAGTATGAGGTCTAAAATAACATGCATAATGATGCCAAGACATGCAAACACCTCTATTCAAGCATGAAAGAGGCTACAAAACTCAAGGCTAGGCATGGATATTGAACTACAACCATGCATAGCATGCATCATTCGACCATGAGGCACAAAAAAAGAGTTAAGGCAGTCCAAAACATGCACAAAATCAGGTTAAGGCATGGCCAAAAAGTGCTAGAATCAAGGGTCAAAACAACATGCAATACAAACTAGTGAAGAGGGTTTACACTACAAGTATATTAAGCATTCAAGAGGCCACTAAACCAGAAAAATTCAGACGTATGACATGCCAAATAAAGCCCAAAAACTCACTGAAACATGGTCTACGCATGCAAAAATGAGACGCTCCTTTGATAGGCCATGAAGAGGGTCGTTCTACACATGCAAGATGGACACCCAATATGACAAAACCACCTCCGGGCAGAGGTTATTCAGGCCCTAAAACTCACTGAAAAGGGCCTGAAACGAGGCTAGGAAGCATGCAAGTATAGGCTCCTTTGATATGCTATGAAGAATGTTGTTCTACACATGCAAGAGGGACACCTAATATGGCAAAAAAAAAAAAAAAAAAAAACTCTAGAAAGAGCTCATGCAGGTCCTAAAACTCACCAAAAATGACCTGAAACATGGCTTGGAAGCACGCACACATGGGCTCCCTTGTTAGGCCAAATATGCTAGAAAACGAAACAAGGGGTGAGAGGGTCACCCCTCTCTGATTTTGGTGCTCAAAAACACATAATAACTACTGAAAATCTGCTAGATTTCAGTGGTCAAAAGTGCCAACAAAGCTCAACACAAAGGCCCTAATGCATGGCTCAAAACAAAGGGAAATGAAGCGTGCAAGGGGGTAGATGGTCCCCAACAGAAAAATGGTCTTAAACAAACATGTTAAGAAGCTCAAAATAAGACTTTTTTTAGTTTATGAAAAAACCCAAATATGCTTGAAAACTAGGCTAAGAGATGGAACAAGATAATGACAAAAAGAAGGAAATAGAGTGTTACCCTTGTAGCCAAAAGGACCAGCAGTTCCAAGACCAAAACAACAAGCCTTCAACCTCTGAAAACCAGCTCCAAGGTGCTTAGGTTGATGGTGGAGGGGTTAGGATAGGAGGTGGTCTGCAAAGGGGTCAAGAACTATGGACTTTTGAAGGCTAAAATATAGAGACAAAAGGGAGGGATATAGTACATGCTCCAAGCAAAATCTGAACCCTCTACAAGGAAGGCAAGGCCCTCCTTTATAAAGCCGAGGGTCTAAAGCTTCTCCAAGAAGCTTCAAACCAAGGTTAAACATCCTCCATACACGTGTATGGAGGATGCAATCTGTGGCTTCCAGCTGGCACAGCTGGCACCAACTCAGTGAGACAGAAAAGGAGAAAGCTGGCCGACCAGTTCAGGTGGTCGGCCGACCACTCCCCCTGGTCGGCCGAGCAGGGTCAAAAGGTTCAGGTGGTCGGTTGGCTCCTAGGGTGGTCTCCAAGCTGAAAGTAAGCTAGTGGTATGGTGGAGACCAGTCAAAAGTGGCTCCAAAACCAAGGAGACCAGCTTCGTGACAAGAAAATCGGCCGGCGGGAGAAAAGGTGGTCTCCAAGAGAAAAGGTGGTCTCCCACCCTTGTACAATCTTTCAAACAATGACAATAGGGTCCATACCAAAAATGAACCAAGACGGATGCAAAACGAGGGTTCGGGGGCCAAAACGCCCAGTCGGGTGCCCTGAAAACTGACTGTTAAGCATTGAAAGTGGCGTGCGACCACGAAGGCGGTCTCTCGGGCCATAGTGTCCCTCTAGAGATAGGAAACAAGTTGTGTGCCAAAAACCGAACCAAAAACTAAAAAAGTTAGGCGGTCCCGAACCAAGGCGCACGACTGACGGCTCCAAAAACCAAAAACTAGTCTCCAAACGGGAATAGTGGTCCACAACCACAAATAGTAGCCTATGGCCACTGAGAGATGGTCTAAGAGACCTCTCCCTCCCATCGGGAAGAGAAAACAGAACCTGGTTCGCAAACCGAGGCAAAGGACAAAAGAGTCCCAAGGTCCGGAGGTAAGGCTCTCAACCGAGACTTTGTAACCTCAGAACAAGCATAACATGCGCAATCACCGAGCGTTCAATTGATGACATCTGAGTCTTAAGGTCGGTCAAAAATAGGGTGTCTACAGTTGCCCCTCTTTGATAGAACTCGAAAGTCACAAGTGACGGGAGTGAATGTCAAAGCCCAGAGCTGACCCATTTTTGACAAGGCCGAAGACTTAGACAAACAGACGAGATAATCAAAGAGATGTGCCCGCAAGCAGGGGGAAAAATGCAAAGTGATATGCACAAAGCCGAACGTAATTCATGACCATGCAAAACAGTAAGCTGTAATGAAACAAGTATTCACAATACATGCAACAGTTCTAAGCGAGAATGCAAAGCAAAACTACATTTCATGCAATAAGAGTGTAAGAGAATCACCATTCTCGCTACGTCTCACACGGAGAAGATACAATACCTGTGCGGCTCGTCTGGTTGCACCAGCTTCAAATGAACCGTAGATACAATATCGTGCCTGCAAAAGAGAGAAACTTAACAAGCACAACATAGTTAGCAACATATGTTCAATGTTACATCAAATGCAGACAAACATGGTGCAGATGAAAAGGTGCAATGCAATGCAAGAAGAAACGTGCATGACAACACGAGTTAAGCATGAAGGTATGACAATACCAGTTAAATGTGCACAACAATGCAAGCAACGTGCATAACAATGCAAGTGATGTGCATAACGATGCAAGATAAGTACAACTTCAAACGCGTATTTGAAACAAAACATTGAGCAAAGAAATGCAAGCCTCGACGAGGGCAACTCAAATGCGACCTCCAGTTTACTGCTTGGAGGGGTCGCAACGTACTCAAAAAGGATACACCTTGCTTTTGGCGAGCAACAATGAGCCGTGCATCGAAGATGAGATTTGAAGTTTCTACGAAGAGATTTTGCACCGAAAAGTGCACTTTCCTTGTACTTTCTTGAGAGCCGGGGACTCCGATCACCACCAAAATTTAAAGAGAGAACAAAGAGGCATTGGAGACCACCTAGGAGGGCCACCGACCACCCTAGAGAGCCACCGACCAGGTTTGGTGCAAGGGGGTGGTCGGCCTACCAGAAAAGGTGGTAGGCCGACCACCTGTCCAAATCAGGGACAGTTTGGTCCTTTTGCACTTGTTTCTTTAAATGTACTTGGCCAAAGCACTTTTTGCTCACACCTTCAGATCCGAAATTAGTCCCTCTTGCTTCCTAGACCATTTTCTCTCTCAGATCTGCACTCTATACGCGTTTTCCAACGCCCCACGCAAAGTTGTTTTGCGAAATCTTTCAGTTTTCTTTACTTTGGACCGATTAAAATTTGATTTCGGAGCTTTTTTCTCCATTTTCACCACTTGAGGTAAGATTGTCTTGACATTTGAAACATTTTCTCGGGAGTTGACTTTTGTTGACTTTTTTCAATTTTGGCTCATTTTTGCTCATTTTTCTCGAAATGGCGGGTTATCTTCCTCATGGTGGAGGTCCTCCAGGTACCGAGGGTGAGCCAGACATTATGTCCTTGCCTCCGAGGATCTGCCCCTTTGATCCCGAGAGGTACGACCCTCCGGAGCAGGTCCTTCCCCTGAGTACTTTCTACCATTTCACCGACTTTGATCGCCGGGCACTCGTAGACCTGCTGTTATGGGAGCCAGAGTCCCACCTCTCTCACCAGGCACGAGAGGTACGTACTTCATTTTTACATTTTCTGCAATGTATTCTGCGTTTTTTTTGCATTTCCCGCTTTCGCTATATATGTTCATCTGCACATTCTGAACACATTCACACACCATCCGGTCCACTTTGGCACACAACTTATTCTGAACGCTTAGTCTATAACATGGCATTCTGTTTGCGTTTTGAACACACAGCTCAAACTTTTTGTCGTGAACACACAGCCCACAGTTTTCTGAAATCTGAACACGCAACCCAAACTCTTGATTATGAACATGCATCCCATAGTTTTCTGGAATCTGAACACGCAGCCCAAACTCTTGATGTGAACACACAGCCTACAGTTTTTGAAATCTGAACACGCAGCCCACAATTTTTGAAAGTTGAACACGCAACCCAAACTCTTGAAGTGAACACACAGCCCACAGTTTTTGAAAGTTGAACACGCAACCCAAACTTTTGATTATGAACACACAGCCCATAGTTTTCTGGAATCTGAACATGAGCCCAAACTCTTGAAGTGAACACACAGCCCACAGTTTTTGAAAGTTGAACACGCAGCCCAAACTTTTGATGGTGAACACGCAGCCCACAGTTTTTGAAAGTTGAACACGCAGCCCTAACATTTGATGGCGAAGACGCAGCCCATATACTTTATGTTGAACACGTAGCTCACATACTTGAGGTGAACACACAGCCCACAGTTTTTGAAAGTTGAACACACATCCCACAGTTTTTGAAATCTGAACATGCAGCCCAAACTTTTGATTATGAACACACAGCCCATATACTTTATGTTGAACACGTAGCTCACATACTTTACTGGTGAATACACGACTCATTCATCGTATTTGCACACAGCGCACACTGAACACGCAGTCCACAACATTGTATTTGATTTGCACACAGCTCGTACTTCACTTTGAAACTGAATACATCTGTTCATTCTGAATGCATGTATCTTCTCGTGCTACACGAGGCTATGGCTCGATCATCGCCAGGGAGTGGTACGCAGAGCTCCCAGAGTCCGTTCGCGATCTGGTTGACCAGGCAGGGTTTGGACCCTTCTACGCGAGGATATCACGTTATCCTGCGAGCAGGACCCTGATTGGGGCACTCGTGGAGAGATGGTGGGACACCGCCAACTCGTTCCACTTCTCAGTTGCTAGGGATATGAAGATGACCCCGTTCGACTTCGCGATGCTGACGAGCCTTGATTCGGCTGGCCGACTGGTCCTCTACAACGAGGATATGGGCGAGTGGGAGGTTGCCTGGATTTATCTGTTAGGAGCCCGTCCACCGATTGACAAATCATCGGGCAGAGTTAGGTACACTTGGTTTTCCATACATTTCAGAGAGACTGTGCCCGAGACTCTTGAGGAGATAGAGTAGTACGCTCGAGGGTTTTTGATGTTCCTCCTCGGGACCACTTTGTTTTCCGATAGGGGGAACACCATTGGACTTTATCTGCTGAGTGCTCTGGTAGACCTATCACAGGTCAACCAGTATGATTGGGGTGGTGCCAGCCTTGCTACCCTCTACTACTACATGAGTGCGACCTCCCGTGGGTGGGGGGAACATAGTCGGTGGCTATTAGAGAGCTTGGGAGGTACTTTCTGCCCTCTTGATTTACATTTTTGCTTTTCATTATCTGTACACTGCACACACGGCACACTTTACATTCTGTACTTTGCACTCCGCTCTCAGCATTTTGTATTCTCTGTACATTTTGCATTCACATTCTGTACTCAGCATTCTGTATTCTGATGGCTATTGCCCTGTTTTCCACAGCTATGGGTTTTTGCGTACTTTCCGACGCTAGCCCCGGAGCTCGAGGTTGAGACGCCTCTTGTGATCTCTTACTCGCTCGTATTTGAGGGCCAGTACCAGCCTAGAGCTCGGGAGACTCTACCCTACCTGCGACAGTTCTTCGATACGGTGCGGATAACCGTGGTAATTCAGAACTCTCAGTTCTCCATGTTTTCATCTTTGATTCATCTTGCACATTTACGATTTCTAATCGGCTTATGCATTGGTAATCCACAGATCACATGGCAGCCCTGGACGCCCTTAGGTGGAGATACCCAATTGATTTCTTGGGGTGGGCGCTTCTCGATGCACAGATCCTATTTGAGGGCCATTAGCGGTGGCACAGTTTCGGGATCGCTTCATGCGCCAGACGATGGGCTACCCCGAGCAGAGTGTCCCCGCAGCACCTCCGGATGACATGCGGTCCATTGAGGGACTCACTCCCCAAGAGGTTGATTTGGCTATGCTGGGCACTGATGTACTTCTACATTTGGAGGAGGGGGAGTACGCGACCTACCGTCATACATACTTGATGCCCTTATTGACAGGTGTCCGCACTCCCACGAGGAGGTCTGCTAGCATGCCATCATCGAGTCAAGTCCGGGCTACAGATGCTCCTTTGACCAGCAGGGCCGGCACATTGAGAGGTGGGGCTGGACTGGTTCCTCTGATTCCCCTGACTTATCATCACGTCGGGTGGCCAGATCTTCTGACTAAGTTGACTGGATGGCGATACGGGTCACCTTACCCAATTTCATTCGAGCCCCCAGTGCCTGATCACCGATACGTCAGAGGCCCTGACTCACCACCAGTATGCTTTACAGTTTTGATTTATCACTCAGATATTTGGACATTTATTCATTCACTGATAACTTGCACTTGCATCTGCAGCCTCCCATCGAGTACATGGATAGGATGCTTGGAGTGGTGGCCTCGCTCGAGGGCATGGTTCTGCGGAGGGAGACACAGCTATTCATTGCCGGCGTCTCGGTGCTTTTCAATTTCCTTGCATTTATCATACTTCTGATGACATGCTGTATTTACCCATTTCACTGCATTGCTTGACTGTATGCATAGAGCACATCTGACACATACCACATTCATATACTATATCTGCATGCATCCACTCCATGTAGCTTTCTTGTCTCTGTATCTGATATACATATTGGCTAATATATTCAAATTGCACTCTTCCTTTTCAGATGCCTCCGCTATAGACTGAGCCACAGGCCGGGCCATCTAGGCCGTCTTGAGGAGTTGGGAGAGGCGGACGTAGAGCGCCTGTCATAGAGGAGGAGTCCAGCAAGGAGGGGGAGTCTGCGCATCCTCAGTCAGAGACATCTGCAGGCAGAGAGGATGACTTTGAGTCTGGTTCTGAGTGTGGAGGTGATGCCGAGGAGGGTTCCGAGGGCAGCAGTTCTGATTCAAATGGTAGTGCTGGTGGAGGTGGTGCAGGACTTCTCAGCTGAAGAGGACGAAGAGGGCCTCTTATTCTTGCGCTTGAGAGCACTGATGTGGATGTTCCTGCTTTATTTGACTTTTTTTACTAGTAGTTGTAGCACATTGTATATTATTAGGCAATTTTATTTTCTGTAAAACTTGTACCCTTGTAAATTGTTGTAAAAAGAACTATGATGGAATGAAACAGCTTTTTGTTCAAAAGGTGTTGTATTTTATGTTCTTAGCATCGCATCGCATCATTTTGCACAAAAATGAGATTGAATGAAAATTGAGCATTGTGTATCACCAAGTCAGGCAGTGAACCGACGCAACAAACTAAACAACCTAACTTACTAAGAAACAACAAAACCTTAGCAAGTTTACAACTCGATAAGCAAAACACAAACATGTTTGATAAACAAGCAACAATTCAACGGACAAACTCGTTAACTCGACAAAACCTAATGACTCGATAAACAAAACAACTTGATAAGAAAAACTACAACTTGATAAGCAAACAACAACTCGATAAGCAAGACTTAACAACAACTCGATAAGCAAATGCATTTCGGAGAAAACGGATGATGGAATGCATCCGAAACAGAGGGAAACGCGGGCCTTCGACACTCCCAACAAATAGAAAAGCTAGGAGCCCTCTTCTAGAGATTGGAACAAGACCAAAAACCAAATTTTCTCCATGGCCGACCACCAGAGAGAGCTGGCCAACCAGCTTTCTGCCTTGGAGACCAAAGGGGTGGTCGGTCTACCAGAAAAGGTGGTTGGCCGACCACCTGGTTTGGCGACCACTAGATTTTCAACACGTGTCCCCAAATAGTGCCTTATCCTCTATAAAAGTTCTAGCTTCATGGTTCTTTCATTTCATCTCAGTTTTGCATCAAAATGGAGGCATTCCTCATCGAAAATCTCGCAGCTTGGACTGCTACTTTAGACGGCTCAGAAAAGTTGAACTTCTGGGGCTTTGGCTTGAATGCACTATTCATGTTGAGCCGCACTCCGCTGCACCTTCCCTTTCTCCATGCCGCAGTGAGGTTTTGGAATCTGGTAACACATGTCTTTAGTTTTGATGGGCAAGAGGTGTGTCCTACCTTCGAAGATTTCCAAGCTTTGATGGAATCCGACCGCAACGAAGAAATCTTGCCCCAGTTTCACTTCGGCCACGCCCAATCTTTAGGACAAATGTGTGGGCTTACTATGCATAACGCTAGGTCTTTGATCTGCAATGGGGAATTGGACATCCTCTGCTTGATTCATCGCTTTTCTGACGCCGGTGACTGCGGCGACCATCATTGGCAAGGTTTTCGACGTCATGCCCTTTGCTTGTGCATGCTATCACACTTTTTGCTTGCCTCAGGCTCCGGAGGATCTAGTGTCCGGTTGATCGAGGTTGCCCAAGGCTTAAAGGAGTGCAAGAGCTGCATTGCCATGTCATTGGCCGAGACACTGATGGGCTTGGATGCTTTCCATCGCCGAGAAACAATTAGATTTGCGTAGAGTCCACTATTGCTGCAGGTAATGTTTCCCTCCCTATCTCACATATATATTGCTCACATCACTCGACCCTCAAGCTCGATCTTTCTCTCGAAACCCTTTTCTCACTTTTCTCTCATCGTACACCTCTCTATTCTTTAATCTCTCATTTTTCATCCCTTCCCAGGTGTGGTTGATGGATAAGCTACAGGTTGTGGACTCTTGCCCAGTGTACTCAGCTCGCGGCTACTTCTTCCGACAGCGTCTAGTCGATGCCCTGGATGAGGGATGGTGGTTTTACTGGATGTGCAATTTGTCCGCAGACCGCATTGCTTGGCGCTGTCCTTGGCTCAATTTACCGGCAATGAGCTACAGCATGTCCCAGCAGACTGGGATTCAGTTGATTGGTCTGACGCACTGCGTGTTTTACTTTCCTTTCCGATTCCAGCGCCAATTCGGCCATGGTCAGACTTGCCCACCAGAGGGGATAGAGTACCTGCAAGATTCCTAGTCTCGAGGCACACATTTTGCCTTGGTATGCCACAAAGATGGAGGACTAGAGAACTCCTGGCCCCCGCTCCCACTTTCAGTTGCACTTTGTCTGATGAGTGCATAGATTGGCTCAATGAAGAGGCACAGATTGGGCCCACTTTGGCGTCAAAAGCTTCAACCGGCTCTGGGAGGGGGCGCAAAAACACCTGACTTAGCTATACCCCGAATTTATTGCTTTAATTAGTACTTTCAAGTTTTTCTTTATGAATGTAACCAAAAGCAAATTCAATTTGCATGCAAGAGCAGGAGGATTCTGTATTGAAATCAATAAAATTGAAGGTTGTGGGTACTGAAAATTTTCCACTTTGGTCCAAAAATGGTCTAAGTTGTAAAAAGATTAATTTGAACAAAATCAACTTTTATTAAAACTTTTCAAAACCATTTTCGATATGGATCAGAACTGGACACGCTTGAGATCTGTCACTGAGATGCACAACCCCGGATCCCAGCAACTGGAAAGTTGCCCCTAGTCTGAATAGCACTGCACCTGAGATAACAACCGAAGCTCCTGAATGGCGAATAGACAAAGATGACCGAGATGATCAAACGGACAAAGTTGATCGGGGAAAAGTTTATGGCTGAACTTCAGGATGAAGTTGCCTATGTATCCCAAAAATGGGAATCAAGCCTTACGTAGTTCAGGCTAGGGTTCACTCGAGTATTTTCACTCTCCTTTTACGCTCTAACTTTTGCCAAGGCTGCCCTTTGCAGGTTTTCAACCTTGCGAGCTCAGGTTTTGTAATTTCAAATTTTTCATGCTTTAACTTTTGCCTAGGTCACCCTTTCGGGTTTTCGGCCTAGCGAGCCTCTCAGGGGTAATATTTCTTCAACTTGTCCATGTTGATCGGCTGTGAGAACTCTAGGCCATCTAGGTCCATCAGAACAACAGCTCCACCTGACCAGATAGACTTGATGATGTAAGGAACAGTCCAATTGGGTCTGAACTTGCCCCTAGGGTCGTGTATGGGAGCTCGGTGGCCTTTGAGCACCAAATCTCCTTCTTTCAGATTCCTGGACTTAACTTTCTTGTTGAAAGCCCTGGCAATTCTGCGCTGATAACCTTGAACATGGCACAGTGCTTTCACTCTTCTTTCATCAAAGAGTATGAGTTCTTCGAATCTGCTCTGCTACCAATCTGCTTCGGCTATCTGACACTCAGCCAGCACTCTCAATGACGGAACCTCAATTTCGATAGGTAGAATGGCCTCCATCCCATAAACCAATGAATATGGAGTCACTCCAGTAGATGTTCTAATTGAAGTCCGATAGCCCCACAGAGCAAATGGTAACTTATCTGGCCAGTCCCGGTAGGTTTCCACCATCTTTTGCAAAATGTGTTTGATATTCTTGTTGGCGGCCTCAACTGCTCCGTTGGTCTATGGCCAATATGTGGATGAGTTATGAAAAGTCACGTTGTGTTTTTCCAACAAGTCAATCACTTCCTTCTTGAAGTGGGAACCGTTATCTGAAATGATCTCGTTCGGGACTCCATAGCGACAGATGATGTTGTTTCTGATGAATTTCGCAACATGTGAAGCCTTCAACACCGCATAAGATTGGGCCTCAACCCAGTTTGTGAAATAATCTATTGCGACCAGAATGAACTCATGCCCATTAGACCCCTTTGGAGTGGTAGCCCTAACCACATCGATTCCCCAAACTGAAAATGGCCATGGCGAAGTCATATTGTATAGCTTCGACGGCGGGATGTTCATGCGGTTTGCATGTATCTGACATTTATCGCATTGCCGAACAAAGCCGATACAATCCTCCTCCATGATGGACCAGTAGTAACCCTGTCTGAGGATCTTTCGGGCTAGCATCACCCCGTTCATGTGCGCTCCGCACTCTCTTCTATGGATAGCCTCCATCAGGCTCTTCAGTTCTTCGGCATCAACACACAGTTTATGCATTCCCAGATGACCTCTCTTATACAATTTACTCCCGCAGATGATGAACTGAGCAGCCATTCTTCTGATTGCCCTCTTATCCTTGGCATTTGCCGCTGGTGGATACACTTCTTTTTCCAAGAAGTTCCAGACATCGTAATACCAGGGGTTCTCATCTTGGACTTCTTCTATGGCAGCAATCGCCTCGTAAGCCGGCGCAAACTTCTGGTCAATGATGATCGGATGCATCCGGACTCCAAAAAGGATGTCTATCATAGAAGATAGAGTTGCTAGTGCATCTGCGAACCTGTTGTTCTCTCTTAATAAATGAGCAAAGTTTAGTTTCTCAAATTGAGGAATTAACAAGTCCAAGGTCTGGTGATACAGTATCATCTTTTCTTCTTTGACTTTCCAATCTCCTTTCGCTTGAGATACAACAAGGTTCGAGTCCCCGATGACGTCCAACCGTTTTGCCCCTAGTTCTAGGGATGCTTCTAAACCAGCAATGCATGCTTCATACTCTGCTTCGCTGTTCGAGACCTTGACCTGGAGTTTAAATACTAGAGGATACGGATCGTCAAAAGCTATTAGCAACACCCCTATCCCATACCGTCTTCGGGTTTGATGCTCGTCAAAGTACATCGTCCAAAACTCATCGCCGATATACAAAATGGCCTCATCTCGAATAAGTACTCAATGCTTCATCCCTTCCACCGGGTGATCGGCATGGAACTCGCTACCGCTCTTCCCTTGACTGACTTGCACGTCACATATTTCAGATCGAATTCAAAAAGTAACAGCAACCAACGAGCTAGCCTACCCGTAAGTGCCGGTTTCTCGAAGAGATATTTGATGGGATCTAATCTTGAAACCAACATTACAGAGTGAGCTAACAGGTAGTGCCGCAGCTTCTTGGTAGCCCATACCAAGGCTAAGCAAGCCTTTTCCAACGGTGTGTAGCGGGTTTCATAATCCAACATCTTCTTGCTGAGATAGTAGATAGCTTTTTCCACTTTATCCTCTGATTCCTGCGCAAGTATACAGCCCATCGTAGTTTCAGTCACTGAAAGGTATAAAATCAACGGTTTTCCCGGCTCAGGTGGTGACAACACGGGAGGGTTCTGTAAGTATTCCTTGATCTATTCAAAAGCAGCTTGGCATCAGTCGTCCCATTGGAACTTCTTTCCTTTCTTCAGGAGACCAAAAAGTGGTTCACAAGTCAAGGTTAATTTTGAGATAAACCATCTTATGAATTGCACTTTACCCAGAAGCCTTGCACCTCCTTTTTAGTCCTTGGTGGTGGCATTTCTAAGATGGCCTTGATTTTAGAAGGGTCGACTTCGATACCTATCTGTGTAATCAGAAACCCTAGCATTTTCCCTGCTGTAACACCAAACGTACACTTCTGAGGATTCAGCCGCAACCGAAATTCTCTGATCCTTTGGAAGAACTTTTGCAAGGCGGTGTAATGGCCCTCTCTTTCTTTGGACTTGACAATCATGTTGTATACGTACACCTCAACCTCTTTGTGGATCATGTCGTGCAAAATTGTGGTCGCGGCCCGTTGATATATAGCTCCAGCATTCTTCAACTCAAATGGCATCACCCTGTAACAGTAAGTCCCCCATGGGGTGGTGAAAGCAGTTTTCTCCTGGTCTTCAGGTGCCATCACTATCTAATTATAGCCCAAGAATCCATCCATGAATGAAAGCAAAGCATGCCCTACAGTGAAGTACACTAACTCATCAATATGCGGCAAGGGAAAGTCGTCTTTCGGACTGGCTCTATTCAAATCCCTGAAATCTACGCATACTCGAATCCTGCCACCCTTCTTCGACACCAGAACAATGTTGGCCAACCAAGTTGGGTATTCGGATACCAGCAGGAACCCTGCGTCAATTTGCTTGGTGACCTCATCTTTAATTTTGAGGGCTCAGTCCGGGCAGATCCTTCTGAGTTTTTGTTTAACGGGTCAGGCCTCTAGGTCAAGAGGGATCCAGTGCTGTACAATCTTAGGATCAATTCCAGGCATGTCTTCGTAGGACCACGCGAAAACATCTTTGAAATCTTTTAATAAAGCGACTAAGCGCTCGCGTTCCTCCGAAGACAACGTGGACCCGATCTGGACCAGCCATGGGTCTTCCTCAGTACCAACATTAACAATAGTGATTTCATCAACTAAAGGTTTAGCAAATCTTTCCTGCTCTTGATCAATTAAGCGTTGCAAAACCGGAGGAATTTCTTTCCTGTCGTTTTCATCAAAATTTTGAAAGGCCTGATTAATACAATAAATCAAGGGCACAGAAAAGTACTCAGAAACCACATCCATTCCATTCTCATTGAGCATTTCCAAATCGTCCGATTCTTCTATTACAATAGACTCAAAAGAGAAAGAAAAAGACAACCTAGACAGGACTGTGGCATCCATGTTATCACCCCCAGGAATACTGGACTCAGACTCAGTCAAGCTGGAACCTGATTCTGACTCACTAGACTTGGTGGAATCAGATTCCGGTGCACTACCTGACCCGGTGCTGCTTGACAAAAATCCCTCCTCGTACTGCCAAATGAGAGAGGGTGTGATGGATACATCCAAAATGTTTGACGGTGGGCTCGCAGTTGTTTCATTCCCAATCATGGACACAGACAAGTTATCCCCCAAGCACTTCTGTACAATCGGAGGATCTGAAAGTAGACAAGCCAGCGCTACCCCCATTTCAATTTCAGCACTCTCGGAATCCATATTTTTACACTGCTCAACCTTAGCTAATGGGTCTGTCTGCTCTTCGGCAACATCATCCCTGGATAACTGTAGGTCAAAGAAGATCTCAAACCCCGGCAAGCGCCTCTTCTCGGCATTCAACCATGGCTCTGGGAAGCCACAAAATGGAAATTCCTCCCCCTCTTGGATGAAGCATCCATTTAGGGTACCCTGGATGGGTCAGTGCATCAACTCAAAAGGCTTCCCTACCCGCTTTGCTTTGGCTCTCTCAGCCATCTCCTTACCTTTCCTTACCCAATCCTCTTTGGTGGGCAGATAACCCAAGCCAAAGGTATATGGGTTGTGCGGCACTTCGGCTGATACTGCAAGGCCCTTCCGGCCACTCTTTCCCAATCCCATCCCAGGGATGTGTTGAAGCTTGTTCATGAGGTATATCGATTGTGCGCTGACATACACCCCCTCATCAACAGCCAAGATGTTTTGCATGACTCAATCCTCAGCCAGAGTAAACCCCGATAAGAGCACATCCTCCGTGCCGTGCTCAATTTCCAAAACTGGTGTAGACACTTCTGGCAGTGGATGGATTGATGAATTCCCAAAAATAATGGCCACCCCCTTCCCGTAGGGGTCTTTCAACATCTGGTTTAAAGTGGAAGAGACTGCCTTTACCTGGTGCAACCACGGTCGCCCCAAAAGTAGGTTAAAGGTTGCGGGAACGTCCAAGACATGAAAATCGATCTCGTGTTGTCTTGGACCAACCTGGGTCTGAATTTTGACAGTCCCCATCACCTCCCTGCTTGTGTTATCATACGCCCAAATCACCTGGGCAATTGGCCTGAAGTCCGCGGGCTTTAACCCGATTGCATATGCCGTCCTCGACGGGCACAAATTAATAGCGGATCCCGTGTCGACAAGAACTACCAGTATCCATTTGCTTCTACATTCCACATAGATATAGAGCAGTTTGTTATGATTTGCGCCCTCAGGTGGCAGTTCCTTGTCAGAAAAGGTCAACGTCGGGGAACCTCCTCCCGGAAAGACCAATCCCACCAGCTGTTCAGGCGTGGTGTCTATTGAGAGCTTGGCCTTGTCCGTGGCCAATAGGACAGTCTGTCTGTGAACACGTGAAGCCATAAGCAGTCCCCAGATGGAGATATCTGCCTGTATCTTTTTCAACTGCTTCAGTACAGCTTCTTCTTCAAGTTACTTCTCTTTCTGTTTCTCCACCTCCTTGTCCTTCCTGGACACCTCTGGCTGATCTAGGTGTGGGGTCTTGAAATACCGCCCACTCCTAGTCATATGGTCTACTTCACTAATGTACCAGGTATCATTCGGTTGATTGCTTCCCCAGTCCTCATCTGTGTGGGCAAGACATAAATCATCGTCCTCCCACCACATTCCATCGGCAAATGACAGACACCGTCCGTTCACATAAAAATCTTTGTGCCCGCAGGACCTTGCATTCCTCAGACTTCAAGAAGACATTCTCGTTTCTTGTGCACACAAAGACTCTCAACCCCCACAGGAGCTTTAGCCTTTCTGGCTCTTTCGGAATCTTCGACCCCTTCTTGTTCTAATTGCTTTAACACAGCCTGCTCAACATTTCTTGCATTCACAATGCCCAAGTCCCGAGTGAAATTCTTAGCACTGACGCTCTCCGGCGATGCATTCTGACTTCCGGCCCTTCCGGGGACAATTGATGTCCTTGCCCCTGACGGGCCCTGTTCTAGTTGAGATTCTTCAACAACGTCTGGTTGGTCATCAAGCCACCAGGTAACTTCTACTGATTCCTCAAAATCAAACCAGTTGACTGCCATGTCTCCTAGACCTTGTTCGTTGAAAAACTGGAGGTTAGCAAAGTCCCGTTCCAGAGTTGCTAAGTCATCTATCCTCTGATCAAATCCATCCCCCCGCAATACACAAATTTCTGCTCCCACCGGCAATTCCACAATTGACCTAATCTGACCTACTGGCGCAATGTAGTCACTCGGATTGTACACTTCCTCAGCAAAGCTCACAACTTCCTCAGACTCTGACTCAACAATCCCATTCTCCTCCGAAGTCATCCCTGTTCTGTCTTCGACATTCACCACCATTGATTCAGGTTGGGTTCGGGAGATGTCCAACATGCACAAGTTAGTGCTGTCGGGAATGAACACCTCCGGCTTAGGTAGGTGAGAAGGGGTGATATAGATGCTAGGATTGTAAGACATGACCCCAGTCTGGATTAAGTTGATGCGTTTGGGAGGTGGAGCATGGTTGTGTGGAGGGAGAGGGTTGGTTATGACATTGGGTTTCTCTGGTGGCACAATCACCCTGTTGTCAATGAGATCCTGAATCTCGTGACGCAATCTAAAACAGTGGTCGGTATCGTGACCATGTTGTTGGTGAAAGGCGCAATACTTCGCTGGGTTATGAGTGGGAGGTAGTGGATTTGGCAATGGCCTCGGCTCCAGGGGCTTCAAGTGCCCTTTCCTGATTAAAACCCCCAGAGCTTTGGACAGGGGCATATATAATGGAGTGAAGCTTCTTTGGCCTTGAGGTTGGAATTTGGTTGTTTGTGTGTTACTCCCGGATGCACCAGAGAATGGTGTAACTGTCGGGGTTCTTGGAGAGGTGGTGGTGACCATGCTTACCTCTGAAGCTCTAGCAGTTGCAGCACTGCTTGTGCCTGCATTGTTGTTGCTGTTGAAGGTTCTCCTGGGTTGCTCTTTGTCATTGTCAATCAAGCCCTGCTTCAAGGCATCTTCGATCTGTACTCCCATCTCATGCAGATCTGAAAAGGTAGGAAAGGGGAGCATGATCATTTTCTGCATCAGTTTGGGTTGGAGGTTGCGCACAACCATCTGTATTTGATCCTTATCCGTCGGCCTTATGGTCATCATTGAGGCGTTGGCCCTCCAGCGGGTTACGAATTTAGAGAAACTCTCTTTAGGCTCTTGCCTTGTTATCTCGAGATCAAGGGTTGTAATCTCAATTTGCGTGTTATAGGAGTACTGAGCGACAAAAGCCTCGGCCATCTCATCCCAGTTCCGTTTGACATCGTCTTCCAATTTTGCGTACCAGATGGCCGCCACACCCGACAGGGTCCGGCCAAACAATGAAAGCTTCTGTAGTCTGGTGAGGCCCATCGGCCTTAGTATGTCTGAAAACAAACGGAGATGCACCATGGGATCCCCGGACCCATCAAAGCGGTCGATTTGTGGCATCTTGTACAGATCTAGCAGCGTCGGTATACCAGATAATTCCTCAATGTCCGATAGACTTTACCCCTTGGGATTTCTTGAACAACTTTTCAAGCTTGCTCAACTTCAACACTGTATGGTCCACCTCGAACTCAAAGGGAGAGTCCGGTTGATTGGCAGGCGTAGGTGCCTTGGATAGTTGAGGTAGAATCGGGGGCGGAGCCGGCCCTGTCGGGATGTCTGTATCCTTCTGGATATTCTGGACATTTGGTGTCTTCCCGGGTAGTGGGACCCTTGGTGGGGGAGGAGCTTGATGTGAGGCTGATGCTCCGGCCTGCTGCTGTAGCCGGGTAATTAACTCTGCCTGCTGGGTCATGACTATAGCCTGCTATTTGGCAAATTCCGCTTGACGAGCAGCGTCCTCCTACATGAGTTTCATACTTTCTTGGAGTTGGCGCACCATTTCCTCCATCCCTGCCATGTTCTCATTGCTCCGACCGACCGGTATATCTATCTATGAGGTAAAACCGAAGCCTCGGCTTGATCTGTCCCATCGACGGATAGACCACTATTCTCGCAACCTCTACTCGATACATCGTCTTCTCGACTGCCTCGATAACCGGGTAAGGAACAAAACACTGGTTGTCCGTCGACCAGATCCTCAGATCGATTGAGTCGGCGACCTCTAGTCCAGAGTGCTTGGGGAATATCTGCTTGGTCTGAAGCAATTGTGCTAAACTACCTAGCAAAAAGATAAATAAAGCAATAATAAGGAAATAAACAACCAGACAAACGGACAGCATAACAGCGTAAATAAACACACAACACAGTTGGGCATCACAACACACAGTTGATAAGCTGAATAGACTATCCTTAAACACCGATCATTGTTCCCAAATCACTGCCCCTGGAACTGAATCTGATACCCGCAAATAACTGATTCCAAAAATACTGAACTGGTGCCCGCAGGCGTGATACCCAAACTTGTAAACTGATACATGCATTCCTGTAGAGACGCACTCTAAAAGCACATAGCAAAGAAGTGAGAGCCAAAACACCCCTATGGAGGGGTAAGGTTTCCCTGTCCTATTTTGTCAGGAAATAGGGTTTCACTACGTACGCAGTGGTTTCAAACAACCTATAATCGGGTAAGCAACCTGTCCTAGCTTGGAATGGTCACTATGGATTCCGAATATGCACTAGGTCGAATGGTCAAAAAGGGTGCCCCGGTAAAACAGGGGTTTGTGTTCCCATCGTGGCAAAGCCCGTAACCGATCAGCCTTATGGCACGCAGCCTTCGGCAAACCGTTTAGGAATAGCAGATGGCAAACACGGTGTCCTAGGCGCACCAATGCACATGTAATGCAAAGAAACACATAAGTGCAATCAAAACAAGATATCATGAGTTCGAGTCAAGTTCTCTAACTCCCCAGCAGAGTTGCCAGAAACTGTAGACGTGCCCCGAACATCCCGGGAAGGGATCCCGTTTTGTTCATTTGGGCTTACTACAGTTTGGAACTCAATGTCACGGTCATGTATCTAATCTCGCACAGTGCAATGCAAGACCGATGAATCATCAAAGAGTCCAAATCCGGCAAATCATTTTTGAAAACAGATTTTTTTGAAAAAAGTGCCAAACATGGATGGAGATCATCATCTGGTGGGAACTCCCAGTTGCCTGAGACGATGACATAATCATCTCCAGTACCTTTGTAGGAGTCTGGGAGGTCGGCAATAAGTTTGTACTCAGTCAACCTCTGCTTAAGGTAATAGATGTAGCCTTTTTCTAATTTAAGGCCACACATGGTATAGCAGTATTGGATGTCGGCTAGTGTTATCCTAGTGTTTTCTCAACTAGCTAGGGCAATTATATCGTTTATGACTCTGTAGGAGTTAATGGCTAGCTGCATTGGGTTAAGTTTGTAATAGTGAAGGACTTAGTGAAAAAGGATTTAAAGAGGGAACCTAAGTCCGCACTCGATGAAAGCAACTACGAGGAAGGGCATAACGTTGTCATTGGGCATAATAGAGTCCTCCTCCCCAGCCAACCTGAGTTGGACATCGGCAGGGATGGAGAACTCCCTCCTAAAATGCTCAAGTTTTTCCGGGGTATCCACCCTCTACCTAAACATATCCATGACGTCGGCTAGAGGGACAATGTGTGAGAATTAAAAAAAAAAAGAGGTTTGTGTTCGTTTCAAGGACTTTGGCTAATAGTGACATTGCCAGACCGGTTCAAAATGCCGCACATCAATCGATTCGATGGTTCCGGAGACCCCATGGTTCATCTTCGGCTGTTTTCAGACATCCTGCAGCTGATGGGCTTGACTAGGTTGTAGAGCTCTCACTCTTTGGCTCGAGCATATCGGGAATAGCAGTGATACGGTATGCGAAGCTGGAGGATTCTGTGAAACATAGTTGGAAGGAATCGGCTAAGGCCTTCGTTGCATAGTACTCGTACAACACACAAATTGAGCTCACAACTCGTGTTCTCGAGGCAACGTGCTAGGAGCTGAAGGAGGGGTTTTCAAAATTTGTGACAAGATGGTGGGCTAAAGCTTCAATGATGACCACAAGGCCTTCTGAGAAAGATCGGATAAGGATGGTAGTCCGTAATCTGCACAGGAAGTTACTCCAGAAAATGATTGTCCTACCTCTGTTCACATTCACCGAGCTCTATGAGATGGGGGTTCAGATTGAAGATACCATGAAACAAGGGCTGATTACTAATGAGAAAGAGCAGGCTAATAGGCCTTTTGTGTACAGTTCCAATGCAACCACCAGTGGTAGCATAGCTGCACGGCTGTCTGATGTGAGCGTTGTCACCACCACAACCAAGACCGCCAATTCCTTTGCCAACACAACTTCACAAACTTCAAACAACCTGGCTCGATCCCAGAATACCTTTACCAAACTCTACATGCCTTTATCTCAAGCCATGAAAGTGTTGATCAAAAAGGGGCACCTCAAGCCATTAGAGCGTCACCCTATCTGATCCTCTCCTACCAAAACACAACCCAGCCAAGTACTGTGTATTTCACCAGTAGCATGGTCACGACACTAACCAATGCTTTAGGCTGTGTCATGAGATTCAAGACCTTATTGACAAAAAAGTGATTGCACCACCCCAAAAAGCAAATGTGACCACCAACCCTCTCCCAGCCCACAATCAAGTTCTCCCACCTCACAATCTAAACCTAATCCATACACTGGCCATCCCCCAGGACCCCAGCATATATATTACCCCTTCCCACCTACCCAGACCGACGGTGTTCATTCCTGAAAGCATAGGTTTGTGCATGATGGACACATCCACACTTCAACCTAAACCTGTTGTGGTGACAGTTGTAGAAGAATGGAGGTTGGCCTTAGAGGAGAGTACAAGTCCGTTGCCTGAGTGCTCTGTTGACTTGTTTGAGAGAGAGTATGATCCAAGCTGCTACATTCTACCAATTGATCAAGCCAAGCTGGAAGTGGTGTTGCCAACTGCAGTGGAGGTCAATGTGGTTAAAAAGGATGGCCCGAGCCAAGGTTTGGACGATTTGGCAGAACTTGAGGAGGACTTAGACAATCTGCAGTTCTTCAACGAACAAGATCAAGGGGATGTGCAAATTGATTGGGTCGATTTGAATGGTTCAATGCACAACTCCGGATGGTTGAGTGATGAACCCGACAAGGAGGATGGAACTAAAAGAAAACCGGAGAAAAAGGAAGTAGTAATTGCTATGATGGCCAGAATAGCCGATGAAAAGGGAAAACTACTGGAGAACACCAACATGAAAATTTTAACTCAGGAACTGAGCACTGTAAGTACTATAGGCACAGAACAGGAAACTGCGCTGAAGCAATTTGCACAAGAGAGGGTTGAAGACAACCAGAAAGTTGTAATGGCCCAACACCCTACAGAGGAAACTTGTGAGGTGAAAGTGATACGAACGGAGCTGGACAACTGTTTGTCGGCTGCCGGAGGTGTATGGTGGGAGGATGATGATCTACTTCTAGCTTACACTAACGAGGACTGGGGTGAGTGCCTTCAAGACAACACGTGGTACGCAGAAGAGATAGACCACATGACAAGAAGTGGGCAGTATTTCAAGCCACCGCACTTAGACCAAGTTGAAGCATCTAGGAAAGACAGAGAGGTTGAGAAGTAGAAAGAGAAGTTGTCACGACCCAAACTCGCCCCTAAAAGTTTGGGCATGACCCATACAAAAACGAACACTTAACCTGCCATACATAACATATGGGGCCGAACGGAAGCATCTAACAATATAAACGAACATAAATAAAAGAGCTATATCCATTGAGCGACCTCTATTATGCCAGGATCACATACTGAACATAAAGCAAACAAACATGTAGTAGTATGCATCGGAGAATTTAGCTATGGACATATACATATATAGACTCAAATTTCATAATTGGGCGCAACAAAAACAGTAAAAACGAAAAGAATTATATACACTTCAACCTTAGATAGGTAATCAGGGTATAAAACCAAAAGTTCAATAAAACTCCATAAAATGGTTGCCTTTACTTAAGTGCCTGGACTCTCCGGGGTTGACAACAAAAGGAGTGGATGCCACGGGTTAAGACTGACCTCCAGGTAGGATACCTACAGAACAAACGTAACATAAAGTGAGCCAAGCTCAGTGAATAATAGTACATGAATAATCCAATGCCTAACTTGAATTAACATACATATCAATGCATACATAAATAATGAGGCATAAAGTTAATTAAGTTTGTATTAATTCTTGCATGGCCTAAGGCCCAGTCTTGAAACATATTGACTTAAAACATAATGTCTTGGAACATAATGACTTTAAGCTCTTGCACAAAGTGGCGATAGCCCTTGAACGTATTAGCATTAAGCTTTTAAACATGGTGGCATATAGCCTGTGTACATATGACATGAAGCTCTTGAAAAGTTGGCATAAAGCCCTTGAACATGTGGCACGAGGCCCTTGAAACATGTTAGCCATAGGCTAAAATAACGTGTGGCACAACAGCCCTTGAAAGGTTGGCATGAAGCCCTTAAAATGGCATAAAGCCCTTGTAACTTGTAATGGCATATAGCCCTTGAAAACATGGTGGCTATAAGCCCTTGTAAATGGCACGAGGCCCTTGGAAATGTATGTAAACTTGTACCATACTTGAGCTTGTAACATGCATAGACTTAAGCTTGTAACATGCATAAACTTGTAATATACTTCAACTTGTACTATGCGTATACTTATAACATGCTTGAACTTGTAATAGACATGAGCTTGTAACATGCGTATACTTGAAGACTTGTAGACTTGTAACATACATGAACTTGTATATACTTAGAACCATACTTGAAATAGAACATACTTGTCACAGATAGAATAATTCACATCCTTATGAGGATCACATAATAATGTTAAACATTTACATGCATGTCATAGGTTCTTAACGACCTTGGGTCCATAAGTAACCCCATAGAATAATCTCAAGTTCAGATAGATACTTCGCTTAAAGATGGACATGATTTCATTTATGCACTAAGAACGACGTAGTTTACTTATAGATAATAGAGAATTATTATTCGTTATTAATAAAACCGAGTCATTCCAAATTCATACCGATGTAGACCAATCTTCCAACGTTCACATTGACTGTCAATCATCATAAATGTTCGTGTAACATGTTTGTGTAACACTTACAAGAAACAGAGCGTTAGTGATAATAATTATCAGTGATAAATAAAATGTATATCTTCGTACTATTACTCACAGTGATCGGTTCTCGGTGGTAATGGTACAATGTCCTCGTCTCGATCTACAATCACAATGCACAACACATAATATGAGGTTATACTCGATCCTTTGCTTATTCTCTTTGATCATTTAATCAATTAGTCATGGTGGTACCACTCATATGCTTTAATACATTGTAATCCATGTCTTAAAAAAAACAGGAGAAATCGATGGGAAATGGTTTAGGTGAAGAAATGGTACAAAACTAGTTGACAGAAAGTGAACAGTTGTCACTAATTTGGGTATAACTTTTTCTGTATTTAGAATTTGGAAGTGAGACTAGCGTCATTGGAAACTAGACTTCCGGGGATTGATTTTAGGCTCAAGAATCACTCAAAACGGAGTCCGGATGCAAAAGATATGCTTGATCAAAGTTGGCTGGGCAGCTGTCTTCCGCATGTGCGGCAAGAAGCCCCGCACGTGCGGCGATTTGGGCAGAAAACTGTTCGAAAATTCAGCAAAAAATCCAATTTTTGGTGCTCTTGTTCAAGGCTCAAAATAGGGTCTTTTAATTGTTAAACATGGGTCAAAATCATGTAACTAGAAGCCATAACATAGATCAATCTAAGTCCAATTTGAATCTTTGATCTTAATTTACAAACACAACTTCATTTCACACATACATAAACATATATACATACATAATCATTTAGCTACATAATCAAGCTCAAGAAATATGATTCTAATTAATCATTCACCACTTACTTGTTCCAAACCTAACCCTAATTTGTAGAACATGAAGAGCTTTCTACTTAATTATCAAGGAGAGGAACCAATTAGAATGAATTACACATACCTTAAGCTTTACATCTTTCAATCCTTTCTAATTTCTCAATCTTTCTTCTTGTTGAGTTCCTTCATTTCACCTCTCTCACGTAGCTCTCCCTTTCCTCTAGATATTTTTGTTTTTGATTCTAAGTAATGTGTCCATCCCCTCATAAGGCACCCAATATATATATAAATATACACACACCAACATAATACAATAAAGAGAACCAAACGTGGTCTTACTGAATCGCGAAAATTAAATTTCAATTAAACTTTTCAGATAACTCTAAAAATCATGTTGATCATAAATATGTCCCTGCTCGATTTCAAGCTTCTAAGGCCTTTAATTTGCAGTATAAAGTTAATCACCCAAACGTCCATTAACGAATCAGACAAATTAGATTTCAAATTAATTTTTCCCAATAGTTCTAAAAATTCCCATTAACATACTCAAGTACTCAATTTTAATTTTTGCCCCCATAAAGGTCGGTAATTTCAATTTTAAGTCCGCAACTCAACTGATAATGCTTCAATTCTACTAGATATAATTAAATCCAAACACATCATCTCATAGGTAAATAAAAGTGATTTCTTATACGCATTTGGGGTCATTACATTCTCCCCTCCTTAAGAAGTTTGGTCCACCATGCAACCAAGTAGAACTCTCAAGCTCATATTATCGTGTAATTCGGTTATAGATTTTCACATACTTTGGTTCGCACAATTCACAGGGTAATCCAATACTTATTACAATTTCCCCGAAATTCTTAACAGAATAAGCATTTTATGAGTTAATCCCACTAGGCAAGGCCTATCATTACAATATTACTCTATGAATAGGTTCCACAGTATCAATTCCCAAATATTGAACATACAATTCTTTGAGTAAATTCTATTTTCTTAGGCACAGAAATTATTCATTCCACCGTAGACACAATTCCAATCACAATACGTTCTTTCCTAAGTCTCATAAAAAGGTACATGTTCGACTCTTTCCGTTAAATCAACCCTCATGAGCCATTCAGAGACGAGTCTTCAATTAAGTTTCTATATAGATTTCAAAGAAATCAAGTACATAGTTTCAAATATGAGTATGCACAACTAACTCAGGCTTCAGAGACTCTTAAGCAAGATTTGTTCATTTGACAAGATACACTTTATCTTAGCAGTCACAATTAAATTGCATAGGTACATAACTACTAGCTTCATTATTAAATCTTAGTATTCTCCTTTTTCCAAAAACATATCACAGTCATATCGTTATTTTGCTTCAAAATCATATCTACTACTTCTTGACAAGTTTATAGCTACACTTCTACATATTTTTGCATAAAAAAGAACTATATTCCAAATCAAATAAGTACGGTGTTATTAAAACAAATAACACACAGCTTTTCATGCAGACATACCCCTTAGTTACTTGGTCATATCATCGCAAGTCCAAATCTGAACAATAAATACAACTATAAAACAAATCATTATTTTGAGCAAAGGGAACCACACCAAACCAAAACCAGAAATCAAATCCAAAATTATGCTTAACTAATTAACAATAAGGTATAACGTCTTCTTTTAATAGGCTTTTTTTTTTTTTTTGTTACTGCACAAAATAATTTAATCTCCTCTTAATCATTGTAGTATGCCCCATTTCAAATAGTTCTTTCTCTTCCTTTCGTAAAACACGAAATCAGCCACACGGTTTCATATTCACAACTTACACATAGTTATACAGAACTTGGAGATCAACCACAACCAATTAGCACAACAAGGTATACAGTATTGACATCCATCCAAATTCTATACGGTCTTGAAATTCAACAATTTAGCGACAAAATCATTTGGCCAATTAATCTCAGAGTTAGAAATCTTATCCAGGTTAGGTCAATAGGATAGAAAATCAATTCTAAATCACATTGCGCATATTAACGTATCAGAAAAAGTAAATGTCCAGTGCATATTGTCAACTTGTCATCAATAATTCCCTCGAGTCTCCATCAGGAGTTGTCAATAATTGCTTGGCTTAAAAAAAAATTATCTTAAATATAACTTGTTTCGAAATCATATAGGCCGGTCACATTCATCATTTTCAGTCCATAACTTCCAGTAAATAAAGGCACATTGTAACAATTTTAAATGCTCATTTCACACATCCCAGAGGGTCAAATAGGTCAAAAGAAGCAACCCAACATTTTGGTCTTGGGCCGCACGTGCGGCTGTGAGCCCCGCACGTGCTTCAACTCCTTCCGCACGTGCGGCAGTGATGCCCCGTACGTGCGGTTATTTCAGTGTGCATCGCCCAAAATTGCCCAAAATGTCGTCGCGGTGATGGTCCTGCGTCTGGCGAATCTGCAAAAACCCTGCTCGAATTTCTTCAAAACTGGGACTTTTTGGTGACATCAAAAGGCTTCTAATTGGATCTTTAAATGCTCAATTTATGCTTCAAGTATCATGTGATTTAAGAGGAAAAACATAGATTGATCAATCACAAACTAGATTCTAGATTTTAATCACATAATTCATGTCTAAAAGGGGTCATAATACATATGCGTATCAAAGTACAAATCAAATCCACAAACATGGTGAATTATTTACCATAAGATCATCCAATCCATAACTAAGCATGATCATGCCAACATAAGGAATAGAATACAAAGAACCTCTAAATCAAACTATATCAACACATCATTTATCCAATTAAATTCTCCTTATCAATCCAAAAAGAATAACTGATAACATGAACATGTAATGTTCTATAAACCATACTTGAAACATGAACTACCCTTGACATATACTTGAAACCATACGTGAAACATGCAACATGCATAACTTAGAACATACATGAACTTGTAACATTCATGAAACTCATATCATACTTTAACTTGTACATACTTGAACTTGTAAATTTACTTAAACTTGTATTTACTTGAACTTATAACAATGCGTAAGCTTGTAACATGCGTCTACTTATAACATAATCATTTAAACCAATCCCTTGCTCATCATAATGCTTAACACGTATTAACTATCAAAACAATCCGTGGTCCTAATTAATTATTCCTTAAGATATGGCGTAGTTCACGTAATCTATTATTCGGTAATATATAGAAGCATATACCCTTATCCGATCGTTCATATATGTTAACATAATTGACTTGTATTGAACAAAGTACTACTGGTAACCATTACTTCATTCATATGAGTTAGCAGAGACTTAAGTTTAACATGACATCTCTGATAATTATTAGAGCAAACTTGCCGTAGGATTTATAAAGTTTCAGTCATAAAAAGATACCCACATCCTTACCATTAGGCATTCACATTCTTCAAATCATGTACATATTTCTATGCGTAGCATGTGTTATGGGGCACTAATTAAACTCATTATCCATAAAAATATATGATTGCAGTACTACTGCTCACAGTGCTACAACGGAGTGCTCATCCCTCCTAGAATGTGTCCTGTACACACACATCACTTAGTCATTAGTTCTTTTTCCTTCTTAATTCATTTCCTGCTTATTTTACTTCGAACGAATTTACAAGCATCTTAGGAACATCAAACATGAATTTCAAAAATACCAGAGAAATACGCACGCAAAACAGAGCGACTCAATTTTGCGGCTTAGGCATACGACGGCTAAACAACATAAATCAGAGTCGTTAGCATTAACAGATTGCATTTAACGTTGCCATCATTTTCTTTCATATGTACTAAGGATGTCATGCATGAGACCTAAATCTTTCTAGACATCCTAAAGCTCAATGGATTCGTGTGTGAGATGGCAACCCGTGCTCTGATACCACTTGTCACGACCCAAACTCGCCCCTAAAAGTTTGGGCATGACCCATACAGAAACGAACACTTAACCTGCCATACATAACATATGGGGCCGAACGGAAGCATCTAATAATATAAACGAACATAAATAAAAGAGCTATATCCATTGAGCGACCTCTATTATGCCAGGATCACATACTGAACATAAAGCAAACAAACATGTAGTAGTATGCATCGGAGAATTTAGCTATGGACATATACATATATAGACTCAGCCCCATAATCGCGCAACAAAAACAAAGAAAACGAAAAAGAATTATATACACTTCAACCTTAGATAGGTAATTAGGGTATAAAACCAAAAGTTCAATAAAACTCCATAAAATGGTTGCCTTTACTTAAGTGCCTGGACTCTCCGGGGTTGACAACAAAAGGAGTGGATGCCACGGGTTAAGACTGACCTCCAAGTAGGATACCTACAGAACAAACGTAACATAAAGTGAGCCAAGCTCAATGAATAATAGTACATGAATAATCCAATGCCTAACTTGAATTAACATACATATCAATGCATACATAAATAATGAGGCATAAAGTTAATTAAGTTTGTATTAATTCTTGCATGGCCTAAGGCCCAGTCTTGAAACATATTGACTTAAAACATAATGTCTTGGAACATAATGACTTTAAGCTCTTGCACAAAGTGGCGATAGCCCTTGAACGTATTAGCATTAAGCTTTTAAACATGGTGGCATATAGCCTGTGTACATATGACATGAAGCTCTTGAAAATTTGGCATAAAGCCCTTGAACATGTGGCACGAGGCCCTTGAAACATGTTAGCCATAGGCTAAAATAACGCAGGCACAACGTGACTTGAAAGGTTGGCATGAAGCCCTTAAAATGGCATAAAGCCCTTGTAACTTGTAATGGCATATAGCCCTTGTAACTTGTAATGGCATATAGCCCTTGAAAACATGGTGGCTATAAGCCCTTGTAAATGGCACGAGGCCCTTGGAAATGTATGTAAACTTGTACCATACTTGAGCTTGTAACATGCATAGACTTAAGCTTGTAACATGCATAAACTTGTAATATACTTCAACTTGTACTATGCGTATACTTATAACATGCTTGAACTTGTAATAGACATGAGCTTGTAACATGCGTATACTTGAAGACTTGTAGACTTGTAACATACATGAACTTGTATATACTTAGAACCATACTTGAGATAGAACATACTTGTCACAGATAGAATAATTCACATCCTTATGAGGATCACATAATAATGTTAAACATTTACATGCATGTCATAGGTTCTTAACGACCTTGGGTCCATAAGTAACCCCATAGAATAATCTCAAGTTCAGATAGATACTTCGCTTAAAGATGGACATGATTTCATTTATGCACTAAGAACGACGTAGTTTACTATAGATAATAGAGAATTATTATTCGTTATTAATAAAACCGAGTCATTCCAAATTCATACCGATGTAGACCAATCTTCCAACGTTCACATTGACTATCAATCATCATAAATGTTCGTGTAACATGTTTGTGTAACACTTACAAGAAACAGAGCGCTAGTGATAATAATTATCAGTGATAAATAAAATGTATATCTTCGTACTATTACTCACAGTGATCGGTTCTCGGTGGTAATGGTACAATGTCTTCGTCTCGATCTACAATCACAATGCACAACACATAATATGAGGTTATACTCGATCCTTTGCTTATTCTCTTTGATCATTTAATCAATTAGTCATGGTGGTACCACTCATATGCTTTAATACATTGTAATCCATGTCTTAAAAAAAACAGGAGAAATCGATGGGAAATGGTTTAGGTGAAGAAATGGTACAAAACTAGTTGACAGAAAGTGAACAGTCGTCACTAATTTGAGTATAACGTTTTCTGTATTTAGAATTTGGTAGTGAGACTAGCGTCATTGGAAACTAGACTTCCGGGGCTTGATTTTAGGCTCAAGAGTCACTCAAAACGGAGTCCGGATGTAAAAGATATGCTTGATCAAAGTTGGCTGGACAGCTGTCTTTTCTGCGTGCGGCAAGAAGCCCATACGTCAGCGATTTGGGCAGAAAACTGTTCGAAAATTCAGCAAAAAATCCAATTTTTGGTGCTCTTGTTCAAGGCTCAAAATAGGGTCTTTTAATTGTTAAACATGGGTCAAAATCATGTAACTAGAAGCCATAACATAGATCAATCTAAGTCCAATTTGAATCTTTGATCTTAATTTACAAACACAACTTCATTTCACACATACATAAACATATATACATACATAATCATTTAGCTACATAATCAAGCTCAAGAAATATGATTCTAATTAATCATTCACCACTTACTTGTTCCAAACCTAACCCTAATTTGTAGAACATGAAGAGCTTTCTACTTAATTATCAAGGAGAGGAACCAATTAGAATGAATTACACATACCTTAAGCTTTACATCTTTCAATCCTTTCTAATTTCTCAATCTTTCTTCTTGTTGAGTTCCTTCATTTCACCTCTCTCACGTAGCTCTCCCCTTTCCTCTAGATATTTTTGTTTTTGATTCTAAGTAATGTGTCCATCCCCTCATAAGGCACCCAATATATATATAAATATACACACACCAACATAATACAATAAAGAGAACCAAACGTGGTCTTACGAATCGCGCAAAATTAAATTTCAATTAAACTTTTCAGATAACTCTAAAAATCATGCTGATCATAAATATGTCCCCTGTTCTGATTTCTGAAGCTTCTAAGGCCTTTAATTTGCAGTATAAAGTTAATCACCCAAACGTCCATTAACGAATCAGACAAATTAGATTTCAAATTAATTTTTCCCAATAGTTCTAAAAATTCCCATTAACATACTCAAGTACTCAATTTTAATTTTTGCCCCCATAAAGGTCGGTAATTTCAATTTTAAGTCCGCAACTCAACTGATAATGCTTCAATTCTACTAGATATAATTAAATCCAAACACATCATCTGATAGGTAAATAAAAGTGATTTCTTATATGCATTTGGGGTCATTACAGAAGTGGTTGGAAGAAGAGGTAGTGTTGAAACAATTGAAGAAAATCCAAGCCGACATCTCAATCTGGGGTCTTCTTATGGCCTCCCGGGTGCATCGGTAGGCTGTACTGTCAACCATGGACAAAGCTAAGTTGTCCAGTGACACTACCCCTGAACAGCTTGTGGGATTGGTCTTCCTAGGTGGTGTCGGGCCAACTCTAACCTTTTCTAACAAAGAACTACGACTGAAAGGCTCAGCTCACAACAAACCCCTGTACATATCCGTTGAGTGCAAGGAAAAATGGGTACCGGTGGTGTTGGTCAACACCGGTTCAGCTATTAATGTCTGTCCTTCTCGCAGAGCTTATGCAATCGGCCTTAGACTGGCAGACTTTGTACCCACGGCCCAAGTGATTCGGGCATATGATAATACAAGCAGGGAGGTTATGGGCACAGTACAAATTAGAGTCCAGGTGGGCCCAGCTCAGCAGGATATCAAGTTTCATGTCCTGGATGTGTCGGCCACCTTCAACTTATTGCTAGGGAGACCTTGGTTGGGAAACGCTATGACCCACCAAAGAGGATTGGGTCAGGAAAATGGAAGAGATGACAGGCAGAGCTAGAGCCAAGCAGGCTGGAAAACACTATGAGCTCGTTCATAGGCCAATCCGGGGAATGTTGAATGGCTACTTTGTTCGAGAGGGAGAGGACTTTCCCTTTTGCGGCTTTCCTAAGCCCTAGAGGAATTCTGTGAAGCAGCTTGTCCCCAGATTCAAAATCTTTTTTGACTTGCAGTTGCAAGATAGTGATACCGAGGAAAAGGCTGGGCCAAGTACTGAAACTAAAAGGAGCATGGAAAGTGACTCGAACAACAACGAGCTTGGAGTAGGGGTAGCACTAGCATGTCTCCTTACAGATCCTCTGGCTGACTCAAAGAACTTAGGAGATAACCTTACCATCTCCATGATCGGGGACCAACCAGGTGTGAACCCATCCAGCAGCATTTTGGATGCATCTGAAGCACCATCTCTTATCTGGTAGCTGCAGGAGGGCTACCTATCTAGTTCTGGGTTGGGTGATGAGCCAAAATCTGATTCCACAAAGTCTGTGGAGTCGGAATCAGATTTTGGTTCTTCTAAGTCTGATTCTGGTATTCCTGGGGGTGATAACCCAGATGCCAAGGTCTTGTCCAGGTTTTCTTTTTCTTTTGCTTTTGAGTCGGTTGAAACTGAAGAGCTAGACCTTATGAATAAGAACACTGCCGATTCTGAGTATTTCTCTGTGCCACTTGTTTATTGCATTGACTAAAATTTTTAAATTTTAATGAAAACGAAGAGAAAGGAATTCCTCTAGTTTTGAAAAACTTGATTAATCGAGAGGATGAGAGGTTTGCAAAAGCCTGCGCTGACAAAATCATTACTGTTAATGTGGGTACTGAGAAAGATCCGCATTTGCACTAGATCGGCTCCACGTTGTCTTCGGAGGAGCACGAGTTTCAAAGATGTTTTCGTGTGGTCCTACGAAGACATGCCCAAAATCGATCCTAAGATTGTATAGCATCGAATCCCTTTTGACCTCGAGGCTCGACCCGTCAAGCAGAAGTTACGAAGAATCCGCTCAGATTGGGCGTTGAAAATTAAAAAAGAGGTCACCAAGCAGATCGAAGCAGGTTTCTTGTTAGTATCTAAATATCCAACTTGGTTGGTCAATATCGTCCTAGTGCCAAAAAAGGATAACAGAATCCGGGTGTGTGTGGACTTCCGGGATTTGAACAAAGCCAATCCGAAGGACGACTTCCCTTTGTCGTACATCGATGAATTAGTGGGTTTCACTACGGGTCGTGCATTGCTATCCTTTATGCATGGGTTTTTCGGGTATAACTAGATTCAGATGGCACCCGAGGATAGAGAGAAGACCCCATTCAGTATGTCGTGGGGGACCTACTTCTACCGGGTAATGTCGTTTGGGTTGAAAAATGATGGGGCTACCTATCAAAGGGTTGCAACCACCATTCTGCCTGACATGATCCACAAAGAGGTCGAGGTGTACGTGGACGACATGATTGTCAAGTCCAAAGAAAGAGAGGGCCACTTCACCGCCTTGGAGAAATTCTTTCAACGGATTAGAGAATATAGACTGAGGTTGAATCCGTAGAAATGCACTTTCAGCGTGACAGCAAGGAAAATGCTGGGCTTTTTGCTCACACGGAGAGGCATCAAAGTAGATCCTTCCAAAATCAAGGCCATCCTAGAAATGCCACCACCAAGGACTGAATAAGAGATGCAAGGCTTTCTGGGTAAAGTGCAATTCATAAGACGGTTTATTTCCAAATTAACCTTGACTTGTGAACCACTCTTTGGTCTCCGGAAGAAAGGAAAGAAATTTCAATGGGATGATCGATGTCAATTAAGCTTTTGAGCGATTGAGCGAGACCTCCGAATCCACATGTTATTGTTGCGAGTTAGAAGTCTTTGATTCTGCACTGTCGATGTGAGACACAACAATGGGATGCATGCTTGCTTAAGAATATGAGGATATGGTAGAGAAAACCATATACTACTTGAGCAAGAAAATGCTAGATTATGAGACCCGTTACACTTCGTTGGAGAAAGCTTCCTAGCCTTGGTATGGACTACTAGGAAGTTGAGGCACTACTTGTTAGCTCACTCCATAATTTTAGTTTCGAGATTAGATCCTATCAAATATCTCTTTGAGAAACCAGTGCTTACGGGTAGAATAACCCATTGTTTGCTTCTCCTCTCTGAATTTGATCTCAAGTAGGTTACCTACAAGTTGGTCAAGGGGAGAGCTGTAGCGGAGTTCTTGGCAGATCACCCAATAGAGGGGGACGAGGCGATGGAATGCCTGTTCCCAGGTGAAGCCATTTTGCAAGTTGAGGAGGAGACCTGGACAATGTACTTTGACAAAGCGTCCAATCAATTTGGTTATGGGATAGGTGTGTTACTAATAATGCCCGATGACTCCCATATATCTTTAGCCTTCAAACTTCGGTTCAAGGTGTCCAATAATGAAGCAGAATATGAAGCATGTATCACTGGTTTAGAAGTTGCCCTAGAACTAAGGGCAAAAAGATTGGATGTTATCGGGGACTCGAACTTAGTTGTTTCTCAAGTAAATAGAGACTGGAAAGTCAAAGAAGAAAAGATGAAGGTTTATCACCAGACCCTAGTTGTTCTGATACCTAGGTTTGAAAAGCTGACTTTCATGCATCTACTGAGAGAGAACAACAGGTTCGCTAATGCCTTAGCAACTCTATCTTCTATGGTAGACATCCCACTTGGAGTCCAGATGCGTTCGATTATCATTGAGCAGAGACACACACCGACCTATGAAACTATCTCCACAATAGATGAAGCGCAAGACAAAAACCCTTGGTACTACGATATTTGGAACTTCTTGGAAAATGAGATTTATCCACCAGGGAAAAATGCCAAGGACAAAAGGGAACACGGTGAATGGCCGCCCAATTTATCATCTGCGAAGGTAAACTATACAAGAGAGGTCATCCAAGAATGCACAAGTTGTGTGTCAAAGAAGAGGAATCAAAGTGCCTGATGGAGGCCATCCATGGGGGAGAGTGCAGAGCGCACATGAACCCAGTGATGTTGGCCCATAAGATTCTTAGGCAAGGTTATTACTGGTGGAGGAGGATTGTATTGGTTTTGTTCGGCGATGCCACAAATGCGAAATTCATGCTAATCACATGAATATCCCACCGTCAAAACTGTACAACATGACTTTGCCATGGCCATTCTCGGTCTGGAGAATCGACATTATCGGGGCAGTCATACCAAAAGGGTTGAATAGGAATGAATACATCCTGGTGGCAATTGATTACTTTACAAAGTGGGTGGAAGCTCAGTCCTATACAGTGTTGAAAGCATCGCATGTGGCTTAGTTCATCTGAAACAACATCATTTGCCGATATGGAGTCCCAAATGAGATCATATCAAATAATGGCTCCCACTTCAACAAAGAAGTGATAGACTTGTTAGAGAAATACAATGTGGCTTTTCATTAGTCGTCTACATATCGGCCGCAAACCAATGGAGCTGTTGAGGCCGCCAACAAGAATATCGAGAATATCTTGCAAAACATGCTTGAGACCTATAGGGACTGGCCAGATAAATTGCCATTCGTACTCTGGGGCTATAGAACTTCAATCCGGACGTGTACAGGGGCAACTCCTTATTCTTTCATCTATGGGATGAAGGCTGTTCTGCCGATTGAAATAGAAGTCCCGTCGCTATGAGTTATTGCTGAGTGTCAAATAACAGAGGTGGACTGGCAATAGAGCACATTCGAAGAGTTGATGTTGTTTGATGAGAGAAGGCTGAAAGCATTGTATCATGTTCAGGGCTATCAACACAGAATTGCTAAGGCTTTTAACAAGAAGGTTAAGTCTCGGAATCTCAAAGAGGGAGATATGGTGCTGAAAGACAACTGAGCTCCCATACATGACCCTAGGGGCAAGTTCAAACCCAATTGGACTAGTCCTTACATCATGAAAACTATCTAGTAGGGTGGAGCTGTTATTCTCATGGACCTTAATGACCTAGAATTTTCCTAATCAATCAACATGGACAAGTTGAAGAAATACTATCCCTGAGAGGCTCGCTTGGCTGAAAACTCGGAAGGGAGACCTAGGCAAAAGTTAGAGCATGAAAAAATTAGAAATAAAGAAAAATTGAGCTCACAAGGTTGAAAACCCTAAAGGGCGACTTTGGCAAAAGTTAGAGCACCAAAGGAGAGAGTGAACCCAAACCGAACTACGTAAGGCTTGATTTCCATCTTCGAGATACGTAGGCAACTTCATTCTGAAGTCCGACCGTAAACACGTCCAACTCAACTGTCTTATCCATGTGATTGATCAGGTCATCTTTGTTTGTTCTTTACCAAAGGGTTCGGTTGTGATCTTTACTCTGAGAGAATAGCTGGTTACAATGCTGAACAATGATATTCAATTAAGGGGTAATTTGTGATCTTTTGATTCGGCGTTGTACATCTTGAGGATTGATTCTGTGCCTATCAGGTGGTGATCCTTTTCGAAAATGGTTTTGGAAAGTTTTAATAAAAGTTGATTTTGTTCAAATTTTACCTTTTAAATTTTCAGTGCTCACAACTTTAATTTCATTGATTTCAACATAAAGTTCTCCAACTCTCTGATACAAATCAAAGTTGCTTTTATTACATTAAAAAAAAAAAAGAAAAGGTCAAAGCAATAAACTAGGGGCATAGGTGAGTCAGGTGCCCCTGCGTCCTCCGCTCGTGCTTGTGGAAGCTTTTGAAGCCAAAGTGGGCTTGGTTTGTGCCTCATCCTCGAACCAAGCTAAACATTCACCAAAAAGGATGCAATTGAAACTAGGGTTAGGGGCTAGAAGCTCTCTCGTCCTCCAAGCAGTAAGGTACCTAGCCAAGTGTGAACCGCGGATGGGAAATGAAACTGGGTACTCTACTCCCTCCTCTGGGTGGATCTGATCATGTCCAAACTGACGTTTGAACCGAAAGGGGAAATAGAATACGTAGTGCGTAAGGCCGATTAGCTGTATGTCAGGTTGTCGAGCCATACTGTAGCTCATCTTGGTCAGATTAAGCCAGGAGCAACGCCAGGCTATGTCAGCAACAGACCTGTTGCACATCCGGTTGCTCCACCATCCCTCATTCAGGAAATCAACTAGTCGGTGGTGGAAGAAATAGCCTCGAACTGAGTACTCAGAACAAGAGCCCACTACCTTCAGCTTATCCATAAGCCACACCTGGGAAGGGATGAAAGGAAAGAGAGATTAAAGAATAGACAGGTGTATGTTGAGAGAGAAGTGAAAAAAGGGCTTTGAGAGTAAAATAAAGCATGAGTGCCAAGTGATGTGAGAAACACATATGAGAAAAGGTGGGAAACAATACCTGAAGAAGTAGTGGGCTTCCAGCGAATCTGGTAGTTTCTAGCCGATGAAAGGCGTGTAAGCCCGGCAAAGTCTCGGCTAGTGCCAAACCAATGCAATTCTTGCCTTCTTTCAGACCTTGGGCCACTTCGATCAATCGAATGTTAGGCCCGCCGAAACTAGGGGCAAGAAGGAAATGAGAAAGCATACATAAGTAGAGGGCATGTTGCCGAAATCCTTGCTAGAGAAGGTCGCCTTTGTCACCGATGACGGAAAATCAATGAATCAAGCTGGGAATGTCTAGCTCTCCATCGTGGGCCAGAACGAGACTGAGGTATGATTTCCTCATCACGTCAGGATTCCATTAGTGCCTGGAATTTTTCAATTGTCAGGCATATTTCTTGTCCCCCAAAGCTAAAGACATATGTAATCAGGTCCCAGCATCGTGCCGCGACATGAAGGAACGGAATACAAAGTGGAGAACGGCTCAACAGAAAAAGTGCATTTATGCCGAAACCCAAAAAATTTACCTTTTTCGTGCTATCTAAAGTTGCTATCCAATCCAAGAGCTTTTCAGCAAAAAATGGCTCCATTTGTGAAGAAATTGCAGCTGAAATGAAGTTCTGGAGAAGAATTCACAAAACTCAACCTTTTGTAGAAGATAAGGCAATGAGTGGAAGCCTGTCAGCAATCAATCTGGTGATTCTCACATTTTGTGGTTGGTAGGTGGCTAGCAGGCCGCATTGGTGGCCGGTAGGATACTTTGGTGGCCGGCATATGGCCGGCAAGCTCCTTCTGTGGCCAGTAGCCCTATTTTCTGCCCTACTGTCCACTTGTGTGCTGGGTAGTGCTGGAAGCTTGCATTTTGTCTTGATCTTTGAGTATTTAAGGTCTTGTTTTGAGTCTTTTTGGTTTTGGCAAGTTTGTTTATTTGTATTTGAGTTGTTTTTGCTTTGTTTATGGAGTTGTTTGCTTATCGAGTTGTATATTGCATTTTGTATTTTGTTTGTTGGTCGGCTCATTACCCGATTAAGAGCATTGTTTCAATCAAGTGTTCTTTTGGAAACTTCAATTCCATGTTCATCTCATGCAAATATGGTGCTCATGATGCAAAAATAACAACATTTTTTATAAAAACTGCGAGGTTTTATTCCGATCATGGTTTTTTACAAAAGAGGAGTACAAGTTTTAAAGAAAAATAAACCTATCTGAAGCTATACATGTGCTAATGCTACCAAACAAAAAGAAACTGAGCAAAAGTACAAAAAATCAGCGTCAGTCGCCTTAGGCCCGAGTGGCCCTCTTCGTCCTCTTCCTCGGAGGAGAGGACACTGGGGCACTATGTCCATCGGCTCTGCTATCTGAATCAGTCTCTAAACCTGAGCCAGAATCATCTCCGCTTTATGCCTCAGAGTCCTCGGCATCATCATCTCCACTCTCGAAACCTGAGCCAGCACCATCATCTCCACTCTTGGACGACTCAAAATGCCAACTCACTGCCTCCTCGGAGTCACTAGTCTCAACATCGTCATTGCTCAAGATGGGGTCTGGAGGATTGCTCTAGCACCGGCCACTCCTATCTCTGCCTCTCCTCCCTGCTATTGCAGGAGGTACTGCCGGTGCTGGCACCGCTAACACCACCAAAGCAATCGGTATAGTTGGGATTTGAAAAGACAGTTGTCAAAGTATCAACTACAGTATGTGTATCAGATATAGGTATAGTATGCAGAATGAGTATATGCAGAAGTCGGATACAGTGTCTAAGTGTGTGAATGCAGTGTGCCAATGCAGTGTATCAATGTAGTTTGGGAAGTCTATAGTTGCAATGCCAATGTATTAGTGGAAATTTGATAGCATGAAATGCAAACTAAAGAAATTACCTGGATACCATGGAGACAGAGTAGCGTCTCCCTCTTCTGTACCATACCCATCAAGGAGGCTATCAGCTCAAGAGCGCTCCTCGTGTACTCTATGGATGCCTACCAATACGTTTGGATGATCAATGTCTGCAATAATTATATCTAAAATGAAATGCGGGGTGCAAATTGTAAAGTATGGTCCATACCTGAGACAAACCCGGAACTCCGACAAGCTCATGACTAGCCTCTCTACAGGCTCGATCGGGATGTGGTTAGTTGCCCAGTATGCCACCAGCATGTAAGCGTGGTGGGAATCACTGGCCAACGCGTGCTCTACTTTGCCGAGCGAGCCCTTCTAGCATGGGCCTTGGTTGCCCTAGGCACCTCTCTCACAGCAGGAGCCCTTACCCCCTCGCCTCCACGAACGCCTGTTAGAGGTGGCATGAGGTGGATCTAAATAAAGGTCATGTAGTCGCCCTCTGCTTTGAAGTAATTAGCATCCAAGCCCACCATAAACTGAGCGACGGCATCAACGGATAGGTTGTCTACTGATCTCATGGACTCTGGTGATGGCATCGGAACGATCGGGTCCGACAAGCCCACAGTTTGCCGAACAAACTGCTCACTGAAGAACTAGGCCCGACAAACTGGGCCCTCAAGTAAAATGCGAAAGCAAGAGGTGGCCTAGGCCCCAGCGTACTAGTCCTGTACCCCAGCTGGCATCATGGCCCAAGGCTACCGCATGATTTGCAAATAGAGAGTGAACATATTGTTAGTTGCTGTCAGTTGCTAAAATGTGAATCAGAACAGTTGTAAAGAAAAAAAAGACTGTATTTTGGGTTACCTCGTGGGTGCCCATTATGTCGAAATAGTAGCGAAAGAATGCGAACGACTCGCGGCTCTGATGCTGGCACCTGCCATCATACCGCCTCAAGTAAGGAACTACTAGGAGGAGCTTCTCTATGGGCTCTGGGGCAAGAGCTGGGAAATAAGCATAAACCCATAGCTGCAAGCAAAGTGCAGTAATATGTGATCAACAAAGTCCAAACAGATGTAGAAAGTATAAAGCAGAAAGCATACAATATGAACAGAAAATGTAGAAAGTGCAAAGTAGAAAGCACAAGTGTTGAATAGATATAAAGCAGAAAATGTAGAGCAGAAAATGCAAAGTGCAAAGAGGGAACCGAAATGCATACCTCCCAGGCTCGCCAGTAGCCTTTGATCAGCTCTCCCCTCAGGCGGGAGGTAGAGCTCATATATCTGTATAGAGTAGCGAGGCTAGCTCCGTCCCCAGTCATAGAAGCGTGCCTGGGAAAGGGTCACCAGGGCACTTAACAGATACAAACCCATGGTGTTCCACTTGTTCGAAAACAAGGTAGTACGGATGGCCAACATCAGGAAGCCTCTGGCGTACTGCTCCATCTCCTTTAATGTCTCGGGCTCGCTCTCTCTGAACTACTCAGCAAACCAGCTATATCTGACCAAAGTTATCCAATGCAAGAGCGGGAGTGCTCCCAACAGCTCGATCCAGGCCGCCTCCCACTTTCCCATGTCGGTGTCGAACGAGATCGAATCACCTCCTACTCCTAAGCCCGTGATCATGGCAAAGTCGTAGGGAGTCATCGTCATCTCCCCAGCAATGGAGAAGTGGAAAGAGTTGGTGGTGTCCCACCACCTCTTCACAAGTGCTCCCAGAAAAAGGACGACTCGCAATGACCCCTATCAGGTTGAAGCAGAAAAGGTCGAAGCCAGTCTCATCCATGATGTCACAAACCTCGACAGGGAGCTCGTTATACCAATCTCTCGTAATCGTAGCTCCGTACCCTCTAAAGGCACGAGACTCCCCATGTGGCCAAGAATAGATGAATAAGATGAAATGCAGTAAAAGTGATGAAAGTATAGTCAAATGAAAGACAATGCAAGAAATGCAGTTTAAAGAAAGGCAAGAATGCATGAAAACAAAGTTCATACCTCAGTGGCGCTGGATGAAAGGTGGGAGGCCGGCTTCCTCAGCAGAAGGTCCTTTTGTGCATTGCCAGCAAAGTCGCTGAACCGTCTAATGCTTTTGGGTGACAAGATATGTGTCCGGGGATGGTACCTCGCTAGACCAAAAGGCCGTACCCTCAATGGTACCGGCTCTGGCTCAACCTCAGGCTCAAACTCCACCTCGAGGTTGGCCTCAATACCCTGAGCCACCTTGCCAGCCTCGGCAACAACCAGCTTCTCTGCCTCGACAACAGGTGGGAATACGGGGGGAATCTTCGGAGGAGCCCCGTCATGTGGAAAATCATCTGCCATCTGGAAAATGGGTGAAAAGTAGGTGAAAAATGAAGAGAAATGGAGAAAAGAGAGTAAACTTGGAAAAAGTCAACCCTAAGAGAGAGAAAATGGGAGCAAAAGTCAAAGTCGGGAAAAGTTCACGAAACTCGAGAGAAACTCCAGGGGAACAAGGCTAGAAGGGTGAAAATGAGGGAAAAAGCGTCAAAATCAAAATCCAAACGGTTCAAAAGAAGGAGAATCAAGAGGGTTTAGCGAAGAAAATGTGCGTGGGGCGTTGGAAAATGCGTAAGAAGCCCAGATCTAGAGAGGGAAAGTGTCTAGAGAGAGAGGGAAGAATTTCGGACCTAAAGAAGTGAGGAAATGAGGACTCTTGGTCTATACTTAAAGTCCTGTGGATGAAAACACCAAAAAACCCCCGAACTACCATCGGTGGCCGGTACGTCGCCGGCAAGGCTCTTTGATGGCTGGCAGATGGCCAACATCCTCCCCTTGTGGCCTTCATCTGTGTCTTGATGCTGTTTTGTGTCTTTGTTTCCCAAGAAGTGTAAGGAAGGTTCACTGTTGGGTCCAGATTGTCTCCACGGAAGCTCAAAACTATGTTTTGGCGAATGATGTTCATCATTTGTCAACATGGACGAGGTGTATCCTTTTTAAACATATTGCAATTCCTCCAAGAGGTAAATCAGAAGGTGCCATCGAATGTCTCTTTTATTCGTTTTATTCCTTTGTTCTCTTTTCGTTCTCTCTTGTTACGTAGAATATGCATTTGACATGTATTGTTGCATAGAATATGCATTTCACATATACATATGCTGCATGCGTATCTTGCATCAGTTATGATTCACGCATAGAATATGCTCTTGTTCTTACTTCATGTATATAATATGCTTTTTTTTCTTGCATAGAACATGCTTTCAAACATGTTATGTCGGTTGTATATCTGCTTTGTAATATACTTTGTGCATCTATTGCGCTTGTTTACTTTGTGCATCTATCACCCTCGTTCACTTTGTGCATCTATTGCACTAGAGACAATTCGGAACGCGCCATAAAAGTTTCACCAAAACGTCGTTTCCATTTAGACTGCCAAATTTAAGACAATTCTGAGTTCATCCTCAAAGTTTCGCTAAATGGCCATTTTTGAACAGACTGCCAAATTTGAGACAATTCCGAGCTCGTCCTAAATGTGTCGCCGAAACGTCGTTTCAGATTAGACCGCCAAATTTGAGACAATTCCGTGCTTGTCCCAAAAGTGTCCCCAAAACGCCGTGTACGATCAAACTGCCAAATTTGAGACAATTCCGAGCTCGTCCCAAATGGGTCGCCAAAAAGCCGTCTCTAATCAGATTGCCAAATTGGAGACAATTCCAATCTCGTCCCAAAAGTGTCGCTAAAATGTCATTTTCGATCAGACAATTTCGAGCTCCCCCCAAATGTGTCGCAAAAAATCCATTTCTAATCAGACAACAAAATTTGAGACAATTTCGAACTCGCCCCAAAAGTCTTACCAAAACGTCGTTTTCGATCAAACAGCCAAATTTGAGACAATTTCGAGCTGGTCCTAAAAGTGTCTCAAAAATGCCGTTTCAGATCAGACTACCAAATTTGAGACAATTCAGAGCTCGGCCCAAATGTGTCGCCAAAACACCGTTTTCGATGAAATTGTCAAATTTAAGACAATTCCGAGCTCGTCCCAAACGAGTCACCAAAATGCAGTTTTCGACAGACTGCCAAATTTGAGACAATTCTGATCTCGCCCCAAAAGTGTCGTGAAAATGCCGTTTCTGATCAGATTGCCAAATTTGAGATAATTCTGAGCTCGTCCCAAAAGTGTCGCCAAAATGCCATTTGCCATCATATTGCCAAATTTGAGACAATTCTGAGCTCGTCTCAAACATGTCGCCAAAATACGGTTTTCGATCAGACTGCCAAATTTGTGACATTTCCGAGCTCGTCCTAAACATGTCTCCAAAATGCCATTTCTGATCAGACTACCAAATTTTAGAAAACTCAGAGCTCGTCCTAAACTTGTTGCCAAAATGCAATTTTCGATCCGATTGCCAAATTTGGGACAATTCCGAGCTCTTCCCAAAAGTGTTGCCAAATTCGTTCAGACTGCTAATTTTGAGACAATTCCGAACATGTCCCAAAAGTGTCGTGAAAACGCCATTTCCGATTAAACAACAAAATTTTAGATAATTCGAATCTCACCCCATACGTTTCACCAAAATGCCATTTCCGTTCAGACTGCCAAATTTGAGACAATTACATCCTCGTCCCAAAAGTGTCGCCAAAATGCCATTTCTGATCAGAATGCGAAAACTGAGACAATTCCAAGCTTGTCCCAAAAGTATCGCGAAAATGCCATTACAGATCAAACTGCCCAATTTGAGGTAATTCTGAGCTCGTCCGAAAAGTGCCACCAAAATGCCGTTTTCGAACTGACTTCCAAATTTGAGACAATTCTAAGTTCGTCCCAAACGTGTTGCCAAAATGTCATTTTCGTTCAGATTACCAAATTTGAGACAATTCTGAGCTCGTTACAAAAGTGACTCTAAAATGCCATTTTTTATTAGACTGCTAGATTTGAGACGGTGCCAAGCTCGTCCCAAAATTGTTGCCAAAACGTCGTTTCTGATCAGACGGCCAAATTTGAGACAATTTCTAGCTCCTCCCAAGCTTGTTTTCAAAATGCCTTTTCTGATTAGACTGCGAAGTCGCACAAGTTATGCCAAAACGTCGTTTCCAATCCGACTACAAAATTTGAGATAATTCTAAAATCGCCCCAAAAGTGTCCCCAAAATCCTGTTTCTAATCAGATTGCCAAATTTGGGATAATTCTGAGCTTGTTCCAAATGTGTCTCCAAAACATCGTTTATGATCAAACTACCAAATTTGAGACAATTTCGAGCTCGTTCCAATTGTGTCACGAAAACGACCTTTTCGACCAAACTGGAAAATTTGAGACAATTCCGAGCTTGTGCCAAAAGTGTTTGTATAACGGCATTTTCGATCAGACTCCCGAATTGGAGCAATTCTGAGCTCCTTCCAAAAGTGTCGATAAAATGTCGTTTCAAATTGGACTACCATATTTGAGAAAATTCTGAGCGCGTCCCAAGAGTGACGTTAAAATGCCGTTTTGGATCAAACTCCCAACTTTGAGACAATTCGAGTTCGTCCCAAAAGTGTTGCGAAAATGATGTTTCTGATCAGACTACAAAATTTGAGAGAATTCAAAATTCACCCCAAAATCTGTTTAAACTGCCAAATGTAAAACAATTTCGAGCTCGTCCCAAAAGTTTTGCCAAAAAGACGTTTCTGAAGAGACTAACAAATTTGAGACAATTCCGAGCTGGCCCCAAAAGTGTCGCCAAAATGCCATTTCAGATTAGACTGCCAAATTTGAGACAATTCCAAGCTCATCCCAAAAGTATCGCCAAAATGCCGTTTGAGATCAGACTGCCAAATTTGAGACAATTCCGAGGTCGTCCCAAATGTGTCGCCAAAATGACATTTCTAATCGGACTACCAAATTTGAGACAATTTTGAGCTAGTTTTAAACATGTCTCCAACATACCGTTTCCGTCCAGACTGCCAAATTTGAGACAACCCCGAGGTCATCCCAAACGTGTCGCCAAAATGCGAATTCCGATCAGATTGCCAAATTTGCGACAATTATGAGCTCGTCCCAAACGTGTCACCGAAATGCCATTTCCAATCAAACTGCCAAATTTGAGACAATTCTGTGCTCTTTCCAAAAGTGTCACCAAAAAAGACTACTAATTTTGAGACAATTCCGAGCTTGTCCCAAAAGTGTCGCGAAAACACCGTTTTTTATTAGACTACAAATTTGAGATAATTTGGAACTCACTCTACAAGTTTCACCAAAATGCCATTTTCGTTCAGACTGCCAAATTTGACACAGTTCCAATCTCGTCCCAAAAGTGTCACCAAAACGGCATTTCTGATTAGAATGCCAAAATTGAGACAATTCCCAACTTGTCCCAAAAGTATCACGAAAATGCCGTTTAAGATCAGACTTCCAAATTTGAGACAATTCTGAGCTCGTCCCAAATGTGACCCTAAAATGCCATTTTCGAACAAACAGCCAAATTTGAGACAATGCCGAGCTCATTCCAAAATTGTTGCCAAAACAACGTTTCTAATCAAACTGCCAAATTTGAGACAATTTCTAGCTCATCCAAAACGTCTTTCCAAAATGCTGTTTCCAATCAGACTCCCAAATTTTAGACAATTCCGAGCACGTCGCAAAAATGTCACAAAAATCCCGTTTCTAATCCGATTACAAAATTTTAGACAATTCTGAAATTGCCCAAACAGTGTCCCCAAAATGCCGTTTCCGATTAGACTTCCAAATTTGAGACAATTTCAAGCTCGTCCCAGCCGTGTCGCCAAAATGTCGTTTCCAATCAGACTATCAAATTTGAGACAATTCTAAGCTCATCCAGAAAGTGTCGCGAAAACACCGTTTCAAATCAAAATGCCAAATTTGAGACAATTTTGAGCTCTTCCCAAAAGTGTCGCCAAAACGTTGTTTCCGATTAGACTGCTAATTTTGAGACAATTCTGAGCTTATCCCAACTGTGTCGCGAAAACGCCGCTTCCGAATAGACTACAAAATTTGAGCCAATACGGAACTCACCACACAAGCTTCATCAAAATGCCATTTCCATTCAGACAACCAAATTTCAGACTAGTCCGAGCTCATCGCAAAAGTGTTACCAAAACGCCATTTTTGATCTGACTGCAAAATTTGAGACAATTCTAAGCTCATCCCAAAAGTGTCGTCAAAATGTCGTTTCAAATTAGCCTGCTAGATTTGAGACAATTCTGAGCTTGTCCCAAAAGTGCTGCCAAAATGCCATTTCCGAAAAGACAAACAAATTTGAGACAATTCTGAGCTCGTCCCAAACGTGTCACCAAATTTCCATTTCTGATCAGAACGTCAAATTTGAGACAATTCTGAGCTCGGTCCAAAAGTGACTCTAAATCGCCATTTTCGATGTGACTGCCAAATTTGAGACAATTCTGAACTCATCCCAAAAGTGTCGCCAAAACGACGTTTCAGATTAGATCGCCAACTTTGAGACAATTTCGAGCTCGTCCCAAAAGTGTTGCCAAAACACTATTTGCGATCAGACTGCCACATTTGAGAAATTTCCGAGCTCGTTACAAATGTGTCGCAAAAACGCTGTTTCCGATCAGAATGCCAAATTTGAGACAATTCCAAGCTTGTCAAAAAAGTGTTGTGAAAATGCCGTTTCCAATTAGATTACAAAATTTGAGACGCTTCGGAACTTGCCCCAAAAGTGTCATCAAAATGCCTTTTCCAATCAGACTGCCAAATTTGACACCATTTTGAGCTGGTCCCAAAAGTGTTGTGAAAACTCTATTTCAAATTAGATTTCCAAATTTCGGATAATTCCAATCTTGTCCCAAACGGGTCGCCAAAATGCGATTTTAGATTAGACTTCCAAATTTGAGATAATTTTGAGCTGGTCCCAAAAGTGTTGTGAAAACGTCGTTTCTGATCAGACTGCCAAATTTTATAGTATTCCAATCTCGCCCCAAAAGTTTCGCTAAAATATCGTTTCCGATCAAACTGCCAAACTTGAGAAAATTCTGAGCTCGTCCCAAAAGTGTCACTAATATGCGGTTTCCAATCAGACTACCAAATTCAGACAATTCCGAGCTAGTCCCAAAAGTGTCGTGAAAACATCGTTTCCAATAAGACTACCAATTTTTTTAGTATTCCAATCTCGCCTCAAAAGTTTTGCTAAAATGTCATTTCTGATAAGATTGCCAAATTTAAGAAATTACCAAGCTCGTCCCAAACATGTCACCAAAATGTGGTTTCCAATCAGACTACCAAATTTGAGACAATTTCAAGTTGGTCCCAAAAGTGTTGCGAAAATGCCATATCCAATCAAACTGCCAAATTTGAGACAATTCCGAACTCATCCTAAACATGTCACCAAAATGCCCTTTCCGATCAGACTGCTAAATTTGAGACAATTCCGACCTCGTCCTAAACATGTCACCAAAATGCCCTTTTCCAATCAGACTGCTAAATTTGAGACAATTCCGAGCTCATCCCAAAAGTGTTGCGAAAACCTCGTTTCAAATCAGACTGACAAATTTGAGACAATTTCGAGCTCTTCCCCAAGTGTCGCCAAAACGCTATTTCTCATCAGAAAGCTAATTTTGAGACAAATCTGAGTTCATCCCAAAAGTGTCGCGAAAATGTCGTTTTTTATTAGACTACAAAATTTAAGACAATTCGAAACTTGCCCCACATGTTTCACCAAAACACCATTTTTGTTCAGACAGCCAAATTTGAGAAAATTCCGAGCTCATCCCAAAAGTGCTGCCAAAATGTTGTTTCTGATGAAACTGCCAAATTTGAGACAATTCCGAGCTTGTCTCAAAAGTGCTGCCAAAACGCCATTTCAGATCAGACTACCAAATTTGAGACAATTCTAAGCTTGTCCCAAAAGTGCAGCCAAAATGCCATTTCCGAACAAACTGCTAAATTTGAGACAATTATGAGCTCGTCAATTTGTCTCCAAAAAGTCATTTCCGATCAGACTGCCAAATTTGAGATAATTCCGAGTTCGTTCCAAAAGTGACTCCAAAGTGCCATTTCCTATCAAACTGCCAAATTTGAGACAATTTCGAGGTCGTCCTAAACGTGTATCCAAAATGCTGTTAATGATTAGATTGCCAATTTCAGAAAATTCTGAGCACGTCGCAAAAGTGTCACGAAAACAACATTTCCAATTGGACTATAAAATTTGAGACAATTCCGAAATCGCCCCAAAAGTGTCCCAAAAACGCTGTTTCTGATCAGACTACCAAATTTGAGTGAATTCTGAGCTCATTCCAAAAGTGTCGCCAAAATGCCCTTTTCGATCAAACTACCAAATTTGAGGCAATTCCGAGCTCACCCAAAAAGTGTCGCCAAACGCCCTTTCCGATCAAACTGCTAAATTTTTTATCAGACTCCCAAATTTGAGACAATTCCAAACTCCTCCAGAAAGTGTTGCTAAAATGTCATTTCAGATTGGACTGCCATAGTTGAGAAAATTCTGAGCTCGTCCCAAAAGTGTCGCTAAAATGCCATTTCCGGTCAGACTCCCAATTTTGAGACAATTCCGAGATCGTCCAAAAAGTGTCGTGAAAATGTCGTTTCTGATCAGGCTACAAATTTTGAGACAATTCACAACTCACCCTAAAAGTTTCCTCAAAATGCCGTTTCCGTTCAGACTACCAAATTTAAAACAATTTTGAGCTTGTCCCACAAGTGTTGCCAAAACACCGTTTCTGAACACACTACGAAATTTGTGACAATTTCGAGCTCGTCCCAAAAGTGCCGCCAAGATGCCGTTTCAGATTAGACTGCCAAATTTGAGACAATTCTGAGCTCGTCCCAAAAGTATCGCCAAAACACCGCTTACAATCAGACAGCCAAATTTGAGACAATTCCAAGCTCGTCCTAAATGTGTTGCCAAAATGCAATTTCCAATCAGGCTGCCGATTTTGAGACAATTCCAATCTCGTCCCAAAAGCATCGCTAAAATACTGTTTTCGATCAGACTCCTAAATTTCAGACAATTCCGTGCTCGTCTCCAAAGTGTTACAAAAACGCCATATCCAATAAAACTACAAAATTTGAGACAATTCCGAACTAGCCCCAATGGTGTCACCAAAACACTGTTCCCAATCAGACTGCCAAATTTGAGAGAAGCTCGAGCAAGTCCAAAAAGTGTCATGAAAATGCCGTTTTGGAACAGACTGCCAAATTTGAGACAATTCCGTGCTCGGCCCAAAAGTGTCGCCAAAATGTCGTTTTCGATGAGACTACAAAATTAAAGACAATTTCAAGCTTGTCCCAAATGGGTCGCCAAAATGCGATTTCCGATCAGATTGCCAAATTTGAGAAAATTTCGATCTTGCCCCAAAAGTGTTGCGAAAATGTCGCTTTCGATCAAACTGCCAAATTTGAGACAATTTTGAGCTCATCCCAAAAGTGTCGCAAAAACGCAGTTTTCGATCAGAGTGCCAAATTTGAGACATTTCTGAGCTCGTCCCAAAAGTGTCACGAAAACACCATTTTCCAATCAAGCTGCCAAATTTGAGAAAATTCTAAGCCCATCCCAAAAGTGTTGCAAAAATGCCATTTTTGATCAAACTGCCAAATTTGAGATAATTCCGACCTCATCCTAAACATGTCTCCAAAATGTCATTTCCGATCACACTACCAAATTTGTGACAATTTTGAGCTCGTCCTAAATGTGTCACCAAAATGCAGTTTCTAATCGGACTGCCAAATTTGAGACAATTTTGAGCCCGTCCTAAATGTGTCGCAAAAATGGCATTTCCAATCACACTGCCAAATTTGAGACAATTCTGTGCTACTCTCAAAAGTGTCGCGAAAACCTCGTTTCAGATCAGACTGCTAAATTTGAGACAATTCTGAGCTTGTCCCAAACATGTCTCCAAAATGCCATTTCTGATCAGACTGCCAAATTTGAGACAATTCCGAGCTCGTCCCAAATATGTCGCAAAAATGCGATTTCCGATCAGATAGTCAAATTTGAGACAATTTTGAGGTCGACCCAAACGTGTCACCAAAATTTCATTTCCAATCAGAATGCCAAATTTGAGACAATTTTGAGCTCGTCTCAAAAGTGTCGAGAAAACCTCGTTTTAGATCAGACTGTCAAATTTGAGACAATTCCAAGGTCTTCCCAAAAGTGTCACCAAAACGCTGTTTCCGATCAAACCGCTAATTTTGAGGCAATTCTGAGATTGTTCCAAAAGTGTTGCGACAAAATTTGAGATAATTCGGAAATCATCCCACAAGTTTCACTAAAACACCATTCCTGTTACGACTACCAAATTTGAGACAATTTTGAGCTCGTCTCAAAAGTGCCAACAAAATGCCGTTTCTGAACAGATTGCCAATTTGAAACAATTATGAGCTTGTCCCAAACAGGTCTCCAATATGCCATTTCTGATCAGACTGCGAAATTTGGACAATTCTGAACTCGTTCCATAAGTGACTCTAAAACACCATTTCCGATCAAACTGCCAAATTTGAGACAATTCTGACCTCGTAAGAAAAGTGTTGCCAAAACACCGTTTCTAATCAAACTGCCAAAATTGAGACAATTTTGAGCGCGTTCCAAAAGTGTTTCCAAAATGCCATTTCCAATCAGACTGCCAAATTTCAGACAATTCTGAGCTCATCGCAAAAGTGTTGCGAAAACGCCGTTTCCAATCAGACTAGAAAATTTTAGACAATTTCGAAATCGCCCGAAAAGTGTCCCCAAAACGCCATTTTCTGATCAGATTGCCAAATTTGAGACAATTCTGAGCTCGTTCCAAACGTGTCTCCAAAACACCGTTTCTGTTCAGACTGCCAAAATTTAGACATTTTTAAGCTCATTCCAAAAGTGTCACCAACAACCCCTTTCTGATCAAACTGCCAAATTTGAGACAATTCCGAGCTTGCCCCAAAAGTGCCGATATAACGCCATTTTCGATTAGACTCCCTAAAATGTTGCTAAAATATCGTTTCAGATTGGATTGTCAAATTTGAGAAAATTCTGCGCTTGTCCCAAAAGGGTTGCTAAAATGCCGTTTCTGATCAGACACCCAACTTTGAGACAATTCTGAGCTTGTCAAAAAAGTATGGCGAAAATGGCATTACTGATCAGACTACAAAATTTAAGACAATTCGGAACTCACCTCAAAAGTTTTCCCAAAACGCCGTTTCCTTTCAGACTGCCAAATTTGATACAATTTCAAGCAGTTCACAAAAGTGTCACGAAAATGTCGTTTCAGTTTAGATTGCCAAATTTGAGAGAATTCCGAGGTCGTCCCAAAAATGTTGCTAAAACACCATTTTTTATGAGACTGCCAAATTTGGGACAATTTTGAACTTGTCCCCAACGGGTCGCCAAAATGCGATTTCCGATCAGATTGCCAAAACTGAAAGAATTCTAATCTCACCCCCAAAAGTTTTGCTAAAATGCCATTTCTGATCAGACTTCCAAATTTGTGACAATTCCAAGCTCGTCCCAAACTTATCACCAAAATGCAGTTTCCAATCAGACCCAAATTTGAGACAATTTCGAGCTGGTCCCAAAAGTGTCAGCGAAAACGGCATTTCCCATCAAACTGCCAAATTTGAGTGAATTCTGATCTCGCCCCAAAAGTTTCGCTAAAATGCCATTTTCATTCAGATTGCCAAGTTTAAGACAATTCCGAGCTTGTCCTAAACATGTCTCCAAAATGCCGTTTTCGATCAGATTACCAAATTTGAGACAATTCTAAGCAAGTCCCAAACGTGTGGCCAAAATGCAGTTTCGGATCAGACTGACAAATTTTAGACAATTTCAAGCTGGTCCCAAAAGTTTGGTGTTTTAGATCAAATTGTAAAATTTGAGTCAATTCTGAGCTCATCCCAAAAGTGTCGCCAAAATGCCGTTTCTAATTAGACTACCAAATTTGAGACAATTTTGAGCTCATCCCAAATGTGTTGCCAAAATGCCGTTATTGATCAGACAGCTAATTTGAGACAATTCCTAGCTGGTCCCAAAAGTGTTGCGAAAACCACGTTTTAGGTTAGACTGCCAAATTTGAGACAATTCCGAGCTCTTCCCAAAAATGTCGCAAAAACACTGTTTCCGATCAGACAGCTAATTTTGAGACAATTTCGAGCTTGTTCCAAAAGTGTTGCGAAAACGCCGTTTCTAATTAGACTACAAAATCTGAGACAATTCAGAACTCGCTCCGCAACTTTCACCAAAACGTCATTTTTGTTCAGACTGCCAAATTTGAAACAATTCTGAGATCGTCCTAAAAGTGTTGCCAAAACGCCGTTTCTGGTCAGACTGCCAAACTTAAGACAATTTCGAGCTCGTCCCAAAAGTGTTGCAAAAATGTCGTTTCAGATCAGACTACCCGATTTGAGAAAATTCTAAGCTCGTGCCAAAAGTGCAGCCAAAATGCCATTTCCAAACAAACTACTAAATTTGAGACAATTCTAAGCCCGTCCCAAACTTGTCGCCAAAATGCCATTTCCGAGCAGACTGCCAAATTTGAGACAATTCTGAGCTCGTTCCAAAAGTGATTCTAAAACTCCATTTCCAATCAGACTGGAAAATTTGAAACAATTCCGAGCTCGTCCCAAAAGTGTCGCCAAAACGTCATTTCTGATCCGATTGCAAAATTTGAGACAATTTCAAGGTCGACCCAAACGTGTTTCCAAAATACCATTTCCGATCAGACTGCTTAATTTCAGATAATTCCAAGCTTGTCGCAAAAGTGTCACAAAAATATCGTTGCCAATCAGACTACAAAATTTGAGACAATTCTGAAATCGCCCCAAAAGTGTCCCTAAAACATCGTATCTGATCAGACTGCCAAATTTGAGACAATTTCGAGCTCATTCCAAACGTGTCTGAAAAATGTTGTTTCCATTTAGACTGCCAAAGTTGAAACATTTTCGAGCTCGTTCCAAAATTGTCTCCAAAACGCCCTTTCTGATCAGACTACCAAATTTGAGGCAACTCCGAGCTCGCCCCAAAAGTGTCGATATAATGCCATTTTCGATCAGACTCCCAAATTTGAGAAAATTCTGAGCTCTTTCCAAAAGTGACGATAAAATATCATTTCATATTGGACTGCCATATTTGAGAAAATTCTGAGCGCGTCCCAAAAGCGTCGCTAAAATGCCGTTTCCGATCAGACTCCCAACTTTGAGACAATTCCAAGCTCATCCAAAAAGTGTCGCGAAAATGCAATTTTTGATCCGACTATAAGATTTGAGACAATTCGGAAGTCGCTTCAAAAGTTTCACAAAAACGTTGTTTCTGCTCAAATTGCCAAATTTAAGACAATTCCAAGCTCGTCCCAAAAGTGTCGCCAAAATGCCATTTATGATCAGACAGCCAAATTTCAGACAATTCTGAACTCGTTCCAAATGTGTCCCCAAAATGCTATTTCCAATCAAACTGCCAATTTTGAGACAATTCCAATCTTGTCCTAGAAGTGTCGCTAAATTCCAATTCCAATCTCATCCCAAATGTTTATCTATTTTACATTGCACTTGTGAGATTAGATTCAGAACCACGGGAGTCCTAACTGTAGGGCTATCGTATCCGAAAGGAGCACAAAAAGCAAGCTATAGTTTTTGGCTATTCTGCTAGGGAAAGTAAAGAACTTGACTTGAACTTCATGATGTGAAATTTTATCTACACTTATATGTTCTTTGCATTACATTTTCATTAGTGTGCTTAAGTCACTGTGTTTACCATATGCTATTCATGGACGATTTGTCGGAGGCTTGCATAAAAGCTTGCCCAAAAGCTAACCGGTCATGGGCTCTCCATGTTAGGAACACAACCCTTGGATCTGGACTCCCGCTGTACCACTTGATTCTCCTTTCACTTCTCCGTGATTGGTGTGAGAGGTATATTAGGTAGTCTTGCTGAGGTACCCTCTTTGACCATTTGGCCTAGCTGCATGTCGTAAGCCATAGTGACTGTTCCAAACTAGAATAGGATGCTCACTCCTATGCAGGATTTTGGTGAAACCGCTTGATTGTAATAGTGAAACCCTAGTTCATGACAAAACTAGGACAGGGTAACCCTACCACCTCATAGGGGTGTTTTGGTTCTCTCTTAACTGGTATGTACTTTACAATGAAACTATACAGGAATGTGCATATCAGCTGCCAGGTTGTATCTATTTTAGGGTAGGATTCAGTGTGGAATACAGTTCTACAGCTTTGAGCATGTCTGTGTTGACAACATCTTAACTAAGGTGTTGTACGATTTCTGATCACTGTTCTTTTCTTTATTTTCTTTTGCTAGGTAGTTAAAAACCATAACTTCAAAAAGTTCAGATATCCCTCAAGTACTCTGGACCTGAGTTGGAAGACTTTGCAAGGCGGGGGATCTTGTTCAAAGACAACCTGTGTTTACCTTACTCTCACTGGTTACAAGATGGAGGAGAACCAGATAGAGCTCGCCAGCCCAATTCTTACAGTAATCACCTCTCAACTCACCTGTGTTCAGTTCGGTCCAAGAGCTGTAACCCGCTTCCAGTCTTATTCAAAACCAATCACCTATTCCAATGGCAAAGTATCCCCTGGCCAATATGGAGGAACTGGTACTCCATCTGCAACAAACAATCGAGACCCTACAGCATGATGCCGCCCGTCAAGTCGAGGTTACAACATTAGCAACCACAGCCAGCTGTGGCCTTTGCATCCTATGCACCCACCACGGCTATTTCTATGCCCAGTGCCACTGCTAATGTTGCCAATGCTCAATGTCCACAAAACCAGGGTAATCTGGTTTTTCCAGTCCAAACAAAAACTGTCCCAGCCCAAGCTTTCAAAGCCCCGGTTTATCAGACCGAGGCTTCGTTTGAGTTTAAGGTTAACCCAACTGCACTCAAGGTCAACAAATCGAAAAAATTGTTCAAGAGAATACAAGGGGTCAATTCCATTATAGACATAGAAGATGGATACACTGATTCTACGGTTACATTGACGAATAGTTTTAAGATGCCACACATTGATCGTTTTGACAATTTTGGAGATCCAATGGTTCACTTGTGACTATTTTTAGATATCTTGCGGTCGATGGGCTTGACTAGACTACAGAAGTTGTCTCTCTTTGGTCGCACCATGTCTAGTATAGCAGCCATTTGGTATGCTAAGTTAGAAGATTTTGTCAAACAAAATTAGGAGGAGATGGCCGAGGCCTTCATTGCTCAGTACTCTTACAATACGCAAATTGAGGTCACAACTCGTGATCTTGACGCAACACGCCAAGAGCTGAAGGAGGGTTTCTTTGAGTTTGTGACAAGATGGAGAGCTAAAGCCTCAATGTTGACTGTGAGGCCTACCGAGAAGGACCAGATCAAAATGGTCGTCCAGAATCTGCATGGCAAGTTATTGTAGAAAATGATTATGCTTTCGTTGTTTACATTTATATAACTTTATGAAATGGGAGTGCAAATCGAAGATGCCATGAAACAGGTGCTTATTACAGATGAGAATGAGCTGGCAAAAATGTCGTTTGTTCGCAGTTCCAATGCTGCCAGTGGTAGCACAGCTGTGAGGCCATAAGATATAAGTGTTGTTACCACAACAAAAACTGCAAAGCCCTTCACCAATACAGGATTACAAACATTATCTAATCCTCCCCGACCCCAGAGGGATTTTAACTAGTTATACATGACCCTTTCCAAAGCCATGCATGTGTTGGTTCAAAAAGGACACCTCAAACCCTTAGAACCTCATCCACTTCCCGACCCTCTTCCATCCAAGCATAACCCTATAAAGTATTGTGCTTTTCACCAGCAGTAAGATCATGACACCGACCAGTGCTACCATTTGAGTCATGAGATTCAGGATCTCATTGACAACAAGGTTATCGCTCCACCTCAGAAACCAAATGTAACCACAAATCCACTCCCAGCCTATAACCAAGTCCCCCCATCCCGAAACCTTAACCTTATGACCCTAGCATATATATTACCCCCTCCCACCTACCGAAACCAATGTTGTTCATCCCTGAGGGCACAGAGCTATGCATGATGGGCACATTTAAGCCACAACTTGAGCCTCACACTGTGGTGACAATACCCATGGTAAAGGAAGTTCTGGCTTCGAAAGGAGGTATTGGCTTGTCGTCAGAGTGTCCCAGGGACTTGGTTGAAAAGAAATATGATCCGAGTTTCTATATTGTGCCAACTAGTCAAACCAAGCCTGAATTGGTGCTACCAATCTCGGCAGACATCAATATGGTCAGGGAGGATGGACCGAGCCAAGGGTTGGATGATTTGGTAGATCTTGAAGAAGATTTGGACAATCTGTAGTTCTTTGAAGAGCATGATCAGGGAGATGTACAGATTGGGTGGTTCAACCTGAACAAATCGACTAATAACGCCGAATGGCTGAGTGATGAGCCAGACAAGGAAGAAGAAACTGGAATGAAATCAGAGGGAAATGAAGCAGAGGTAGCTGCGGTGGCCGAGAAGGTTGACAAGAAAGGAAAACTACTAGAGGGCACGTGTGTGGGAAACCCAATTCAAGAAGTGGGAGTTGTGAACATTGTAGATACTGAACAGGAAGCTGCATTGAGGCAGTTTAAGAGAGAAAGAGTTGAGGACAACCAGAAAACTACAACCACATGTCACCCTGAGGGGGGCACTTGTACTATGAAGATGATTCAGGTGGAGTCGGGCAAATGTTTGTTGGCAGCTGACGACGAGTGGTGAGACGACAGTGATTTGCATTTGGCATATACTGACAAAGATTGGGGAGGCTATCTCCCGGATAATACATGGTATGCGGAGGAAATAGACCATCTTACTCGCAGTGGACGGTATTTTAAGCCACCGCATCTGTATCAAGCAGAGGCATCTGGAAAAGACAAGGAGGTTGAGAAATAGAAGGAGAATCAACTAGAAGAGAAGTCAGTGCTGAAACAGCTCAAGAAAATCCAAGCTGATATCTCTATCTGGAGGCTCCTTATGGCTTCATGGTTGCACCGACAAGCAGTATTGTCAGCAATGGACAAGGCCAAATTGTCCATTGATGCAATGCTCGAGTAACTTGTGGGCCTGTATTTTCCAGGTGGTACCAAGCCAATGCTCACTTTCTCAAACAAAGAGCTGTCGCTGGAAGGCTTGGCCTATAACAAGCCATTATACAATGCAAGAAAAAGTGGGTGCCAGTGGGGTTGGTAGATACCGGCTCTACCATCAATGTCTGTCCGTCTTGTACTGCCTATGCAATTGGCCTTAAACTGGCGGACTTTATCCCCACAGCCCAAGTGATATGGGCGTATGACAATACAAGCAGAGAGGTCATGAGAACGGTGAAAGTGCAAGTCCAGGTGGGCCCAGCTGAGCAAGAAATCAAGTTTCACATCCTGGATGTACCAGTTACCTTTAACCTGCTGCTAGGGAGACCTTGGTTATATCACGTGAAGGTTGTGTCCTCCACCATCCATCAAATATTGAAGTACCCTCATGGGAGAGGAACAACAATTATTTTTGGGAACTCATCCATCCATCCGCCTCCAAAGGTGACTACACCAATCCTTGAAATCAACCATGGCGCTAAAGATGTATTCCTCTTTGGATTCACTTTGGTTGAAGCTCGGGTAATGCAAACCATTCTGGCCACGGATGAAGGCATGTATGTTAGTGCCCAGTCCATCCACTTTATGAACAAGCTGTGGCATGTTTCGGGAATAGAACTTGGAAAGAGCGGACGAAAAGGTGTTGCAGCACTAGCAGAGGTGCCACACAACCCGCATGCCTTTGGACTGGGCTATGTGCCCACTAAAGAGGACTGGATAAGGAAGGGAGAAGAGATGAAGGGTAGAGCCAAGGCCAAGAGAGCTGGGAAGCATTATGAGCTCGTCCACAAGCCAATATAGGGGACGTTCAACGGCCGTTTTGTTTGAGACGGAGAGGATTTCCCTTTTTGTGGCTTTCTTGAGCCTTGGGTAAATTCTTCAAAGAAGCGTGTCCCCGGATTCGAGATTTTCTTTGATCTAAAACTATAGGACAGTGATGAGAAAAGAGCTAAACCAAGCATCAAAGTTAGAGCACAGAAGATGACTCAGACAACAGCGAGCCTGGAGTAGGGGCAGCACTGGCCAGTCTCCTGACAGATCTTGTGGCCAACCTAGAGAACTTGGGGGATAACTTTACTGCCTCTATGATCGAGGAAGAACTGGGTGTGGACCCAACCAGTGGCATTCTGGATGCATTGAGGGCACTGTGTCTTGCTTGGCAGTTAGAGGAAGGCTACCTTTCGAGTTTTGAATCGGGTGATGAATCAGAATCTGATTCCACTAATTCTGTGGATTCGGGATCAAATTCAAGTCAGTCCAGGGAGTCTGAGTCTGGTATTTCCAGGGGTGGTAATCCGAATACCAAAGTCCTATCTAGGTCTTCATTCCTCTTTACTTTTGAGTTTGTAACCGAACCTGTTGAAGGAGAACTCTGCGGATTTTGTGTACTTCTCTATGCCGCTTATTTATTGCATTGACCAAGACTTTCATAATTTTAATGAAAACGAAGAGGAACAAATTCCTCTGGCTTTGAAAATTTTGATTAATCAAGAGGATGAGAGGTGTGCTAAGCCTTGTTTTGATGAAATCATTGCCATTAATGTGGGTACTAAGAACGATCCACACTTGGTCCAGGTCAGGTCCACGTTGTCTTCTGAGGAACACAAGCAGTTAATCGCTTTATTAAAAAAATTCAAAAATGTTTTTGTGTCGTCCTACGAAGACATACCTAGAATTGACCCTGAGATTGTACAACACCGGATCCCTCTTGACCTTGAGACCCGACCAGTCAAGCAGAAGTTGCGCAGAATTCGTCCAGATTGGGCACTGAAAATCAAGGAAGAAGTCACCGAGCAAATTGATGTAGGATTCTTGTTAGTATCTGAGTATCCGACTTGGTTGGCTAATATCGTCCCAGTGCCGAAGAAGGATGGCAGTATTCGAGTTTGCGTCAACTTTAGAGACCTGAACAAAGCGAGTCCGAAGGATGACTTTTCATTGCCGCACATTGATGAGTTGGTGGACTTTAATACTGGCCATGCTTTGCTTTCCTTTCCTTTATGAATGGGTTTTCTGGGTACAATCAGATTCTGATGCATCGGAAGATCGGGAAAAGACTGCTTTCACCACGCTATGGGCTACGCACTGCTACCGAGTCCTACCGTTTGGGTTGAAGAATGCTGGGGTAACCTATCAGAGGACTACGACCACCATTTTGTATGATATGATCCACAAAGAGGTTGAGGTGTATGTGGATGACATGATTGTCAAATCCAAGGAGCGAGAAGGCCACTACACCACACTGGCAAAATTCTTTCAATGGATCAGGGAATACAGATTGCAGTTAAACCTGTAAAAATGCACCTTCAGCATAACGGCAGGGAAAATTCTAGGCTTTCTGATCATGCAGAAGGGAATTGAAGTAGATCCTTCCAAAATCAAGGCCATCTTAGAAATGCCCCCACCAAGGACTTAAAAGGAGGTACATGGGTTTTTGGGTAAAGTGCAATTCATAAGACGGTTTATCTCTAAATTAACCTTGACTTGTCAACCACTATTTGGTCTCTTGAAGAAAGGAAAGAAATTCTGATGGGACGATCGATGTCAGTTTGCCTTTGACCAAGTCAAGAAATACCTCTAAAATCCGCATGTGTTGTCTCCACCAGAGCCGAGGAAGCCTTTGATTCTGTATTTGTCAGTAACGGACTCGACCATGGGGTGCATGCTCACTCGAGAATCTGAAGATAAGGTGGAGAAGGCCATCTATTACTTGAGCAAGAAAATGCTAGACTACAAGACCCGCTACACTCCCTTAGAGAAAGCTTACTTAGCCTTGGTATGGGCTGCCAAGAAGTTGAGGCACTACTTGTTAGCTCACTCTGTAATCCTCATTTCAAGATTAGATCCCATCAAATATCTCTTTGAGAAACAAACGCTTACAGGTAGGCTATCGTTGGCTGCTTCTTGTCACACCCCAAACCCGCCTCTAAAAGTTTGGGCATGACCACTTCAGAAATGGACATCTAACTTGATATATATATGAGATATGGGGCCTGAACGGAAGCATTAATATTTTAAAATAATAGAAAACCATCTCCATTGAGCTATAACTACTATGCCAGGATCACTAACGGAACATAAGGCAGATAAACATACAGTGACGTGCATCTGAGAATTTAGCTAAAAGCATTGAAAGGTAAAAGGGTTATATACACTTCCTCTTTAGGCAGACAATTAGGGTACAAAACCAAAAGTTTAGCAAAACTCCATAAAACGAGCTGCCTTCATTAAGTGCCTGGACACCCTGAGGTTGACATAAGAGGAACGGATGCCATGGGTTGAGACTAACCTCCAGGTGGAGTGCCTACAGAAATAGACATAACAGAAAGTGAGCCAAACACAACAATTAGTAGTACGTAACAATTTAACAATTAACCTGAATTACAATGTACATGTATAAGGGCGGAGGACATATTGTTAGCTTTATGCTGTAATTATTTTCAGAATGGCCTTAGGCCTAAACTTATACAGAATGGTTTTCAGCCCTTAAACAAAACGGCATTAAGCCCTTTTCATGCATGTATGAACTCAAGAGGTGGCTCGCACGGATTCTAGAGGTGACTCGCATGGCAGCACTTAGTTCCGTGCAGCACTTTGTTTCATATTAGCAGATCATACAGAATGGCCATAGGCCCAGATGTCACAAATTGGCCATAGGCCTCACAGATGTTACAGAACGGCTATAAGCCTCATAACTTTCACAGAACGGCCATAGGCCTCATAACTTTCACATTGGCTTTAAGCCCAGTTCACATATGTATAGACTCAAGAGGTGGCTCGTACGGATTCTAGAGGTGGCTCGCACGGATTCTAGAGGTGGCTCGCATTGCAGCACTTAGTTCCATACAGTACTTTGTTCCATACTAGAAATTAATAGGTCTAACGGATTATACCGAACAACGCATCTCATATCATAGCATAACGGAATGGATAAACAGAACAGAATAATTCACATCATAGTGTGGGTCACATAATAATGTTCTTGATATTTAATTCTCTCCTTGGATTGAGTTATTCATAGGTTAATCTGATATTTAGCATTTATCATAATTTCTCAGCGGTTACTAACATATAAAGCAACACGTATAAAGTATCATATAAAGTCATGTTCCCATTCAATATCATGTTCCCGGTACACAGGCTTACATTCACGATTTCTTCCTGTTAACCAACTTCACAGCATTAATGGTTTGTACACAATTCTTATGCGGAATCACAAGTGATTTACAGATTATAGCACATTACAGATAATCTTTAAGTGTAATCGGAATGCAAGGTAGTTCCAGAGTCATACCAATGTACCCAGCTCTTTCAATATTCACACAAGTTTGTACCGATTTCCCATCAACATAAATGTTAACATAATCACTTGCAAGGAATAGAACGTTAATAATAATAAGGATTCTTAACGGTAAGTGAATGTTCGATTACAGTACTACTACTCACTGTGCTGTAGCAGAGTGCTTGTCCCTCCCAGGTTATGACCTACACACATGCACAACTTATACATTAGTTCCCTTTCTTTCTTAATTCATTTCTTGCTTCATTTTACTTCGAACGAATTTACAGGCATCTTTAGAACATCAAACACAGATTTCAAAAATACCGAAGGGTTAAGCACGTAAAAGCGAAAGGCACGAAATTTGCAACATGGGCGCACATGGCAAGGCTTCAAGACGCGTCGGTAGTGATCCCCGCACGTGCGGCGATTACGCGATCTTGATCGAAATTTTCCAAACAGAACCCCATTTTGAGTAAGCTTGTACAAGGCTCAAAGTAAGTTCTTGATTACTAGATTGTGGTTCAAAAATCATATAAATAGGAATTGCAAACATACTTTGATCTAAGTATGAGTTAGATCATCAATCTTAAACTCATTAACATACTCAATTTCAAAATATTTCCATCTTTCACACACACCCACACCCACAAACACACATGCAACCCTGATTCATGTAACTCAAGCTTAATAATTGAAGGAATAAGATGAAATTCCTCACTAGATCATTCAATACAATTCCAACTCATTTCAACACAAGAAACAACAATTCAATTAACCATTTAACACAATAATATAAGGGGATTCTTTCTCAATTCAAAGAGGAGGATTAATCAACAAGGATTAGACTTACCTTGAGTAAAATTCTCTACTCACCCTCTAAGTTTCTTCAATTCCATCCTTGGGGAACTTCTTCTTCCCCTCAACTCTTTTCTTTTCTCTCCCTTTCTCAGGAGATTTTTTGTATGGCTCTTAAGTCAAAGAAATGAAGAATATAGACATATATATCTAAAAATGAGTAAAGACAAAATTTAATCAGTTTAATCATCCCTAATCGAATTTCTACAAAAATGGTTATTATTACTTAAAAATTATGCTGATCTCAGATGTAAAATCAATTTCAGGTAATTAAGCCTCTAAGGCTTCCAATTTCTGATTCAATCATTATAATTGCGACAGATGCATTCCTTACCAAACAGATAGAGGTTTCAATTTATAAGAGCCATGTGCTTAAACTAAATTTCTCGAGAGATTTCACATTAAACATTTAAATGCACAGAACAAGGGACTAAATTATGCCAGAAATACATACAAGGGTCGGGTTATTACACTTCTTCTCCGAATTTGATCTCAAATATGTTACACGCAAGTCAGTTAAAGGAAGAGCTGTAGCGGAATTCCTGGCAGACCACCTGTAAAAGGAGATGAGGCGGTGGAATATTTGTTCCCAGATAAAGACATTCTATAAGTCGAAGAGGAAACTGGGATGATGTACTTTAACGGAGCATTTAATCAATACGGTTATGGGATAGGTGTGTTGCTGATTGCACCCGATGACTCCCATATACCCTTAGCCTTCAAACTCCAATTCAAAGTGTCCAACAACAGAGTAGAATATGCAACGTGTATTAGTAGTTTAGAAGCTACCCTAGAACTAGGAGCAATAAAGTTGGATGTCATTGGAGACTCAAACTTGGTTGTTTCTCTAGCAAATAAAGACTTGAGAGTCAAAGAAGAGAAAATGAAGGTTTACCATCAGACCCTGGATATGCTGATTCCGATGTTTGAAAAGTTGACATTCACGCATCTACTAAGAGAGAACAACTGGCTCGCTGATGCACTAGCAACTCTATCTTCTATGATAGATATCTCGCTGGGAGTGAAGATGCGTCCAATCATTATCGAACAGAAATACACGCCGGCCTATGAGACCATTGCCGTAATAGATGATGTAGAAGACAAAAACCCCTGGTATTACGATATTTGGAACTTTCTAGAAAAGGAGACGTATCTACCAGGGGCAAATGCCAAGGACAAACAGGGAATACAGCATCTGGCCATCCAATTTATTATCTATGGGGGTAAGCGGTATAAAAGAGGTCATCTGGGAATGCACAAGTTGTGTATGGAGGAAGTGGAATCGAAGCATCTTATGGAGGCTATCCATGGAGGGGCGTGTGGGGCACACATGAACGGTGTTGTGCTAGCCCGAAAGATCAGCAAACAAGGTTATTACTAGTCAACCATAGAGGAGGATTGGATTAGTTTTGTACGGCGATGCCACAAATGTCAAATTCATGCCAATCGCATGAACATACCGCCATCTAAGCTTTACAATATGACTTTACCATGGCCTTTCTCAGTTTGGAGAATCGACGTTATTGGTGCAGTCTTGGCAAAGGGATCAAATGGGCATGAGTTCATTCTAATGGCAATTGACTACTTCAAAAAGTGGGTGGAAGCTCAGTCCTATGCGGTGGTGAAAGTGTCGCATGTGGCCAAATTCATTAGAAATAACATCATCTGCCGGTACGGAGTTTCGAACGAGATCATATTAGATAACGGCTCACACTTCAACAAAGAGGTGATGGATCTACTTGAGAAATAAAATGTAACTTTTCATAAGTCATCGACATACATAACCACAGACCAATGGGGTAGTCGAGGCCACCAACAAGAATATCAAGAACATCTCGTGGAAGATGGAGGAAACCTACAGGGACTGGCCGTATAAACTGCCATTCGCGTTATGGGGCTATAGAACCTCAATTTAGACATCTACAGGGGTAACCCCCTATTCTCTCGTCTATAGGATAGAGGTTGTTCTTCCAATTAAAATCGAAGTGTCGTTACTGCGAGTTATGGTTGAGTGTCAGACAGCGGAGGCGGACTAGCAACAGAGTAGATTTGAGGAGTTAATGTTGTTTGATGAGAGAAGACTAAGGGCATTGTATCATGTCCAGGGCTACGAATGCCAAATTGCCAGGGCTTTTAACAAGAAAGTAAAGTCCAAGAATCTGAACGAGGGAGACATGGTACTAAAAGACAACTGGGCTCCCATCCACGACCCTAGGGCCAAGTTCCGACCCAATTGGACTGGTCCTTGTATCATCAAATCTATCTAGTTAGGAGGGGCAATCATTCTCATAGACCTAGATGGCTTGGAGTTTTCATAACCGATCAACATGTACAAGTAGAAGAAATACTATCCCTGAGAGGCACGCTAGGCCAAAAACCCGACAAGGCGACCTAAGCAAAAGTTAGAGTACGAAAAATTAGAAATAAAGAAAAACTGAGCTCACAAGGCCAAAAACCCAAAAAGGTGGCTTTGGCAAAAGTTAGAGCACAAAAGGAAAGAGTTAATACTTGAGTGAACCTGAACCAAACTACGTAAGGCCTGATTCCCATCTTTGGAATACGTAGGCAACTTCATCCTGAAGTTTGGCCATAACCATCTCTAACTCAACTATCCTATTCATTCATATTCGATCAGACCATCTTTCTCTATTAGTAGTTAGCTTAGTTGTGTGGTCTTTATGTTGGCAGAAGCGCCGATATGACGGATGCAGTTATGGGCAGTTGTGATTTATTGATTCGAGATTGTACATCTTGAGGGTTGATTCCATGTATGTCAGGTAATGACCGTTTCAAAAAATTGTTTTGAAAAGTTCTAATAAAAGTTGATTTTGTTCAAAATTTTACTTTTTTACAACTTGGACCATTTTGGGACCAAAAGGAAACTTTTTAGTGCTAGCGACTTTAATTCCATTGATTTCAACACAAGTACATTTTGCAACTCTCTAATTTAAATCAAAGTTGATTTTACATCATAAAACTGGAAAAGGAAGGTTAAAGCAATAAACTAGGAGCATAGATAAGTTAGGTGGTTCTACACCCTCTGCTCACGCTTGCAGAAGTCTCTGTAGCTAAAGTCGGCCCAACTTGTTCTTCGTCCTCAATCCAAGCTAAGCACTCGCTAGAAAGGGGGCAGAAACTCTCTTGTCCTCCAAGCAATGAGGTACCGAGGCAAGTGTGAACCACGAATGGGAAATAAAGTTGGGTATTCCACCTCCTCATCTGGACAAGTCCAATCATGCCCAAACTAACGTCTGAACCGAAGGGGGAAATAGAACACGCAATGTGTGAGACCAATCAAATGTATACCCAACTGATGGCACATGTTGTAGCTTATCTCAATCAAATTAAGCCAGGGGCAATGCCAAGTTATATCAGCTGTAGATCTGCTGCACATCTAGTCACACCACAACCCTCTAAAGGGAAATCCATTAGTTGTTGGCGAAAGAATTAAGCTCAGGCTAAGTACTCGGGGCAAGGGTCCACCACTTTCAGCTTATACATCAACCATACCTGGGAAGGGATGAAAAATAAGAGACATTAAATAATAGAGAGATGTATGTTAAGGGAAAAGTAAGGAAAGGGCTAGATAGGAAAATATAGAATGAGTGCCAAGGGATGCAAGAAATCATAAATAAGAAGGGTGGGAAATGAAAACCCGGAGAAGTAGTGGACTCCCTGCTAACCGAGTATTCTCTAGCCGACAGAAAGCACCAAGGCCCATCAAGGTTTCGGCCAGGGCCAAACCCATGCAACTCTTTCCCTCTTTCAGACATTGGGCCACTTCAATTAACCTAATGTTGGCTCCATCGAAACTAGGGGCAAGAAGGAAGTGTGCAAGTAGGCACAAGCAGAGAGCATGTTGTCGGTAGCATCGCCAGAGAAGGTCACTCCAGTCTCCAATAGCGGAAAACCAATGAACTAAATCAGGAATACCCAATTTCCCATCATGGACCAAGGGCTGAGCCTCATGCAAAGTGAGCCCACACATCTGTCCCAAAGCCTGTGCATGGCCGAAACGGGGCTGCGGAATAATTTCTTCATCGCGCTGGGATTCCATCAATGCTTGAAATTCTTCGAGTGTTGGACACATTTCTTGTGATCCGAAGTGAAACGCATGCGTAATTGGGTTCCAGCACCGGACCGCAGCATGGAGGAACGGAAAGCAAAGCGAGGTGCGGCTCAAAGGAAAAAGAGCGTTTAGGCCGAAACTGCAAAAATTCACCTTTTCTGATCCGTCTAAAGCGGCAATCCAGTCTCGGACCTATTGTTGGGAAGGATTTCCATTTTGAGAGAAAAATACCAAAGACTTGCTATTTTGTTGAGAAAACAGCTTGGGATCACTTTTTATAGACTTTGAGAAAGAGTAGTGTGTTACAATTGGACTGCACTGACCGACGTCACTTTTAGGGCTGGACGTACCCCATTGGAGGCCAGTCATACCTATTTGGAGCTGGTCGGCTCTCAATGACTACCCAGATGTAAAAAAGGCAGGTTCTCACCTTGGTGTACTAGATCTATGTTTTGAGTTTGAGTCTTGTTTGTATCAAGTGTTGTTTAGTGTTTTTAGGTTGTTTTCATTTTGTTTTTCTGTCAACGAGTTGTATTTTGTATTTTGACTGGTTGTAAGTTGTTATCCGATTCAAGAATCAATTCAAGAGCAAGTATTCATAGTTGTTAATAGTCTTGTACAAGCTTATCATGCAAGCGCCATTCATTCATCACATGTCACATCGTGCAGGAGGACTCGTGCAAAATATTCTTTTCACAACTAGAGGGTCCACTCCCTGATCATTGTTTTAGAAAAGCAAAAACAAAAGAAAAGTCTTTAAAAACAAAATATAAGGGTCTCTTTGAAGCTAGTTCTTAACAACAAAGCAAAAGAAAAGAAAAGAAAAGTGAATCATCAACCCATCATCGCCCTTTTCCTCCTCAGCTACGGTGGAGGTGCGTCGTTGTCGTCACTGGGGCTGCTAGACTATATGTCGACCTCCTCTCCCTCGTCCTTGGGAGTCATAGACCCGTCAAAAGACTCCTCAGAAGGTGAGTGCTGCCTTGCTCATCCTTTCTCCCTATCAGCCCATCATCAGCCTCTCACTGGGCCCCGTCTCCCTCTCCTCCTAGCTGGAGGAGGTCCTGCAGGTGTTGCTGGCACCGGCCCAAGATGAAAAGAGTATAGGTATTAGTATGGACTAACAGGAGTATAGACGGTATGGTGACAATAATGAACTGGTGATAAAGGATACCTTAATCCCGTGAGTAGCCACAGTAGTCTGTCTTCTCTACACCATGAGGAGTAATCGGTCAATCGTCTGGAGGAGATCATCAGCATACACTGCGGGCAACTGTAAAATAGTGGAAAGTTGAATATAGTGGAACAGGGTAATAAAGCATAGAAGCAGAGGCAAGATCTAATAAAGTGCAGCGGGTAGAAGTATAAATAAGTGTGTACCTGTTCGATGCCAGGAGCGATCACTAGCATGCAGTCCCTCTCCTCGATATGCTCAAGAGGGATTTGCTCAAGCACTCCATCTAGCCACATGTATATTACCTCGGTAGGAATCACAAGAAGCCCAAGAATGGGAGCGGCAGCATCAAGAAGTATGCGAGCTACGACAGGAGGGACACCTCCAGTAGCAACAGCGGTAGCCTTGGGAAGTATGTGGATTACACCCTTAGTAAGAGGTGCCATCACCTGGGTCTGTAAGAATACAGTGAAATCACTGACCTCGTGGTATCTGTCATCGTCCTCTCCCTACATCAAGTGATCGATCAGAGGCCCATTGTGAAAAATATCGGCAATCCTCATACCGGGAGAAGGCAAATATGGAACATCAGGATCAGCCTGGCCTCGAGTCTGGCAAAGGAATCGCTCCCCCAAGTAGTATACCCTGCTGAAAGGGCCCTCAAAAAGGATCCACATAGTAGAGGCCTCCTATGCAGTAGCATAAATCACCCTCAAAGCCTGAGGGATGCCCGCCCAAGGGTGCTAGTCAACCTGTGAACAGAATATGCAAAGCAAATGGTTGATGTCAAAAGTCTAAGTGCAGTATAGGACAACAGTATGAGAATCACAGTGCAGTATGGGACAATAGTATGGAAACAATGTAGTATGCACACAATATGTAAAAGTTAAAGGCTAGTATTATTACCTGATTTGCGGTGACGGTATCGAAGAAGCAACGAAAATAAGGGAAATCTCGATCTACGTGCCGGCGATGCTCAAACTGAGAGTTGTAGTACCGAGAATGGGGTACTGACAACTCAAGTGGCCATACTAAGATCGGAGCAAAGGAGGTGAAATATGTGTAAACCCATAGCTACAAAAAGTAGATAAGCAACAGAGCAGATAAGCAGACATAAACAGGAAATGTAAAGCAAAGCAAGAAAGGGAAACATGAAGTGTACCTCCCAAAATCTCCAGTAACCGCCGAGTAAATCCACCTTTTGCCAAGTGGCAGAGCTCATGTAGCAGTATAGGGTGGCCAGGCTAGCACCACTCCAGTCATACTCCCTCACCCACTGCAGATGCACTAGTGCCACCAAGAGATAAAGCCCCGTGGTATTTTCCCTGTTCGCAAACAGGGTAGTACCGAGGAGATACATAAGAAATTCGCAAGCGTACTGAGTGACCTCCTTCGGAGTAGCTGGCTAAAGATCAGAGAAATGCTCCAAGAACCAACTGTACCATACCATCCCAGGACCGGCGGTGTCTAGGGTCACTCCAAGGAGGTGAAGCTACGTAGCCCTCTACTGTACCATATCTGGATCGAAGGGGACCGGGCCTTCAACTCCGACCCGCAAGCCGATGAGCATCATAAAATCATACGAGGTCAGAGTCATCTCCTCGATTGATGAAAAGTAGAACAAGTCTGTGGTATCCCACCATCGCTGCACCAGGCCCCTATGTAGAAATGGGTTAGCCCTCATCTGCACTAGTCCTAAGCAGAAAGGCCCAAAGCTAGCTACGTCGACAAATGCATGAACCTCCGCAGGGAGCCTCTTGTACCAATGCCTAGGGCCAGAAATAAACCCGTAACCTCTAATCCTCCTGGCCATCACCTGTAGTATGGGAATGTTGCAATATCTACAGTACCTTGAAAAGGAATTCAAATATGTTCAAACAAGAAAAGAATAGTGCTTACTATTGAGGCATCGGCAGACAAGTGCTCAGTGGGCTCCTGCAATAGGATGTCCTCGTCAATCCCTAGAATAAGGCCCTCAAATCGCAAGATACCGCCCGGGGTCAGAGCGTGTGTACGTGGCCTGTAGGTGGCCACATCAAATGGTCTATCAACAAGGGAAGGCAACTTCGGCTCAGGAATGGGAGGGAGGACATCCTCAACCTCTATATCCTTACCTAGGGCAGCACCAATACCCACGACGGGGTTGGGGATGAGAAGTTCACTGCTAACCATGGAAGGAAAGTAAGGGAAAAAATGAATAAAAATGTGTGGATGAGTGAGATTAGGTGAAAACCCCCAAATCCAAGCCCTAGGAGAGAGAAAATAAAGAAAAAGTTGACAGTCCAATCTAAAACGACATTTTAGCGACACTTTTGGGATGAGCTCGAAATTGTCTCAAAATCGGAAGTCTGATCGAAAATGGCATTATATCAACACTTTTGGGACGAGCTCGGAATTGTCTCAAATTTGGCAGTATGATAGAAAACGCTTTTTTAACGACACTTTTGGGTCTATCTTGGAATTGTCTCAAATTTGGTAGTATGGTCGGAAATGGCATTTTGGCGACACTTTTGGAACGAGATCATAATTGTCTCAAATTTGGGAGTATGATTGGAAACGACATTTTAACAACACTTTTGGGACGAGCTCGAAATTGTCTCAAATTTGGCAATCTGATCGGAAACAGCTTATCAATGACTCTTTTGGTACGAGCTCAAAATTGTCTAAAATTTGGCAGACTAATTTAAAACGACATTTTAGTCACACTTTTGGTACCAGCTTGAAATTCTCTCAAATTTGGAAGTTTGATCGGAAGCGGCATTTTGGCGACACTTCAGGGACGAGCTTAGTATTGTATGATATTTGGCTGTTAGATCAAAAATGGCGTTTTGGCAACCCTTTTGTGATGAGCTTGTAATTGTCTCAAATTTAGTAATATGATCGGAAACGGCATTTTCACGACACTTATGGGACCAACTCGGAATTGTCTCAAATTTGGCAATCTGATTCAAAATGGCGTTTTAGCGACACTTTCAAGACAAGTTTGGAATTGTCTCAAATTTGACAATCTGATCAAAAATGGCGTTTTCGCGACACTTTTGGAATGAGCTCGGAATTGTCTCAAATTAGGCAGTCTGATCGAAAATGGCATTTTGGCGACACTTTTAGGACCAGCTCGGAATTGTTTCAAATTTGGCAGTCTGATCGAAAACGGCATTTTGACGACACTTTTAGGACGAGCCCGTAATTTGTCTCAAATTTGGCTATCTAATCTAAAATGGAAATTTCGCGACACTTTTAGAACCAACTAGGAATTGTCTCAAATATGGGAGTCTGATCGGAACCGGCATTTTGGCGACACTTTTGGGATGAACTCTGAATTTGTCTCAAATTTGGCAGTCTGATCGGAAACGGCATTTTGGCAACACTTTTGGGACCATCTTGGAATTGTCTCAAATTTGACAGTCTAATAAAAAATGGTGTTTTGGCGACACTTTTGGGACGAGCTCAAAATTGTCTCAAATTTAAATGGCATTTTGGCGATACTTTTGGGATGAGCTCAGAATTTGTCTCAAATTTGGTAGTCGGATCTGAAATGTCATTTTCGTGACACTTTTGGGACCAACTCGGAATTGTCTCAAATTTGGTAGTCTGATCGGAAATGGCATTTTGGCAACACTTTTGGAACAAGCTCGGAATTGTCTAAAATTTAACAGTCTGATAAAAAACGGCGGTTTGGAGACACTTTTATGACGAGCTCAAAATTGTCTCAAATTTGGTAGTTTGAATAGAAATGGCATTTTCACGACACTTATGGACAACCTCGATGTTGTCTCAAATTTGGGAGACTGATCAGAAATGGCATTTTAGCGGCACTTTTGGAACAAGCTCATAATTGTCTCAAATTTGGCTATCCAATCTAAAACTGCGTTTTAGCGACACTTTTAAGATGAGCTCGGAATTGTCTCAAATTCGGGAGTTTGATCAAAAATGGTGTTATATCAACACTTTTGGGACGAGCTCGGAATTGTCTCAAATTTGGCAATATGATCGAAAATGGTTTTTTAGCGACACTTTTGGGAATAGCTTGGAATTGTATCAAATTTGGCAGTCTGATTGGAAACGGCATTTTGGCGACACTATTGGGACGAGATCAGAAATGTCTCAAATTTGCCAGTCTGATCAGAAATGGCATTTTGGTGACACTTTTGGGACAAGCTCGGAATTGTCTCAAATTTTGCAGTCTGATCGGAAACAACATTTTTGCGACACTTTTGGGACAAGCTTGGAATTGTCTCAAATTTGGTAGTCTGATCAAAATGGGCGTTTTCACGACACTTTTGGGACCAAATCAGAATTGTCTCAAATTTGGCAGTCTAATCAAAAATTGCGCTTTAGCGACACTTTTGGTACCAGCTCGGAATTGTCTCAAATTCGGCAGTCTGATCGGAAAGTGCGTTTTTACGGCAATTTTGGAACGAGCTCAGAATTGTCTCAAATTTGATAGTGTGATCGAAAACGACAATTTGGAGACACTTTTGGGACGAGCTCAGAATTGTCTCAAATTTGGTAGTTTGAATGGAAAAGGCTTTTTCGTGACACTTTTAGGACGAGCTCAGAATTGTGTCAAATTTGGGAGTCTAATCGGAAACGAAATTTTAGCAACACTTTTAGGACGAGCTCAAAATTGTCTCAGATTTGGTAGTCCAATCTGAAACGGCATTTTAGTGACACTTTTGGGATTCGCTCAGAATTGTCTCAAATTTAGTAGTGTGATCGAAAATGGCGTTCTAGCAACACTTTTGGGACGAGCTCAGAATTGTCTCAAATTCAGTAGTTTGATCGAAAATGGTGTTATATCGACACTTTTAGGATGAGCTCGAAATGGCATTATATCAATCTATATTCCATTCTTGTGCACTACATACCCCAAGAAGTTTCCAGCAGATACACCAAAAGCACATTTGAGAGGATTGAGTTTCAGCTTGAATTTTCTCATTTTTTCGAAGGCTGCTATCAAGTGGACCAGATGCTCTTCCATAGACTAAAATTTTGCAACAATATCATCAATATAACATTCTAAGTATCCCCCAATGAGATCATGAAAGATAGTATTCATTGCCCTCTGATATGTTACTCCAACATTCTTCAATCCAAATCGCATCTTCTGCCATTCGAATGTGCCAATGTTCCCAGGACACCTGAAAGTTGTCTTGTGGACATCCCTTTCTGCTATGCATATCTAGTTATAACCAGAAAGTCCATCTATCATAGACAAAATCCTATGTCTTGCCGAACTTTCCACCAATAAATCAACTATAGGCATGGGGTACTCATCTTTTGGAGTTGCCAAATTAAGGTTTCTGAAATCAATGCATACCTTCAACTTGCCTTTTTTTTTTTTACCACAAGCACAATATTAGACAACCATTCGACATATCTGGCTGTTCTGATGAAACCTGCTTTAAGGAGCCTAGCAATCTCCTCTTTTACCTTTTGAACCACTTCATGACTCATCCATCTTTGTTTCTACTTGTGTGGCTTAAAATTAGGCTTCATTGGGAGCCTATGTTCCACTAATGACCTGTTCAACCCAGGCAACTCATTGTAAGACCAAGCAAAACAATCTTTATATTGTTTCAGGACAACCAACAACTTGTTCCTGTCAATAGGATCCAACCAAGCACTGATGTAGGTAGGTTGTTGTGTTGAACCTTTTCCTAGGTTGACTTCTTCCAAGGGATCTTGCATTTGAGCACTCACTGATGCTCCTCCTTTGACTTCTTCTACCTTCGAAGCAACCTTTTCATCTTGTTCTGCTCCTACCTTTTCTGGTTCAACATCCTTACTCTTTTCTTCATAGACAAAATATGTCCACAGAGCCTCTTCTTCCTATATTTCCTGGACTTTAGTTTCAATGTCCAATGCACAATACTTACCAAGAGCCAAAGGTCTAGCCTGTAATGCCCGGAAATAAAACCACATGAACCATCCACATTAATCAACATCCACCGAATAAATAATGTCATAACACCAACCATTACATCATATACTAACAATGTTTATACAAAAGTTCCACATGTAATTTTTACATTCAAGGATATAAAGATACATGAATCTATAGCATATGAAGCATCTAGTCTCAACACAAATAAAATTCCCTTAAAGGCTTACATCTTCCAAGGCAATAGCCCGGTTACACAAAATGGCCTCTCGGACCCAAACACATTAGCCCTTGGTCTACAACAGATCATAACAAAAATAAGAGCTATGTACTCTTTACAATTATCCGCGCCCTCAACTTGGCGGGATCACCACATCTTTACCTGCACCAAAGTCCCATAGGGGTGAGCATAAAGCCTAGTAGAGAATTCTAACAAAGTATATACAGTTATGCAATTCTCAATAATGATGCAAATGTCAATGCCATGCCATGCTCTTTTAAAGAAATTTCGTTTCATGCTCTTCATAAAATGCCCATTTCAATAAAAATTAGCAATCTCAATTCTTCCAATAAAAGCTTGCCATCTCATCATCTTTCAAACTTCCAATTTTAATTAATAGGGACGGTAAATACGACATTGGTAATCCCTAGGCTGGTGTCTACAAGTAGACTCTACGAGCACTACCAAACTATCAGTTTTACCGGTATTAATCGGAAAGCTCGACACCTATCCGCGTAGTGTTCTGGTCTTTCACCATGGACACTAGGGCCAATCAAAGTCATCTACACCCCTTAACTGGACGTACCAACATATTTACCCTTTTCACATTTCCATAGTTCTTATCACAATACATTTCCCTTTCATGAAGTAAATGATTTCAATCTAAATACACCATGCATGATATTAAATCAAATGAATATGCAATGCAACCATTTCTTCATGTCTCATGGAAAATTCTCAAGTCATTCCAACAACATTACCAAACAATTTCATTCACCATTTCCATGTTCTTCCAACCAATAGTCAAGAGTTTATTAACATATGACCATATGCAACTATACAACCACAATCCATGCTCTTTCAACATTTACTTCCATTTAAGCCAATGCAACATGTAGATGCTAATTTCTACTCTCAAAATCTTTTGTAGTACAAGATGTTTCTCTATCAATAAAAAGGGTTACATCTATGTATAAATGTAGACATTCATACCCATCTAACATTTCATGCACATTAATAATAATATGTCAAATGAGAATGCGACACAATAATTAATATTTCATAACATTTCTTCATTTTCAAATATCTTTACGATAATGCCAACAATCATAATTCTCATTTTCTTTCTTCATTGTTCTTTCACAAGAAGTCCATATATCATCAACACATATGTATAATTTCACATTCACAAGCCTTCACAATCTAGTCTCCTCAAGACCACAAATAGTATTTTTCAAAACATTAATTCCCATGTTCATAGTTTTCACAAAGGTATACAACAAATAATCATCTCACACCATATATCATCTTATCTTCAACCATAGTTTTTCTAAAACAAATTCTTCATTTCCATATATCAAAAGCTTCCTTTCTTACCACCACATGATGGAATCTACATACATTCATCTTTTTATCCAAGAAAAGAAAGAGTTCCATGGACATTTCTATGTTTTTCCAAAAATCCCCAAATTCTAGGGTTTTCATCACATACAAAATATTTTTTCCCATTCCTTGGTGAAAATCCTAATCAAAACACCTTCCTTAGATTAATAAGATGAAACCCTTAATGGTTGACCAAAAATTTTGAAAGTTTAAAACCCCTTTTTGAAAAATCTCTACATTTTTAAAATCACAAGGTTGAAATCATCAAAACTAGAAGGAAACTCTTAAATCCTCAACAAAAGAGCAAAACTTGAATATATAACTCAAGAAATCCCTACCTCAAGGGAGAAGAGGAGACAAAGCTCGAAAATCAACCTCGCCAGAATACGATCTCCACCGATCAAGACGAAGCCCTCGACATGCTCGTCATTTTGGTATAAGGAACTAGTGTCAAAATCCCAATGGATTTCTTGAGATCAAAAGAAATATAAAACTTTGAGGGTTTGGATAGAGAGAGATGAGAGAAAAGAAGAGAAATGTTGTATAGAGAGAGAGAGAGAGAGAGAACATCAGAAAATATAAGGAAAATGAGTAAAGGAGCAAAATATAGCTAAAAAGCAAGAAAAACGGAGCAGAAAACGCACACCCTCGCATGTGCGGCGCCCACTCCCGTACGTGCGGTTTCCACCCCCGCACGTGCGGCTTGCCCCGCACCTCAGTTCACGCACCTGCCTTTTAGGTAGTGTGCACCCATCACTTCCTCCTAACTTCCCACATATGCAGCCCCTCACCCCCGCATGTTTGGCCTTGGCCCTTCCAGTCCGAAAAACTTCGACTTCACTCTTAACACCCCGGAGCCGACCCCGCACCTTCTGAAACGAGCGAACACTCATAATTGACACAACTGCAATTGGAAAAGAATTCAGAAAGAAATTTTCAACGAAAGCTTACCCGACCTCTTCACAACGATAATTCCAACATAATTCCAAGGGAGTAAGGCAAAGCACGCACCAGTCATCACATAGCCTTCTGTTGCTCCTGACAACAACCAATCACCATGGTTTCTTTATCTTCTTCTTGAATTTTATGGACTATTGCCTTAATGTCCAATGTGGAAAATTTGATTAAAGCTAATGATCTGGCTCCTTGCTCTTGGTCCTTCTGCCTACAACCAAGCATCGTTGGTGTCTTTAATGATGTATTCATCATTAATACTCTCCTGCACCAAGTGCTTCCAGTATGCTACTTTTTCATCAGCCGTCATTTCGGCTGTTGCATCATATTTCCTTAGCACACTGAGTGGAACCACCCCTCAGTGTAAAGTTTTGCCTCTATGAAATCTGCACAAGCAATAAAGGGCAGTGGGTCTGCATCTATTTCCTTTGTCTCTTCATTACTCAATGCCATCATCACTTTCTGATGCAATGAAGAAGGCACACATTTGTTGGTGTGTATCCAATCTCTACCAAGTAAAGCATTGTACTTGGATGATCTTGGTGTGTATCTAATCTCTACCCATCTTCTTCAAGGATGATCTTGGGAGCAAATTCACTACTGCCCCATTGTCCACCAACACCATGTTCATTTTCACTACGTCGAAATAGGCCTTCATGTACAGGGGCTTGACATGTTAGGTCATGGATATTGTGGGATATTTGAAGGGGTATGAGAGGCCAACTACACATACCTTCTCATCTTCTTCATCAGTCTCCATGGGTCTGACTATCTCAGATTCATCTGGTACCATGTTGACTTGTGAATCCTCACTGGAAACCTGTATAGGGTCATCCTCGTGTCCCTCTTGAGCCCCTTCTCCAGCTTGAAACTCTTGTGGTAGCACATAGACCATATTGACTGGCACTGGAGGGAATAAGCCAAATTATATTACTGGCTGTGGCTGCTCTCCTTCCACATTGGCTTGCTCTGACGCTTGGGAAACATCCTCCATAATGCATTCTGGTACTTCGACACTAGTAGGTTCCTTCGAAGCAGTTTGTTGTTGGTTTATCTCTGCTGGTTTTTCAACCATAAAGGTCTATTCAGCCATAAAAGCCTCAAACATTTCCTCTCCAGCCAATACCTTCTCTTAGCCTATTTCAGTTTCTTCATCTATCTCATCATCACTCTTTATCAAGGCCTTTTCGAGGCCTGCTAGACTGGATTTCTCTTTGGCTCTTAGTTCAGCATGAACGTTAGCTAATTATTCTCTGCTGGCACTCCTCTTGATCTTGGGACCAGATTTTGAACCTTCACCTTCTCCTGTCTTGCTTTTTGACTGTGCCAAAGAAGTGCTTTCTCCATTCTCCTTCAAATATCTTTAGTACTAGGTGTACCTTCGCTGGATTTACTTCCTCTAAGACCTGGAAAGTACAGGAACCATATCTGGTTACCTTGTCTTTGGGTTTTTCAGTACTACCCAGTTGTTTGGAGCTACCAAAGGGGGCTTGATTATCTTTTCCTTGCCTCAAAAAATTCTTTCCTGGGTAGGCATCATGTTAGGTTTGTTTTGCATGACGAAACAATCAGTACCCCGGGTACCCACATACATATCACTCCAGTTGCTGGGCTTGCTATTCTTATCCTTGAAGCTATCTTCGAGATTGTCTTCAAAGCTATCTTCGAAGGCCAATCATTGGCCCTAGTGCCTTGTCTTGAGCCAAATTCAGGCTTTCTTTTAGGTTGACTAACTGTCCTGTAGTAGTTGTGTGACCTGATCTCATGTAGAGGTCTCTTACCCCTTGATAGATTCCTGGTGTCTGGAAGCCCAACTGAGAGTGGCTGTAACCTAGAACCAATTAGAAATGGCCTTCTTCCGTAAGTGTTGGCTGGCATGCGGTCTCTTTACACATCCTTGTAATACTGTTTCCTATCAATTGGAAACCCCCTCAGCCATTTGTAACTCAACCTACATCTGGGACACATTCTCTGCATTACAGTTGCTTCGAGGGAGTCATCATCCAATATCTCTTCACTGAAGCCATCCCTTTGACCTGCAAAGCTTTGTCCACTGCCCGGTGAACCTTTTGTGTTCTTTTTGAAGGTAACCTGGCTAGCAGCATGCATTTGCATATTGACTTGTTTCAATTCCTTCAAAGAGAGATTCTAGAAATCTGGTATGTCTACATTGGCTGCTATATCTCCAATTTTTGGAAATGGGTTGGTATCAATTCCCATGGCCTTTTTAATCTTGTTTGGAAATTTCAGTCTCCCTTTTCGAATTTATTCTTGGATCCTGTCTCAAAAAACAATGCAACTTTTTCTTGAGTGGGACCAAGAATTATGTCATTTGTAGTACAATTTTCCTTTAAGTTCTTCAGAAGTTAGGATCTTAACTCCCTTAGGCAGCTTTAAGAATTGTGCTACTACAAATGATCAAATATGTCATCTGCTTTTGTTATGTCAAAACAAGATTTCCTATGAAGGTCTTTCTTTTTAAATTGCTAATCAATTGAAGTATTCTCATGAATCAATGCTTCACAGGTCATAGGTTCTTTTCCTATGATCTCTACTACATCAATTTTGAAGTTAGGGTCCCTATAATTGGTCCTATAGGATGCACTGCTTCGATCTTGTTCTTCTTCAAGTAAAGTTTCATATCTAGAGACTTTGTAAGTGAGTTCTACTAAATCTCGAAACTCTATTGAATCAAACTTCTTTCGAAGCTTGAATTCCAGCCCATTTTGGGCCAATCTAACATTTCAGGTTCGGGTAAAACGACCCTACATTTGTTACGTGCCCTTTTGAATCTGGCAATGAATTTAGCAACCCTTTCGTCAGGCCTTTGGCTCAACCTTACCAAGTCTTCCATAGAAACTTCAGCTTCTATTTGAAAAAACTGGGCATGAAACACTTCTTCCATTTGTTGCCAAGTTTGAATAGAATTAGGTGTAAGGTTCGTGTACCAGAAAAAAGCTGCCCCAGTTAGAGAATTTGGAAAAAGTCGTAGTTTCATGTACTCATTATTAGTAAATTCACCACATGGGCCTGTAAATCTAATAATGTGTTCAATGGTTAACTAGTTTCCATTCCCATGAAAAAGGGCAAAATCTGGTATTTTATATCCTCTTGGGTATTAATGCAGCCTATCTACCCACTCTAGGTAAAGCTTTCTGTAGATAGGAGTTTGGACCCCTCGAGCCATGGGTCCACAAATCTCTCTTACTACATCAGTAATGTGGTCTCTAGGTACCATATTTGGTGCTTGCTTAGCCACTATTGGGAGAGCAAACACTAGGTTTGGAGAAACCACTTGTGCTTGCAGTCCTCTTGGCCTAGGCAAAGACATATTTGGGACTGGTTGTCCCTGCTGTGCCTAGTAAGCCTAAGGATACGGCTGACCCCTTTGGGCAAGTGCTTGGCCCACAAAAGGTACTATAAAAAGGGAGTGCTAGAGGAGGAACACGCAATGCTTCCCTTCCAATTGTAGGAATCCCATCCAACCCCCTGGTGTAACTTCAAACATGGGATTAGTGTATGCTCTACAATTCCCTTGTGTTGATCCTACTCCACCAATATTTATGGCTTCGTTGGTAGGTACAGGCATGCTTTGGCCTATTGGCATTCTAGGAATGGACTCATACCATGATTGAGGCACTTGTGATGGTTTTTTGGATGTTTGATTACTGGTTTGACCATTATTTTGCCCATTGTTTTGTACAGTCTGTCTAGTTTAAGCCAATTGCTACTGAAGCAGATTTATGTTTTCTTTAACTTGTCTAATGATGGGTGGTTGATATGTATGCATTCAATCCTAGAAGGATATTGCACATCTCTCCATCATATACATTAATTGCTGCCCCATAACATCAACCAAACCTCCCTACGGATTTACTGGTTGAGTGAATGGAACATTCAAAGTCCAGTTTCCTTGCATGATCCAATATTTTGGTTTTGTGATATATATCCTGAGGTTCTGGCCTCTTCGACCAAGTGTGTAGGAACATTTAGAGCAGGCCCATCTACTGGACGTATCTCACTATTGTCCCCTGGGTTATTTAACTCTATATCCCCTTCTACACCCTCTTTAGAGTGTTCAGTGTCTCCTTGTCTCCTTCATGTATTCACCATTTTAGTCCCACTAGGCGTGCCAAAAAATATATGTTGGCTTTTTTGACTTTCGAAAGTTAATAATGTAAATTAAGCATGCCAGCAATGATCAATAAGTCCTTACAAAAAATTATAATTTTCAACCAATTATCAGACGATTGTGTTGAAGTTCTTTTTACCTCAATGAAGAGGACTTTTACTGGTGGCTTAACTTAGGAGAAAAATAAAGATCTTGATGATAATAGTGAACAAAACAGCTTTAAGAACATAATTTCATTAAGTAATAAGAACTTACAATAGTACATTCGCACTTTCACAGCCTCGAAGGGGTTTATAGCAACAGACTATTTGTAACTACTCCTAGGAATTGAAGTGTAGTACAAGAATTGAAGAACTTGAAATGTAAATGATTGGAAATGTAAAAGACTGAAAATAAAAGATTGGAAAGATAAAGTAAGAAAAATTGGTTTCTAGATCTAAGTGTGGGTCCTTTTTCTGTTAGCCTTCTCTTTTATTCTTACCCTCTAATGGTAACCGTCGAAATGGTCTTCTAACCGTCGAAATGACATTCTATGATCACTGGTCATGGCCTTGAATAGTTTGCTTCCACAACGCCATCCTTGCAGTTGGACTTCACTCCTGAATTTGAATTTGAATTGTGAGTAACCGTTGGGCCACGTCACCTTGCATCTTCTAACTGCTCCAATGCTGTGCAGATCCATTGTTACCAATATAAACTGCCATGTGTCTATCGCTAACTGGAGACTTGTATTGACTCCCCAAATTACCCTTTACGGGCTACGTGTTAAACTGCGATTGGCTTATACAAAATATATAGCCAACAATTCCTATACCATGTAAGCACCTACTTCTATCAAAATGAAAACAAATACTAAACAAGCGAGAAAAGCCCTTTCTATCTTATTAGTAAATTGCACTAGCTGCAATCTTTCTAAAGCAAGAAGCGAGAAAGTTGACTTTGAAAAAGAAGGTGCTTGTTGCCGCTTTATTAGCAAGGTTACTTGTTTTATATCTCCTCAATAAAGGCGACTAGAATGAACTTCACAACCTAGGAAAGACAGATAGAGAGAACCCAGAAAGAGATTCATCAGCCAGCACACCTTCAGGAAAGGCAAGGGAAATTTCTTTTTAATTCAAAATATGTGTTCTTTCCTTAGATTCAGTCAGGAATTCATTTCTTTTCCAGTATTGTTTATTAGGAGGATTTTTTGAGTTTTTTATTTTATTTTATTTTATTTTGTTTTTTGTTTTTAATAAACTTTTTTCATATTGTAATTAAAAAAAATATACATATATATATATATATGTATATATATATGTATTAGATGCATCTAATCTATATACACCTAAAAAATAAAATAATTATGAGATTTTTTTTATTAAATAAAATAAAATCACTAAAGACAAAAAAAAAATTAAAAATGACACATTTCTGTATGTTTTTGTCTTTAATAAACTTTGTTTAGATATTTTCATAAATATTTTATCAATCCCTATATATAAAGTGGGAATGCAAATGAATAGTAAGTTTTCGTTGGTCCCTCATGAAATTACGTATTTGTCCTTTTTATTTATTTATTTTTTTTTTTTATGATTTCATTTGTTTTGTGGTATAAACGAAAAAAATTAGGATATAAATCGAATTGTATTATGCGGAGCATCCGCACAGGGAATGCATATGGTGGCTTCGTCCAAAAGTGGAATGACCATTTTACCTTCTTCTTCATTTTTTTGTTTTCGTTTTTGTTTTTATTTATTTATTTTTTTTTTTTTGTTAACCTCTTGTGTCTTCTTGTCCTTCCATGCACAGTACCTCTTTTTTTTTTTTTGCCGTTACCGGGGAAAAAAATAGTTTTATCTTATACCACGACATAGCTTACCATTAAAAACAAAGTCTTGTCATTGTGATAATAATACAAATACGGTACCATAATCATCAATTCTCAAATTTTTTTTATTTAAAAAGGGTTATGGTACACATCTCTCTACCAAAACAAAAACAAAAAAAAAACAAAAACAAAAACAAAAACAAAATGAGTTGCAAATTTTTATGGTGTTAATTTTTGTTGAGATAATTAGGAATCGTTGTGGTTATATTAAAAAAACAGTGTATAGTGTACTACAAAAAAAGAAAGGTCTTATAATTTTGTTTCATAACAATGATAGAGAGTTCTAATTTTGAAACTCTAAAAAGAGCTATACTTATGCGGCAAAGCAAAATAAATAAATAAATAAAAATAAAATAGATATGATACAGACCACTAGTAGAGTTACTCTAAAAGCAACTCTACTGAGCTAGCATGCACCAAAATATCACATCCCATGGCGGGACCCACCATCAGAGCTCCCTCTAGAGCTCTACCTTTAGAGCTTCCAAATATTTTTCTTTTATTTCACTGTAGTTAAAAATAAAGAATAAAAAGTTTTACTTATGAACCATTGCAATTATATTAAGTGAGCGACTGGAGTTGACTACTTTAGTGACTTTTTGAATTTTTTTACTTTTTTAGGAGCTAAAAAAATTATTTCATGTAAAAAAAATATAAAAAAATTTGATATGATATTTAACTTTTTTTCAATTCATTACAAATGACTTGGTGGTGTGTTAAGTTTTTCACTTTTTAAGTATGAGTTGGCTTTTTTTCGAGGGTTGCCATGCGCGCCCAAAAATTATAGTTATGTCATGAATATTTCATAGTTATGAACCGTTGTGATAAATAAATTATAAATCATTGTGGCTTCGTTACGAATACTTGTAGTAAAAATATTTGTAAAATAAAAAATTAGAATAGGTGCTTTAAATGTTTTAAATTTGCACCCATTGAGTTCTTGTTGGAAAAAATGGTTGCAATTTGATTTTTCAGAAACTTTATGGTAATAATTTTTTAGGACCCATAAGTCGGTTTGGAGGGTCTAAGTAGCAATGCGTTTGTTGCCGTGTAGTGAACAAGATTATGAAATTAGTGAATCAAAACCATTTATAGGTGAATGGGAAATTGACTCCAAAGTGAGGTTCATGAACATTAGTCATGTTGGTAAAGGGAAAAAAATATTCCTAAAAATGGTGTTGATTGTTCTTGTCCCACATAGGAAAGTTAGAAAAAATTTGGTGAAGATATAAGGTCCTAAATGGAACCTTAGGCATGGGCTCAAAGGACACCAAAAGTGTGAGTTGGGTTGGGCAAGCCCATTACTATCTTCTTGGGCCAAAATTATTTGAAAGTATTTTCAATTGGTTGCTTGGAAACAAAAAAAATTTGAAATTCATATGCAAAATTTTGCAACGGCTCAATAGATTTGAATAAAATTCAGACTTCTAGTTTCTTCCTCCTCTTTTCATCCTGCATTTTTATTTTTAGAGTTTAAGTTTGAGAGAGTATAAAGCACATATTCTAGTTCGCTGTATACATAGAGTTAGTGCAAATTCTGTGTGTGGTGATTGTTGTATCTTAGAGATAGGACGTCTATTAATCTTGGAGCAATGCTACATACCACTAATTTATCATCACTAACTCCACCACTAGTGAGGTGGCAATTAAAAAAAAAAAAAAAAAAAAAAAAAATCAAAACACACATGTGGGGTGGGGTGGGATCATCTGCCATATCATTTCATTACTACACATTAGTGGTCTAAAACATTTTTGTTAATCTTGAGCACCAGTAGAGAGGACGTTATTCTGTCTTAAAGACACAGTGTCCATACACTGGCCTCAATTACAACTTCGTTCAATAATTTGATCTTCGAAAAAATTATAAGTTTGTTTTATTTTATTTATTATTCGCTATTAATTAATTTTACCGAAAATATTCTCTAACAATTTTAAGACAGAATAAATGCTTCAGATTAAGGTTTCAGTTAAATTAATTTTTTTTGGTTTCATTTTTTTTTTCCCTGTGTGTCGGTTCTGTTCAAATACAAAATATATTCTGCATGTTTCTGTTTCAGATACAATTACTGTTTTATATAGTTCTTTTTTTTTCTTCTTTCCTTTCCTGCTTTTGTGTTCTGGTTTAATATAGAATTTATTTATTGTCTTTTCATAATTTCAATCTGCTGGTTCTAAATAAGTGTGTTTTTAGACTTTTTTCTGCTCTATTTTGATACAAAATTTCATACTGTAAATTCTGTATTTTCTGGTTTAATGTAGAAGTTAATTATTCTGGGTTGTACTTTTTGTTAACGTTGTGGTTTCTATTAGATATACATATATATTATAATCGTGTTTGCTTGAATCTGCTGGTCTGTTTTCTTTTTCAAACGCATAAAAAACAAAAACAAAAACAAAAACAAAAAACAAAACAAAAATTGTTCGTTGGTGAAACGTCATATGTGGACCACTATTATTTATTTAGTTTGGTGCACTTTGTTTGTGGCTTGCCCAGATCAATTACTTTATGGTTTATTCATATTGTGCTTCAAATTGTTTATTAGATTATATTTCATATATTAATATATTTCTTGAATCTATTTGTTTGTTAAGTATAACAAAACATACTAAGTTTATTTTTATATACATAGTTTGTGGTGTTGTCTACATCGCTTTTGTTTTATTTTATTTTATCAGTTATTGGTTTCTTGAATTTTGAGTTTCTTTTATCTCAGTTACTTATTGTGAAAAGATTTGGTTTTATTGTTTGTTGAATCATGAAGGTAACGTTTAAATGGCAACTGAGACTGTAATCAATGATGGAAATGCAAACCCAACATCTACATCTGTCATGGTTTCTACTCATATAGTTACTTCACTTCCCACCACTATCCCAATTAACCACAATGAAAAGCCGGAAAAATTTAATGGGACAGAGTTTAAGAGATGGCAGCAAAAAATGCTGTTTTATCTTCCAACTCTGAATTTGGCAAGATTTGTCAAAGAGAATGCACCCGCCTTGAGTGAGGACGAAACTGATTGGCAAGCAATTGCCGCAATTAAGGCATGGAAGCATTCTGATTTTTTGTGCCAAAACTATATTTTGAATGGATTAGACAACACATTGTGTAACGTATATAGTCCATTACAAACGGCTAGAGAATCATGGGAATCTTTGGACAAGAAGTACAAAACGGTAGATGCGGGAATCAAGAAATATGTGGTTGGCCGTTTTCTTGAATACATGATGGTGGACTCGAAGACAGTAATTAGTCAAGTCCAAGAGCTTCAATTGATTTTACATGAAATTCATGTAGAGGGTATGAGTTTGAGCGAATCTTTCCAAGTGGCAGCTATCATTGAGAAACTACCACCATCTTAGAAAGAGTTCAAAAACTACTTGAAGCACAAACGCAAGGAAATGAAGTTAGAGGACTTGATTGTCCGATTACGGATTGAGGAGGATAACCGTGATGCAGAAAATAAAAGAAATCCGAATTTATTTTCAAAGCAAAGGCTAACATATTGGAGTAAGCACAAAAGGAGAAAACGAGACAGCGTCCTAGGTAAAACTCTAAACAAAATACTGGTCAGAGTTATAAGATTGGATCTATAAAGCTCAAGGGAAAGTGCTTTGTGTGCAACAAGGTAGGACATCGGGCCAAAGATTTTCGGAATCGCAAAGATCAACAAGGTCCTTCCAAAAAGACGAAGTATGAACAGGCAGACATAACTGAATTGGAGACTTTGTCTGATGGAGTGACTGAGATGAACCTTGTAGCGGTTGTGTCTGAAGTAAATCTGATGGGATCAAACTCGAAGGAATGGTAGGTAGACACCGGGGCAACACGACCTGTGTGTGCAGATAAGAAAATGTTTACTACCTATCAACAAGTTAAGGATGACGAGCAGCTCCTCATGGGAAACTCCTCTACTGCAAAAGTTGAAGGATAAGGGAAGATTGTGCTCGAGATGACTTCGGGCAAGGAGCTAACGCTTAGCAATGTTTTGCATGTTCTAGAAATTCAGAAAAACTTGGTGTCTGGATCATTGTTAAGCAATAATGGTTTTAAATTGGTTTTTGTTTTTGATAAATTTGTTCTATGTACAGATGGTGTTTATGTAGGGAAGTGATACATGTGTGACGGGTTATTCAAAATGAATGTACTGACTGTAATTCGTAGTATTAATAAGAACACCACATCTTCTGCTTATTTGTTTGAGTCTTTTCGTTTGTGGCATGGTAGATTAGGACATGTTAACTATGATTTGTTGCGTAGATTAATTCACTTAGACTATCTACCTAATTTCTCTATTAACTCAAATCATAAATGTGAAGTGTGTGTTGAGGCAAAATTGACTAAGGCACCATTTAATTCCGTTGAAAGAAGTATTGAGCCACTGGATTTAATTCACAGTGATATTTGTGATTTGAAATTTGTTCAAACACGAGGGGGCAAGAAGTACTTCATCACTTTTATTAACGATAGCATGAGATACTGCTATGTATATTTATTACGAAGCAAGGATGAAGCCTTAGAAAAAATCATTGAATATAAAACTGAGGTTGAAAATCAACTTGGTAGGAATATTAAGGCATTAAGAAGTGATCGAGGTGGTGAATATGATACTCTTTTTGTAACATTATGTTCACAACTTGGAATCATTCATCAAACTACTACGCCTTATGCACCCCAGCAAAATGGAGTTGCTGAGCGAAAAAATCATACATTGAAAGAAATGATGAACGCCATTGTGATTAGCTTAGGTTTACCCCAGAACTTGTGGGGGAGAGCAATTCTTTCCGCAAATTATATTTTGAATAAAATACCTCACAAGAAGATTCTTAAAACTCCATATGAATTGTGGAAAGGTCGAGATCCTTCTTATAAATATTTGAAAGTGTGGGGGTGTTTAGCTAAGGCGGCCATTCCCGATCCTAAAAAGGTCAAAATAGGACCTAAAACTATTGATTGCATATTCATAGGATATGCACATAATAGTAGTGCTTATCGATTTTTAGTATACAAAAGTGATAATCCAGACGTGCATGTCAATACTATAATCGAGTCAAGAAATGCATCTTTCTTTGAACATATATTTCCTTGTAAATCAATACAAGAGTCAATTCTCTTAAGCGTTCTTATGAAAGTACATTTGATCATAGTCAAGGATAGATTAAGGATAATCAAGACGGAACAAATAAGGAAGAACCTAGACGTACTAAGAGAGCTAGGACTAGTAAATCCTTCGGTCCTGACTTCTTGACTTATCTACTGGAAAATGAGCCTCGAACATTTAAGGAAGCCATGTCCATGCCAGAAGCTCCTGTATGGAAGGAAGCTATTAATAGTGAAATTGATTCCATCTTACAGAATCATACTTGGGAATTGGCAGATCTTCCACCAAGATGTAAGCCTCTTGGATATAAATGGATATTCAAGAGAAAAATGAAACCTGATGGATCAATTGAGAAATACAAGGCAAGACTTATAGTAAAAGGTTATAGGCAAACAAAGGAAATAGATTATTTTGACACTTATTCGCCTGCAACAAGAATAACATCTATTAGAATGTTGATTGCTATAGCGGCTTTATACAATCTTGAAATACATCAAATGGATGTTAAGATTGCATTTTTAAATGGAGATCTTAATGAAGAAATCTACATGGAACAACCAGAAGGTTTTGTAGTTCCAGGGCAAGAAAAGAAAGTGTCCTAGCTTGTAAAATTTCTTTATGGTTTAAAGCAAGCTCCAAAACAGTGACATGAAAAATTTGATAATGTTATAATGTCAAATGGATTCAAAATAAATGAATGTGACAAATGTGTTTATGTGAAAGACGCAGAGAAGGGATATGTCATTGTTTGCCTATATGTAGATGATATGCTTATTATTGGTAGTAATAATGAAATTATAAAAACTACCAAGAAAATGTTGAACACTGGGTTTGACATGAAAGATATAAAAGTAGCAGATGTAATTTTAGGAATTAAAATTACTAAAACATCTAATGGATATGCTCTGTCTCAAGGTCATTATGTAGAAAAATTTCTTGAGAAATTTAATAAACATGATGACCGTCTTTCAAAAACCCCTATGGATGCTAGTCTTCATTTAATGAAGAACATGGGTGAAGGTGTATCACAATTAGGGTACTCCCGAATAATTGGAAGTTTAATGTACCTCATGAATTGCACACGTCCTAATATAGCATATGTTGTCAGTAAATTGAGCAGGTACACAAGTAATCCAGGGAAAGATCATTGGCCAACCATAATTAGAGTGCTTAGATATGTAAGATATACTTGCAATTATGGATTGAACAATACAAGATATCTAGCAATACTAGAAGGGTACAGTGACTCTAATTGGATATCTGACACTAAAGACTCTAAGTCTACTAGTGGCTATGTCTTTACCTTAGGAAGTGTAGCAGTCTCTTAGAAATCATCCAAACAAACGTGCATTGCTAGGTCCACAATGGAATCCGAGTTTATTGCATTAGATAAAGCAGGAGAAGAAGCAGAATGGCTTCGATATTTCCTGGAAGATATTCCTATGTGGCCCAAACATGTGCCCGCAATTTGCAACCATTGCAATAGCCAAACAGCTATGGCTAGGGCACAAAATAATATGTATAATGGTAAGTCTCGTTATATACGTCACAGACATAATACCGTTAAGCAATTGCTCATAAGTAGAATTATTTCCATTGAATATATAAGGTCAAGAGATAACATTGCGGATCCGTTAACAAAAGGTTTGACTAGAGAACAAGTTACGAGATCATCAAGGGGAATGGGATTAAAGCCTACCAGTTAAGAATCGACTTAATGGCAACCCAACCTAGCTGATTGGAGATCCCAAGATCTAGGTTCAAAGGGACAACAGAATTAAGTATAATTCCCGAACATCGCTGAGGAGGTAAATCTCCTACCCATTTCTATGATAACAAGTGATGTCTGCAGCGAGAATTAGGATAAGTTTTACTTTTAATGAAGTTCATATCTTGGAAAACCAAGTGGGATATAGCAGAATACTCTTAATGAGCATCACCTATACGAGTGTGAACTGGGCCGATTCAATGAGAATGCTAAGGCTACATTCTCTAGAGCACTCATGAAAACCAAGTATTGCCCAGGGCCAAAACAGGCACAACCGAAAGAACCAAGTTGTGTATGAAAACCAAACTGTGTGAAAGCTGTTGTCTTGGTTTACACTAACAGCAGCAAAACAGTTCAGGACATCATGTTCACTGATCAGCCAGTAAACCCAATAGTTTCTCACAAAGGAAGGTTCAAGGCCAAAAGCTACCTATCCTATGCAGGATGTTTTCAGTTTTGTACTTTCTCAGGTTGCATGTTGTTGCATGTCCTTTTCGTCAATTTCATTCATGTGGGGGATTGTTGGAAAAAATGGTTACAATTTGATTTTTCAGAAACTTTATGCTAATAATTTTTTAGGACCCATAAGTTGGTTTGGAGAGTCCAAGTAGCAATGTGTTCGTTGTCGTGTGGTGAACAAAATTATGAAATTGGTGACTCAAAACCATTTATGGGTGAATGGGAAATTGTCTCCAAAGTGTGGTTCATGAACATTAGTCATGTTGGTAAAAAGAAAAAAAAAATATTCCTCAAAATGGTGTTGATTGTTCTTGTTCCACATAGGAAAGTTAGGAAAATTTTGGTGAAGATATAAGGTCCTAAATGGAACCTTGGGCATGGGCTCAAAGGACACCCAAAGTTTGAGTTGGGTTGGGTCGGCCCATTACTATCATCTTGGGCCAAAATTATTTGAAGGCATTTTCAATTGGTTGGTGGGAAACAAAAAATTTTGAAATTCATATTCAAAATTTTTGCAACGGCTCAATAGATTTGAATTTCATATTCAAATTTCCAACAAGCATGTCTCTTCTAAAAGGGTTTTCCATTGCCTATATTAAGGCAGTCTTCCATCCGGATTTGAATATCAAATTAGTAAAAAAAAAAAAAATCAAATTTCTAGTTTCTTCCTCCTCTTTTCATCCTGCATTCTTATTTTTAGAGTTTAAGTTTGAGAGAGTATAAAACACATATTCTGGTTTGTTGTACACATAGAGTTAGTGCAAATTCTGTGTGTGGTGATTGTTGTATCCTGGAGACAGGACGCGTATTAATCTCGAGCACCAGTAGAGAGGGCGTTATTCTGTCTTAAAGACACAGTGACCATACACTGGCCTCAATCACAACTTCGTTCAATAGTTTGATCTTCAAAAAAATTGTAAGTTTGTTTTATTTTATTTATTATTCGCTATTAATTAATGTTACCGAAAATATTCACCAATAGTTCTAATAAAATATAAATGGATATATGTGAACAAAAAAAAAAAAATTGGTGTTTAAAAGTTTGAATATTTTTTTTTTAATATGTTGTCACCTGTCAGATCTGATAAAGTTGTGACACTTATAAAATAAGTATTTTAAAATTGATAAAATAATTTTTGACCCAATAAAATTGCATCATTTTTATGTTTGATATTTTTACCTCCATTTACGAAATTTTTTTTATATTAATTTTTGTGATGTTCATTATGTATTATTATAGTTATGTTATGAAGAGGTGCACCATAAGAAAAAGTCTTAGTTAAAAATCGTAGCAATTATGTTAGAATTCATTTTGGTTATATTATGAACATTTAATTTTAGGAAACATTGTGACAAAAAATGAAAATTATGAATCATTATAATAAAATTAGTCAATTGTGATTTTCAGCATTCTATAACAAATTAATATTACAAATGAAAAATATTAAAATAGCTACTTTAAATGTTTTAAGTTTATAGTCAACAAGTTTTAATGCAACAAATGAGAATACACCAATAACAATATCTACTAACAAATAAATATTTTCATTATAAAATTTAAAAATATTTTTTTAATAAGAAGTCAAATGAAGCTGTGACACTTGGAGGATAGGTATTTTCAAATTTTCAAATATTTTTAAATTTATAGGAAAATATCCAACTCAATAAAATTATGCCACTTATATATATTTAATATTTGAAAATATATATAAATTTTCAAATTTTACTTCCCTATCAAAGTTACAAATTTATGTGTTATTAATTTTGTAGTGTTAATCATGAATTATTGTGGTTATGTTACAAAAATACATTATAAGAAAGTCTTATTTATGATCCATTATAATTGTGTTAGCAACCATTATGGCTATGGTATGAACATTTGATAGTTATGAACTATAGTGATTTATAATTAACCAATAAGGATTTTCAATCTTCTACGAGGAAAAAAAAAATTCGAATAAGTCCTTTAAATATTTTATATTTTTAGCTAATGTATTATGACAAAACAAATATATATGTACAAAAAAAATTATTTATAAACAAATAAGTGTTTTAACTTTTGAAAATAATTTTGAAATTTGCAATTAAATGTTGACCTAATAAGGTTGTAATCTTTATAAAATATGTATTTTAAAATTCAGAATAGTCTAAAATGTATAGGCAAATGTTCAACACAATTGTGTCACTATGTATATGATTTTTTAAGAATATGAAAATATATATATATATATATTGTGGGGACATAATTTTTGAGTGACAACACATGGGTGAGGTGTCACCGAAGTGCCAGCCGGAGTGTCACGTGTCCTGGTCATGACGCCGAGGTGATCTCGGCTACGCCGAGGTTATCTGCGAGAATACCGAAATCCAGGATAAGCGGATAAGGGGACAAAAGTCCTAGAATGAGAGAGGACTTCAGTTTGGGTAAAGATAGGACTCTTAGAGAGTTTATCCCAATCCTACTAGGAGTCCAAGATTAGCAGTAATCCTAAATCCATTGAAGCTAGATTTCTATTGGGACTAGGTTTGTGTTGTCTATGAAAAGGAGGCACACTCATGGGTCTAAGGTATACTTTTTATGCTCTGAATAGTGAGTTAAACACTTTTGCTATCTTTGAGAGATAACTGACTTGATCGTCGGAGTGCCCCCGGGTGGACGAACCACCGCCGGAGTTTCTTCTTTTTGTGACAGGACGTTCATGCTTAATCTATTATGTCAGTGTTCTCCAGCTGAGTGCTTAATTGGCAGTGTGGTCGGAAATTGACACACACAATTTGGTGCCGTCTGTGGAAAAGAAAGGAGAATAGATGGCCAACGACGGACAAAAAGAGAAGGTTGGGGACGACATTCCTACTGAGAGTGGGAAACATATTGACCTTGACGTCGAAGAAGACAACTACAACGAAAAGACTCGTGATAAGAATCACAGAGGAAAGGACGTTGGCCAAGAGGGCGGTGTACCGAAGAAATCGGATCGGAGCGGGTATTATAATAAGGACGACCTCCAACGAAGAAAGACTGATGTTTGTGGAGGGACGACGAGATGAAAGGAATGGCGAACAAATTGGCAGACCTGCAAACAGTCGTCAATTTCCTGATGCAGAACAACGTCATGCAGCCACCGTTTCTGCTACAAGATACGCCGATTCTAGCGGCCAAGAAAGGTGCCCAAAAAGGGGGGTAGAAGATGGTTCCTGCAGTTTCTCAGCATGGCGGGACCAAGGGACATTCTCACCGGCCTTCGCAGGAGGTCGGGCATGGAGAATCCCAGAGACACGATCTCGGCCTAGATTATTAGGTCCGAGAAGAGAAGAGCTCAGCCTAAAGTGAGCAGATTCCAGATTCCAAAAAACAAGATCTCGACCTAGATGATTAAGTCCGAGAAGAGAAAAGCTCAGCCTAAGTTAAAGACTTTTTTAATACGGTCCACAAAGAAGTAGGTGGAAGCCATGCAGACGGTTGGAGAACGATGTTTGGGAGCTGGAATTTACAAGCTAAGATTAGTTTAACACTTGTTGAAATTTAAGTTTACAAGTTGAAGTTAAACCGAGGTCGTGTTTAGCACTTGTTGAAATTTAAACTTACAAGTTGAAGTTAAACCGAGGTTGTGTTTAACACTTGTTGAAATTTAAATTTACAAGTTGAAGTTAAACCGAGAACATGTTTAACACTTGTTGAAATTTAAGTTTGCAAGTTGAAGTTAAACTGATGTCATGTTTAACACTTGTTGAAATTTTAAATTTACAAGTTGAAGTTAAACCGAGGTCATGTTTAACACTTGTTGAAATTTAAGTTTACAAGTTAAAATTAAACTGATGACATGTTTAACACTTGTTGAATTTTAAGTTTACAAGTTGAAGTTAAACTGAGGTCATGTTTAACACTTGTTGAAATTTAAGTTTACAATTTGAAATTAAACTGAGATCATGTTTAACACTTGTTGAAATTTAGGTTTACAAGTTGAAATTAAACCGAGGTCAAATTTAACACTTGTTGAAATTTTAAATTTACAAGTTGAAGTTAAACCGAGGTTATATTAAAGGAAGATTGGTTTAAACACTTGTTGAAATTTTTGAGAAAAATTTACAAGTTAAGCCAAAATTATGTTGAAAGAAGTATCTACATACTTGCCGAGATTACTATGTTGCCAAGACTTGGAAGATATTTGAAGATAAAAGTCTTGCTAAGTAAAGAGTGAAGTATCGAGTTGTAAACAACACTTGTGAAAATATTGTAAAAAATATTTTCAAGTGTTAGGTCAAAGTCGAGATAAACTGTTAGTGGATATAACCGAAGTATTCCATACCGAGAAGATTATACAGTTAAGGTATACGTTGAAGACATGCAAATTATTCTAAAGCATTGATGAAAACAGACTATAAGTCTTGGTCATATTAAGCCGATGAATGATGACCTCGGTAGTAAAGGATAGAGCAAGTTTAGCCGACGTGCTAAAAGAAATAATATAGGTTCCATCACCTCAGGATGACGAGGTAATAGAACCTAGGGGGCAGTTGTGGGGACATAATTTTTGAGTGACAACACGTGGCCGAGGTGTCACAGAAATGCCAGTCGGTGTGCCACGTGTCCTGGTCATGACGCCGAGGTGATCTCAGCTAGGCCGAGGTTATCTACAAGAATACCGGAATCTAAGATAAGCGGATAAGGGACAAGAGTCCTAGAATGAAAGAGGACTTCAGTTTGGGTAAAGATAGGACTCTTAGAGAGTTTATCCCAACCCTACTGAAAGTCCAAGATTAGCAGTAATCCTAAATCCATTGAAGCTAGGTTTCTATTGGGACTAGGTTTGTGTTGGCTATAAAAGGGAGGCACCCTCGTGGGTCTAAGGTATGCTTTTTATGCTCTGAATAGTAAGCTAAACACTTTTGCTATCTTTGAGAGATAACTAACTTGATCGTCGGAGTGCCCCTGGTAGACGAACCACCGCTGGAATCTCTTCTTTTTGTGACAGGTCGTTTGGGCTTAATCAATTCTGACAGTGTTCTTCAACTGAGTGCTTGATTGGCAATGTGGTCGGAAATTGACACACACACACACACACACATATATATATATATATATATTATTTTAGATTTTGAAAATTAAAAATCAATTTTATTAAAAAATGTGTCGTGTATTAGATATATATATGGATATGGATATAGATATAGATATGGATTATGATAATTGCAAACTTCAAGTGAAGATGATTATGTTTTATTGTAAGATTTCGAAGTTGATTCATCAATTTTTATCTCTTAAAGTCAAATCTTAGCAACCTAAAATACAGGTCAAATTGTTTAATGTTAAGAATAATTTAGATTTTATTGAAAGTTCAACAATTATTTTTAACAACAATATAGATAAACCATGACAATAAATCAAATGTTTAGTTTAATAATAATTTAGATGGATCATCAAATATTAACTTTGTAGTTTTAAATTTGTATTGTAATTGTCAAGTATTATAACAAGTTGAAATTTGTATTGTAGCTTAAATAAAAGAGCAAAAGAGCTAAATTATTTTAATTGACCAAAATATTAAATTTTAATTTAAAGTTTTGGGTAGAGTAGTAACATAAAATGTTTTTTTCTAATTGAAGTTTAAAATACACTATGCAAATAGATTTTGGTTATTTTAAATTGAGTGTTTTTAAAACCTTTCTTCATATAATATATCGATAGAATATATTTCTAGTTAGAATAATTTGTATATATTTGAGCTTTTATCATATTATTATTGTAGCCATTGCGTTTTGCCAAAATATATATATGTGTATATATTTAATTTCAAAATCAATTACTGATAAAAACAAATATGTTTAATTACCTCACTTATTGCAAATTTTACAAATTAATTTACAAAAAATACATATTTTATAATGAATTTTTTGTAATGGGCATCCGAACACGCGCGCTTGGCGCGCGGGACTTCCAGTAACAGTTTTATGATATGAGAGAGAAAGGTTGAATAGTTTATTTGGAGGCGGTTTCTAACCCACCTTCCTTTTTCACAATCATTGAGCCAGACAAATGAAATTACCAAAAAAAAAAAAAAAAGAAAAATTTACTTATAAATCCTAGTTTTAGTTTTTGAAAAGTTGAACCATTTAGTCTTAAAAAAAATTTTATGCTTCATTTAGTCCTATTTGCACATCAATTTAATGTTCGAAACATTAATTTGATGTTCGAAATTTAATGTTCGGAGTATTAATATGATGTTTGGAACATTGTAATGGGACCTTTCAGTCTATAAGAAAATTTTTAGAACTAAACAGTGTATAAGTTATTAATTTGAAATTTATTGGTGCATCCCCCCAAAAAAAATCAACATTACATAAAAAAAAATTAAGAAATAATTGCTCATATACATGCATGCATACATACATGCATATCTATCTATATATTATATAAGGAAAAGGGTCTTTTTAACCCACAAGCTTTGTGGAAATTCCAAACCCTCATTTTAAAATTATTGAATTTTCTTAATTATGAACAATTAAGAAAATTCTTATTGATTAGCTTCCGTTTACCTTTTATTTTATAATCCCATATTGGAAAAAAAAAATGTGAATTGTTTCACTTACATAAAGTGAATCTTATACTCCCATTTATATAAGCAAACTGAGAGAAAAATGAGTTTTTAGGGAGAAATCTTCTACAAGCTCCAAACCAACATTCTAAAATAATTAAATTTTCTTAATTATAAATTGTTAAAAAAAATTTCATTGATTAGTTTCCATTTACCTTTTATTTTACAGTCTCACATCGGGAAGAAAAAGTGAATTATTTCACCTACATAAAGTGAATATTGTATTCTCATTTAAATAAGTAAAATGAGAGGAAAGAGAGTTTTTAGAGAGAAACCTTCTAGGAGTTCCAAACCCTTATTCTAAAATTATTGAATTTTCTTAATTATAAACAATCAAGGAAATTATCATTGATTAACTTCCATTTACCTTTTATTTTATAATCCCACATCGAAAACAGAAAGAAAAAGTAAATTATTTCATTTATGTAAAGTGAATCTTATACTCCCATTTATATAAGTAAAATGAGATTTTTAGTGAGAAGCATTATCTACATATCATGTAAGGAAAAAAGTTTTTTTAGGGAAAAGCCTTTAAGGAGCTCCAAACCCTCATTCTAAAATAATTGAATTTTCTTAATTTTAAACAATTAAGAAAATTTTCATTGACTAGCTTCATTTACCTTTTATTTTACAACCCCGCATTGGGAAAAGAAAGAAAAACTGAATTATTTCACCTACATAAATTGAATCTTATACTCCTATTTATATAAGCAAAATGAGATTTTTAGTGAGAAGGCTTATGATCGATATCTCATACTAATTTATTTTTTTTTAAATTTTAAACAATTAAGAAAATTTCAATTTGTTAGTTTTCATTTAACTTTTATTTTACAATCTCATATAGAGGATTTTGATTTTAAAAATAGTTTTGTATACGGTTTTGAAACTCTCATAAATCTCTCCTTAAAAGTATTCTTTTGTAAAATATATAGATATATTGATAATCTTAACGTCACTCTTACTACTCCTTAATACAAAAATTATGAGATAATTATGATAATTTTAAATTTGTATTTAAAACTTATAAATCATGGGATAGATTATTATAATTTTAAATTTATATTGTGTCAATTTTAAATTTAAATTAATAGATTGCTTTTAAATTTTAATAAAATAAAATTTAAAAGTTTTAATTAATTATTTTTCATGTAAGCTGGCTGGCCTTTTGACCTAACTGATTAAGCTAAATCGTTCTTGGTTTGAATGATTTACTAGTTTAACCGTTACTACAAGAATTTTCACTTTTGGCGACTAAATTTTTAGTCGCCAAAAGTCACTATTTAGTCGCCGAAGGCTTTTAGTGACAAAAATATTTGGTCGTAGAATTAGTCGGGGAAGAATTGTCGGGAAAGATCATTGGTGACTAAAATTATTTTAGTCGCCCAATGTACTACATTGCCGACTAAGTTTTTAGTTGCCAAAAGGTTTGAAATAAAATTAAATATCATATTTTCGGCGACTAATTTTTTTGTCACTAAAAGTTCAGTTATTTTTAACGACTAATCATTTAATCGCAGAAAAGAGTTTTAGCTACTCAGTATATTAGTAGCCTAAAGTAAATAACAATGTTTTGGCTACTAAGATTTTAGTCACCTAAAGTTTTTTTTTTTTTGCCTACTAAAGGTTTAGTCGCCTAAAGTCTTATGTTCTTAGCTACTAAGATTTTAGTCGGCAAACTTTTTGTGTTTTGGCTACTAAACATTTGGTCGCCTAAAGTCTCACATTTTTTTTGCTACTAAAGTTTTAGTTGCCAAAAGTTTTTTTTTATTTCTTCAGCTTATTTTTTTAGCTACGACATATTTTAGTCGCCATATGTTTGATTGTTTTTTGCTACAAAATATTTTAGTCGCCAAATGTTTGATTGATTTTTTTGGCTACTAAACTTTTAGTAGCCAAAACTATTTTCTGATTTTTTATTTTTTTTAGCTACTAACAATTTAGTCACCAAAAACATACTCTTATGTTTCATCGCAAAATTATAATTTATTCACAACTTGTCTATATTCCATGCAACCTGTAATACATATAGAAACAAAACAATACATATACTATCCATCATTTCACAACGTAAAATTATCAATCATGCCACAGTTCATATTACTTCCAACCATCCAAAAATGAATAACTTTAAATATATATATTGTATACAAACAAAATTTTGTCCAAACTAAAATTATATTTCCATACAAAAATCCAACCCGCCATATACAAAAAATATGTTTACTACCATGCGATATGGCCATTTTGGCGTAGTACAACTTAACATTGTAGTATGTACCACGACAAAAGGTGATCTATATGCCATGCCAGCAATTATCAGTTGGATTACAAAAGTCATATGTATCAGTAATGCTAATATTCACAAAAGCAGAGGAAGACATAGTTAGCAGCATTATACAAAAGTGTCAAGTGTCCTTCATAAACAAAAATGTAGACTATCCACAAGTCCACGCCAAAAGCCATCTACAAAAAAATAAAAAAAACAATTGCACCCATTATAAAACAATTCATTCAGACATAGGAAAAAGGTTAAAATAACATGCATGTAAGGTAGAACAATCTATAAAAACCTTTTTTTGAAATACAATCATATGTATGTATCATGACAGATTTATTCCAAACTTGATTTCAATTTACAAATAATACAATTTGTAAGAGCATACCTCTCCATAAAATAAATTTTTATGAGTAGAATGTTTTGGTGGTAAATTTATTTTAACTCTTCTTCATTCTCATTTTCCTAGTCAAAGTAAAATGATTGAATAATCTACGGGGTTATCTCCATAACCATATCATGCTTTCTTAATATGTTTACCACTTAAATGACCACCATGTATGATGAAAAAATGGCATCATTTACAATGAAAATGTTGAACATTTATTAGATATCAAACTCTCCCTTTTTTCAAATAAGTTTAAGTCATTTCCAGCTCTAACTCCCACACTACGTGTGCTAATGACATTCTGTTTGTTGTCACAAGTCCTATATGTCACGGGGAAGCTGGCCGTGACATTCCTACAATGGTTCCGGGGCTGTTTCGCTTTTTCGCTCTCTTAACGCCCTTTTTCGGTTAAGCTTTAGACATTTTTGGTTCTAACTCCCAATCTACACGTGCTAATTACATTCTGTCTATTGTCACAGGTCCTATTTGTCACGGGAAAGGTGGTTGTGACATCTGTACGGTGGTTCGGGGGTCATTTGCATTTTTGCCCCCTTAACGCCCTTTTTTAGTGAAGTTTAAGGCATTTTTGGCTCTAACTTCCAACCTAAACATGCTAATTATATTTCGTCTATTGTCACAGGTCCTATTTTCCACGGAGAAGGTGGTCGTGACATCTATACGTTGGTTCAGAAGCTGTTTCGCATTTTCGCCCCTTAACGCCCTTTTTTGGTTAAGTTTCAGGCGTTTTTAGCTCTAACTCCCAACCTACATGTGGTAATTACATACCGTCTATTGCCATAGGTCCTATTTGTCATAGGGAAGGTGGCCGTGATATCCATACGGTGGTTCGGGGGCTAGTTCGCATTTTCGCGCCCTTAACGACCCTTTTCGATTAAGTTTAATGCATTTTCGGCTCTAACTCTCAAACTACATGTGCTAATTACATTCTGTCTATTGCCATAGGTCCTATTTGTGATGGGGAAGGTGGTCGTGACATCCGTAAAATTGTTTGGAGGTGGTTTTGCATTTTTGCCCCTTTAACACCCCTTTTCAATTAAGCTTAAGGTATTTTCAACTCTAACTCCCAAACTACGTGTGCTAATAACATTCCGTATATTGTGATAGGTCCTATTTCTCATATGAAAGGTGGCCATGACATCTGTATGGTGGTTCAGGGGCTATTTCCCATTTTCGCCCCCTTATCACCATTTTTTGGTTAAGTTTAAGGCATTTTCGGCTCTAACTCCCAACCTACACGTGCTAATTACATTTCGTCTATTGTAATAGGACCTATTTGTCATAGAGAAGGTTTCTGTGACATTCGTACGGTGGTTCTACGGTGGTTCGGGGGCTGTTTCGCATTTTCGCCCCCTTAACGCCCTTTTTCGGTTAAGTTTAATACATTTTCGACTCTAACTGCCAAATTATGTGTGCTAAGGACATTCCATCTATTGTATAGATCCTATTTGTCACAGGGAAGGTGGTCATGACATCCATACGGTGGTTTGGGGGCTGTTTCGTATTTTTGCCCCCTTATCGCCCCTTTTCGGTTAAGTTTAATGCGTTTTCGGCTCTAACTCCCAAACTACGTGTGCTAATGACATTTCGTCTATTGTGACAAGTCCTATTTGTCACGAGAAAGGTGGCTGTGACATCTGTATGATGGTTCGGGGGCTGTTTCCCATTTTTGCCTCATTATTGCCTTTTTTCAGATAAGTTTAAAGCATGCTAATTAGGGTGTTTTGCCACAGGTCCTATGTGTTTTTTTTTAAAGTTTAAGGCACACTAACTGCCCATCTCTTCACCAACCTCACCATTGACCTAAGACTATCACACTCCCATAAATTCACTTAATTCTACATCTAGAATCTGACTGGAGACTAGTTTGATCACTACATCTATAACAGTTGAAACGATCAATTAAGTAAATGTACATGACGTAAGGATCACATGCATATTTTTCCTGTAGGTGCGATGCTGCACCATTGATCATAGCATTGAACCAAAGTCCAAACAGAGTTTTATAAGCTAGAAAGTGTCATTTCATCAACTCTAAGCACTAGAAATGCAAATAGACTCAAACCTTGACGGCCAAAGTAATTTGTCCGCAAATTTTTTTTAGTAATTTCCAAATTATGTTTGACAACCAAGAGTAGAGTCACAAATTCATATAATTAATTTGATATAAACATTCAAGTATAGAGAAAAAAGAAGAAAATGAGGACATGTTTACCATGAGTACAAGCTAAAGGCACAACAACTTGCCAAGGAAAAGATCACGACAAATAGGAAAACAAGTCAAGGCTGTGAGAAAGCATAGGATACTTACCTGCTGAACAATATGAACATATAAGGATGAATGAATGAATCCAAACTTCAATAAAGAATCCCAAAAATTCAATAGAAATCTAAATAACTAAAAACTAAATCTCTTTACAAGGAATAATGACAAGAAGCATACTAATATACAAATCTAAGCACAAACCTCCCAATTGAGAGCAAATTGTCAAAGGTAAAGGTTATTCCAAACTTGATTGGATTCAAGAAAACAAGCATAGACTACAAAATATCGAGGAAAAAATTAAATTAGTTTCCATCGTAGGCATACAATAACATAACCATGTGAGACCTCTTCTATCATGAAATAGGACATGTTAAATGCTACAAACCCAGAAAATTGAAATCAAGAACTACAGTTTCGAGTAAATCACATACCAAAAATAAATAAATATTCAAGGAAATCACAAAAGAAAAGAAGTTGCAAATGTAACGGACCCAACCTTTAAGTAAAATAAGGTACAAGAAATAAAAAAAGAGATTAATACCAACATTTATAGTGGTTTGACACAACCCTTGTACCTATATCCACTCATGATTCCACCTTTAATTTTAAGGCATTTTTGGCTTTAACTCCCAACCTGCGGGTCCAAATTACATTACGTCAATTGTCACAAGTCCAATTTGGCACAGAGAAGCTGTTCGTGACAGCCATACGGTGGTTCCAGGGCTGTTTTGATTTTTCGCCCCCAAAATGCCCTTTTTCGACTAAGTTTAAGGTGTTCTCGACTTCAACTCCCAACCTACTGGTCTGAATTACATTCTGTCTGTTGTCATAGGTCCTATTTAGCATAGGAAATCTGTCTGTGAGTGTCGTACCATGGTTCGGGGGCTGTTTTGAATTTTAGCCCCCTTAACGCCCTTTTTCGGTTAAGTTTAAGGCGGTTTTGGCTCTAACTCTCAACCTACGGGTCCGAATTACATTTTGCCCATTGTCATAGGTCGTATTTGTTAGAGGAAAGCTATCTCTAACAGCCATACAATGGTTTGGGGGTTGTTTTGAATTTTCGCCCCCAGAACGCCCTTTTTCAACTAAGTTTAAGGTGTTTTCAGCTCTAACTCCCAGCCTACAAGTGCAAATTACATTTCATTAGTTGTGACAGGTCCTATTTGTCATGGCGAAGCTAGCTGTGACATCCATACAGTGGTTCGAGGGCTGTTTCACAATTTTGCCCCTTTAACGCGTTTTTTTCGATTAAGTTTAAGGTAGTTTTGGCTCTAACTCCCAACCTACGGGTCTGAATTACATCCCATCTATTGTCACAAGTCCTATTTGTCATAGGGAAGCTGTTCGTGACAGCCACATGGTGGTTCGGGAGCTGTTTTGAATTTTCACCCCTGGAACGCCCTTTTTTGACTAAGTTTAAGGCGTTTTCTACTCTAACTCCCAACCTATGGGTCCAAATTACATTCCATCTATTGTCATAGGTCATATTTGTCAGAGGGAAGCTGTCTGTGATAGCCATACGATGGTTCGAGGGCTGTTTTGAATTTTTGCTCTCGAAACAGCCTTTTCTGACTAAGTTTAAGGCATTTTCGACTCTAACTCCCAACCGACAAGTGCGAATTACATTCTGTCAGTTGTGACAGGTCCTATTTGTCACAAAAAAGTTGGCCGTGACATCCATACAGTGATTCAGGGGATGTTTCGCAGTTTCGCTCCCTTAACGCCCTTTTTCAGTTAAGTTGTGTTTGGGAAGTTGGTTGATTTTTTTTATTTTTTATTTTTTTAGTTGATTTGATGGTTGTGAGAGAAAAAGTAAAATTATTATAGTTTGGATGTAACATTTTGTCTGATTAACTATTTCTGTCTGTTTTTGTCATTATTTACTATTTCAATCTCTAACCTACTTTCCATTGAGAAGTTGAACACAAAAATTATACTTCTCTCTTCCTTCCCTCTATTTTTTTTTTTATCCATGTAACGATCGGGGAGCGCCAATATCCTATAAAACAAAATAGATTCTGGAAATAAAATCAAACTGAGTTTCTTTTCAATTTTTTTTTCTTTTCCAACATTCTCTTCCTTGTCCATTGCTGTTAAGAAATCTCATATTTAACAGCTGGTGACTTTCCTTCATGCCAAGAGCATGAAATAATTTTGATACCATCCTCCATGCCCCCACTCATGACCTAACTTATTGAGCTCTTCTTTACACCACTCATTTTTTTTTTTAACAAAATAAAAATCAACTTTTTTTTTTCTTCCCACTAAAACTCCCATTCTACCAAACCAAACAGATTTGGATTTGGTTTTAAAAACCCGTACGTTAATTGGAAAAAATATATGGGTAATTAAAACACAAATGATTTGATTAGAAAGGCAAAATTATGATTAATATCACCAACTTTACCTTGTCCACTGTTTGAGTTTCTCTTGCAAAAGATTTCATCACTATTGTTGCAACCTTAGAAAGACTATAGCGACCCTGGTTTTGACCCATCTCTTGTGGTGTTCCGAACTCGGGTTTGTATGGTTTGGGTGGTGGTTCATGTCTTGCTTCCCTTTGTCTTCCCCTTAATGTTGGTTATTGGGTTATAGTTGTGTGTTTGGAACAAGTTAGTTGCTTGTTTTGCCAAGCCTTTATTGCCCATAATTTGGCTCTTCTGCTCGAGCGGGCATTCTTACGCTCGAGCAGGCTTCTGAAATTTTTCTCTATGCTCGAGCGGGCATTCGGGTGCTCGAGCGGGGACTGTGTCTGCAAAAATACTGGATAAGTGTATTCTACGCTCGAGCGGGTCTCACTGCGCTCGAGCGGGTAATAACTTGTTGTTGTGTCTTAGCGCTTGAGCGGGTAAAATTTATGTTTCTGACGCTCAAGCATCAAACTCTCTGCTCGAGCGGACCACACTTTATCAGATCGTGAAAGTGACATTTCAGATCATTTTTTGCTTTCTCTCTAAAAGTCTCCAAATTTCCAAATCTTGAGCTTCTCTCTCTAGAAACTCACATTCTCTCTAAAATTTCATCTAAATCCATTGAGTTCTTGACCCTAGTGTCTTTGAGAATAAGGTAGAGCTTCAAGAGCTTCGTATTGATCTAAGCAAAAGTGGGTTTCGTCATTGTTGGAGTTCAACCTTGCTTTGTTCGTCTCCTCTTCTTGAGGTAGGGAATTTCTACACTTTAATATGGTTTTTAGCTTAGTTATTTGCTATTGTGTGTAGATGATGAGATTTGGTTGTGATTTGGACAAATCTAGGATTTGGGTGTGAAATGAAAAGAGGGGTTTTGATGAATATGAGGTAAATAAGTATGAGGCTTGAATATATGATCATGTTGTGCCAAAATAGTTGATTTTGGTGTTTGGGTTGATATTTGGAAAGAGGGGGATCTTGCCCTAATTTTAATTAAACTATTATTTTGCATAAATGATTGGGATTAACATTGAAAATGTGAAATTCAAAGGTTGTGGTTATAAATAGTGATATTGGATATGTATTATCTCACCTACGTAAGTTTTGAATAAAATATTTGTTTTGAGATTGAACATCTCTTTAGAAATAATTGTATTGGGTTATCGGTGGAGGATAGCTATGATTCTTGTAGAAATTACATGAGGATTAGGCGATTTAATGCTAATCAAATGTTGGTTGTCATTGCACATGACTATGTTTATAAATACATTGTATATGTATGTTTATTTGGGAGTAGAAAGGGGATGGATTTTGCTGAAAGCAAGTTGGCTGGAATGTCCTGGGTGAAAGACCCGAAATCATACATATATATATATATACATGGATGCCGATTCCCACGGATGAAATATCCATAAAATGGCATATTTGAAAAAACATACATGGGTGCCGATTCCCACAGACGAAATATCCGTAAAATGGCATATTTGAGAAAATATACATGGGTGCCGATTCCCGCGGATGAAATATCTGTAAAATGGCAAATTTGAAGTGTTTATGTGTGTTTTGCATAATTGGAAACCATTGAGTTGTAGTCTCATTTTGGTTGTTGAAAGATAATGGATTTAACTCATGAATTGAGTAGCATATATGAGCTGAAAATGAGTTGAAGAAAAATAGAAAGAGGTTAGGTCTTAATGGCATATATATGCAGGCCTTGTGGATGTTTTAGTATCGGTATTGTTTATGCATGTAGTATTTATACATTTTCTAAACCTCATATATTGTGTTAGATTATCTCTATTGGGCTGTTGGCTCACCCTATATGGGAATATCATTTTCAGGTACAGGTGAAATGTTTCCTCCAAGGCAATAGCATAGTGGATTTTCGTGAAGCAAGAGCTTCTTAATTATGCCTTATGTGTGTATGTTTATTATTTGTAAAGCCAAAGGCTTAAGTTGTAATGAGCGAGACTCAATTTGTGTAACCAAGCAATGACTTGGAAAGATGTAAGCCTACATGGCATTGAACTGGTTGTTAAACAGTGAACTCTGATGTATGAAAGTATATTGTTTCTCATATTTATTCCGCATATGAGTTATCTTTATTGTATTATTTTGGGGTCGTTACAACTAAATATCAGAGTGTACCGGGTTTGAATACTTTGGGTATGTGGGAAGTGGTTAGTACCACAATGGGTTTGTCTCGCTTGATTGAGATGTTAGCATGTGTTGTATGCTTATGTGATAACATGCTTATGTGATTACGTGGGTATGGAATTTAGTCCCTGAGATGTTGATTGGGTCTATGGGTTTGTGGAAGTCCTATTAGAAGAGCACTTGATTACTGCTATTTCAAATTGGAACTCTAGCAACGTCGTGGGACGGTCTCTATCTAGGAAGGAAATTTGTATGTGTTTATGTGATTACATGTCTATGTGGAGTGATTTATTGTTGTCTAATATATTAGGCTGTGAGTGAGTTAGCCTTGGCACGTTTGAAAATGTGCTAATCCTGTTGTTACCTTTATTAGGATGTGAGGACGTGGACGTGGTAGTAATAGGCGTGGTAGGCATAGGAGGCATGAGGTGCCTTTACCGGATGATATTCCGGCACAGGAATAAGGAGTTGGTCAAGCCAATGTGGGCAAACCAGTTAATCAACCGGCCATAGGCGCCTTAGCCCATGAAATGGCTGGAGCATTGAGAGAATCTATGGACATTCTTAGGGCTGATAATCAGGTCCAAGCTCAAGTAGCTGAAGCAAGGCCATCTTTCTTAAAGAGGGAGTTTTTTGGGTCAAATCTGGATGAGTTTTTGGGTGATCCTAAGAAGCCATTGAAGGCAGATGAGTGGCTAGAACAATTAGTGAAGACATTCGAGATGCTTGGCATGGAGGATGATCAGTTGAAAGTGACCTTGGCATCTTTCCAGTTGAAGGGGGATGCGGGTCAGTGGTGGAAGTATGCGCGTGGGTGCATTGGAGGAACTTGGGAGGCTTTTGTTGAGGCTTTCCAGGATAAATTTCTACCTTCCACGGTTAGGGACACGTTGAGAGATCAATTCTCTAAATTGTTACAGTTGAACACACCAGTGACTGAGTTTAAGGCAACCTTTACTAGTCTGTCGAGGTTTGTACCTGAGTTGGTGGCGGCTGAGGAGCGTCGTTGTTTGGAGTTTGAAAAGAGGTTAAGGACCGAGTTAACGTATAAAGTTGATGGTTCCATGACTAGAGATTATGGGCACCTTGTGCAGTCTGCAGCCCACCTTGAAACTATTATGCAGGCAGAAGATGAGAGGATGAGGGGCTCCAGGAGGAGTCAGGATAGTCAGGGAGACAGTAAGAGGCAAAGGGGTTCCTACCCTCAGCAGTCCCAGAGGACTCAGTCGAGGTCCATTTTTCCAATACCGAGTTCAGGTTCTGGGAGAGGTGGGCAGGGATATTTTACTTGCTTTAAGTGCGGTCAGCTAGGCCACAAGTCTCCAGCTTGTCCCCAGAGAGGAGGAGGACAGCGAGCAGTATCATCTTCGGCTCGTTTTCAGAGCCAGAGTCAAGGAAGAGGCTAGCCAACCACTTGTTATCAGTGCGGACAGGTGGGGTACCTGAAGAGGTTTTTCCCACAATTAGGTGGTACACCTGGTGCGTCTGGTTCGAGACAGACACAGAGTCACCAGCCAGCACAGTCAGCACATGCCTCGACGGCCAATCAGGGAGTCTCTTCGGCTCAGTCTGTGCATCAGGCTTATGCTCCAAGGGGTGAGCAGGTTGAGCAGAGGCCTCCTAGACGTATGTATACAGTTGTAGGGCCATATCTTGTACCTGATCCTTCTGTAATGAGAGGTACCTTTTTGTTTTTCAATTCAGTTGTTAATGTGTTGATTGATACAGGTGCATTCCATTCTTTTATTTCATATGTGTTTGCATCAATTTTGGGTTTGGAATTGGCACAGTTAGCATCTCCTATTTGTGTAAAGTCACCTATTGGTGGTCAGACTGTCTTGAGATAGGGATGTCGGGGTTGTGACATCGAGGTTGCTGGTTGTCGATTACCTTTTGCATTTGTATTGATTGACATGCTTAGTTTTGATGTCATATTGGGTATGGACTGGTTATTGTCATACCGGGCTGTTATAGATTGCTATTGTTAGAAGGTTACTGTATGTACCTTGAGTGGTGATTGCTTTTATTTCTTGGGAGACCAGGTGGATAGAGTCTTATCATCGGTATATGATCCGCGTGGATGGAGTGAACTTAGTTGTCTCCTTGCCGAGAGTAGTTTGCGAATACTCGGATGTTTTTCCCGAGGATCTTGTCAGTTTATCGTCTCACCGAGAGATCGAGTTCTCTATTGATTTAGTGCCTGGCACGACACCAGTTTCTATGGCTCCATATAGATTTGCACCTGCTAAATTGAGTGAGTTGAAGATTCAACTCTAGGAATTGTTGGATAAGGGTTTTATTCACCTTAGTACATCACCTTGGGGAGCGCCGACTCTCTTTGCTAAAAAGAAAGATGGAGCGTTATGGCTTTGAATTGATTACAAGAAGTTGAACTAGGTTACTATTAACAATAAGTACCCAATGCCTCGTATAGATGATCTGTTTGATCAGTTGAAGGGGTCTTGTTGTTTCTCTAAGATAGACCTGAGATCGGGTTATCCCGAAGACGGCATTCCATACGCGGTATGGCCATTATGAGTTTCTTTTAATGCCTTTTGGGCTAACTAATGCTCCAGCTATGTTTATGGATTTAATGAATCGGATCTTTCGTGAATTCTTAGATCATTTCATGGTTGTCTTTGTTAATGACATTTTGATTTATTCATCTTCTGATGAGTAACACAAGGAACATTTACGAGTAGTACTTGAGTTACTTAGAGCCCATAAGTTGTATGCTAAGCTTGGGAAATGTGACTTTGGCTGGAAGAGGTTAAATTCCTAGGGCATGTGGTGTCAAGAGAAGGGGTGGCTGTAGATGCATCCAAGATAGAGGTAGTGCAAGATTGAGCACAACCTAAGAATGCTTTCGAGATTCATAGTTTCTTAGGATTGGCTGGGTATTACCGTCGGTTTGTGAAAGATTTCTCTAGACTAGCTTCACCTTTGACTAAATTGACGAGGAAAGAAATCAAATTCGTGTGGAGTGAGACTTGTGAGAAGTCATTCCAAGAGCTTAAGATTAGACTCACCACTGCTCCAGTATTGATTATACCAGAGAGGGGTTTGGATTATTCAGTATATTGTGATGCTTCACGGGAAGGTCTAGGTTGTGTATTGATGCAAGAGGGTAAAGTAGTAGCCTATGGCTCACGACAGTTGAAAACACATAAGAGAAATTATCCCACTCATGACCTAGAGTTAGCAGCAGTGATTTTTGCCTTGAAGATTTGGAGGCACTATCTGTATGGTGAGAAATTTGAGGTGTTCTCTAATCATAAGAGTCTGAAGTATCTGTTTACACAGAAAGACTTGAATTTGAGACAGAGGAGGTGGATGGAATTCATAGAGGATTATGATTTTGAGTTGCATTATCATCCCAAGAAAGCCAATGTTGTGGCCAATGCTTTGAGCAGAAAGCCAATTAGCAGTGTAGCTTCTATCGCCATCCGAGAATGGGAAATGTTGGGTACTCTTAATGAGTTTGACTTGCAACTGGGCAAGTCTATTGAATTCGCTGCTTTGTTTTCAGTAGTTGCAACCTATACTTATGAACCGAGTATTGGAAGCGCAGAGGGGTGACCTTAAGGTGGAATCCTTTCGAGAGAAAATTTCCAATGGGAAAGTAGAAAGAGGTTTGACTGTGTATCCCGACCAAAGTGTGAGATACCGTGACTGTTTGTTTGTATAGGAGTTTTGCCGAGAGGAAGTACTCCGAGAGTTTCATCATTCGCGCCTTACGGTGCATCCGAGAGGCACAAAAATATATCGTGACCTTAGTCGCCAGTTTTGGTGGAGAGGTATGAAAAAGGATGTGGCTGTGTTTGTATCAAAGTACATTACTTGTCAACAAGTGAAGGCCGAGCATCAAAGGCCAGCGGGTTTGTTACAACCCTTGCCTATAGCTGAGTGGAAGTGAGAGCATGTTACGATGGACTTCGTTGTGAGCCTTCTAAGGACTCAACGAGGTAGTGATACCATTTGGGTGGTTGTTGACCGATTGACTAAGTCAGCGCATTTTATTCCCATGCGTGTAAGTGACTCGGTCGATTATCTTGCTGACCTGTATATTAGGGACATAGTGAGGTTGCACGGGGTCCCTGTGACGATTGTTTCGGATAGAGATCCACGTTTCACTGCTCGGTTGTGGCAGAGTTTGCAGAGTGCCTTGGGCACTAGATTGACTTTTAGTACTGCGTATCATCCTCAGACTGATGGGTAGTCCCAGCGTACTATTCAGATCCTTGAGGATATGATTCAAGGCTGTGTCCTTGACTTTAGGGGTTCATGGGAGAGGCATTTGCCCTTAGTGGAGTTTGTCTATAACAATAGCTTCCAATCAAGTATTGGCATGGCACCGTTTGAGGCCTTGCATAGTCGACCATGTAGATCTCTAGTGTGTTGGGCCGAGGTGGGTGATGCACCTTTGTTGGGTCCAGAATTGGTTCGAGAAACTACGGAGAAAGTAGAGGCTAGCTATGGCCCAGAGTCGCCAGAAGAGTTATGCCGACCGTAGGAGGAGACCTTTGTCATTTGAGGTGGGTGATCATGTCTTTTTGAAAATATCACCTAGACGGGGTTTAATGAGGTTTGGGAAGAGTGGGAAGTTATCCCCTCGGTTTGTTGGCCCTTTTGAAATCCTAGAGCGAATTGGGAAGGTTGCTTATCATTTGGCATTACCGTCACAGACTTTCGAGGTTCATGACGTGTTTCATATTTGTATGCTTCGAAAATATGAGTCGGATCCATCGCACGTGTTGGATTGGACCGACTTAAAGGTAGATGAGGATGCCTCGTATGAGGAGAGACCGATGGAAGTCTTGGATATACGGGATTAAGTTTTGCGAGGCAAGACAATTCCCTTTGTAAAAGTATTGTGGAAACATCCCGGAATCGAGGAAGCGACTTGGGAACATGAATTAGAAGTCCAAGAGAAATATCCGGATTTGTTTGTTGATGCATGAGCATGTATTGAGAATTTATTGTATCAATGAAAAGTCCAAGCATTGTATATGTTTTAACTTATGAAAGACATTGTATAAATTATGGTTGTTTGGGAAGAACATGGATTCAATATAAACATTGCTTATGTTTTGAGAATTTGGAATACTGATGATGTTGTATCATTTTTGGAAGCATTGTATATGCTATGTACGATTTTTGAAAATTTGGACTTTGGTTAAACATTGTAAATGTTTTGGGAAATTGAAAATTTCATTTTAATTTGGGACTTGTGAATCAAGTCGGTGTGAATAGATGACCGGAGAATGGGCCATGGTGTTGAACTTGTGGGAATAACATGGTTATGAATAGTTTAATTATGTTGTAGAGCCTGATTTGTAATTTTGGGGACGAAATTCTTTAAGGGGGGAGTTTATAGCGACCCTGGTTTTGACCCGTCTCTTGTGGTGTTCCGAACTCGGGTTTGTATGGTTTGGATGGTGGTTCATGTGTTGCTTCCCTTGTCTTCTCCTTAATGTTGGTTATTGGGATGTAGTTGTGTGTTTGGAACAAGTTGATTGCTTGTTTTTCCAAGCCTTTATTGCCCATAATTTGTCTCTTCCGCTCGAGCAGGTATTCTTGTGCTCGAGCGGGCTTCTGAAATTTTTCTCTACGCTCGAGCGGGCAATTCGGGCGCTCGAACGGGGACTGTGTCTGCAAAAATACTAGATGAGTGTATTCTACCCTCGAGCGGGTCTCATTGCGCTCAAGCGGGTAGTGCCTTGTTGTTATGTCTTGGCACTCGAGCGGCCTTTATCGCGCTCGAGCGGGTAAAATTTATGTGTCTGACGCTCAAGCGTCAAACTCTTTGCTCGAGCGGACCACGCTTTATCAGATCGTGAAAGTGACATTTCAGATCATTTTCTGCTTTCTCTCTCTCTCTCTCTCTAAAAGTCTCTAAATTTCCAAATCTTGAGCTTCTCTCTCTAGAAACTCACCTTCTCTTTGTCATTTTTGGAGTTCAACCTTGCTTTGCTCGTCTCCTCTTCTTGAGGTAGGGAATTTCTACACTCTAATATGGTTTTTAGCTTAGTTATTTGCTATTGTGTGTAGATGATGAGATTTGGTTGTGATTTGGACAAATCTAGGATTTGGGTGTGAAATGAAAATAGGGGTTTTGATGAATATGAGGTAAATAAGTATGAGGCTTGAATATATGATCATGTTGTGCCAAAATAGTTGATTTTGGTGTTTGGGTTAATATTTGGAAAGAGGGAGATCTTGCCCTAATTTTGATTAAACTATTATTTTGCATAAATAATTGGGATTAACATTGAAAATGTGAAATTGGAAGGTTGTGGTTATAAATTGTGATATTGGATATGTATTAGCTTATCTATGTAAGTTTTGAATAAAATATTTGTTTTGAGATTGAACATCTCTTTGGAAATAATTGTATTGGGCTATCGGCGTAGGATAGCTATGATTGTTCTAGAAATTACATGAGGATTAGGCGATTTAATGCTAATCAAATGTTGGTTGTCATTGCACATGACTATGTTTATAAATACATTGTATATGTATGTTTATTTGGGAGTAGAAAGGGGATGGACTTCGCTGAAAGCAAGTTGGCTGGAGTGTCCTGGGTGAAAGACCCAAAATCATGTATATATATATACATGGGTACCAATTCCCACGGACAAAATATCTGTAAAATAGCATATTTGAGAAAACATACATGGGTGCTGATTCTCACAGACAAAATATCCGTAAAATGGCATATTTGAGAAAATATACATAGGTGCCGATTCCCATGGATGAAATATCCGTAACATGGCAGAATTGAAGTGTTTATGTGTATTTTGCATAATTGGAAACCATTGAGTTGTAGTCTCATTTTGGTTGTTGAAAGATAATGGATTTAATTCATGAATTTAGTATGTTAGACTTATTTATTTCGATGATTTATTTAATTATGTTTTAATTTATTTGAAAGAGAAAAATATAATCCAAAATTTATTTTGATGATTTATTTGAAAGAGAAAAATAGAATCAAAATTTATTTTGATGATTTATTTAAAAGAGAAAAATAGAATCAAAATTTATTTTATCCCATTATTTCTCACCTAAACTTTTATCTTAAATGTTGTTAGAATGTATTTAATATTTGATTAAATCATGAGTTCAAACAGCCTAAAACAAAGGTTCAAACAGCCTAGCACAGCAGCAGGCCAAAAGGTTCAAAAGGTTCAAGTGGAAGATATTCAAATTAGTAATGATGGAAGTATGGCTATAAAGGTTCAAAAGGCCAAAATGTTCAAAAGGTTCAAGTAGAAAATAATCAAAATTGTAATGATGGAGTGGAAGATATTCAAATTAGTTCAAATTGATAATGATGGAAGTACAATAGCTATAAACGGCTATAAATTCAAATGACTACAACGGCAATAAACGGCTATAATTTTCATTATATATACCACAACCTTTAATGTAAACAAGTTACAAAAACCTGAAAATATTCTTTGATCTATAATCACTCACATCTATTCTCAGAAATTATACACTGAGCCTTATAGCTTTAAGTCCATCTTTCCTGTGTGAGATTTACAGAAAAATCAAAACTTCATTTTATATATCTATCTTTGAAAGATATTTATTGTAAGCTTTTTTTGAAAGCAAAAATACCATTACATCTTGTAAAAGTGTTGCAAACACTATATTCTTGAAATCTTGAGAGTGATTGTGAATCACCTAAGATTTGCAAGGGTTTGGGCTTGTGAAGTCTGTGTAAAATCCGTGGAGGATTGCTCCATTTGTAAAGAAGTTGCTAGCACCCCTGTGAAGCTAGAAGATAGTGGAAAATCTCAAGTGAAGCTTGAGGAGTGGATGTAGGCCGAGTTGAAACCGAACCACTATAAATTTGTTTGCCTCTCTCTCCCTTATCTCTTTATTTTATTTTAAATTGCCATAGCTATATTTCACATTTTTACTGTGCTAAAATCATTAACTGACATAGTTGTTAAGACACTTGTTTTAATTATTTTTATTTTATTAATTATATTTATCTATTGTGCTAATCATAATTTTTATTAGGGTATTATTAATTTTAATTGTAAAAACCTAATTTACTCCCATCTTAAGTTGTCTTTTGGATAGCAGAGTAGCATCTATGAACTGGAAATGAGTTGAAGGAAAATGGAAAGAGGTTAGGTCTTAATGGCATATGAATATGCAGGCCTTGTGGATATTTTAGTATCGGTATTGTTTATGCACGTAATATTTATACCTTTACTAAACCTCATATATTGTATTTGATTATCTCTACTAGGCTGTTGGCTCACCCTATACGGGAATATTATTTTCAGGTACAGGTGAAATGTTTCCTCCAAGGCAATAGCGTGGGTGGATTTTCATGAAGCAAGAGCTTCTTAATTATGCCTTATGTATGTATGTTTGTTATTTGTAAAGCCAAGGGCTTAAGTTGTAATAAGTGAGACTCAATTTGTGTAACCAAACAATGACTTGGAAATATGTAAGCCTACACGGCATTGAACTGGTTGTTAAACAGTGAACTCTGATGTATGAAAGTATGTTGTTTCTCATATTTATTCCGCATATGAGTTATCTTTATTGTATTATTTTGGAGGCATTACAAAGACTGAACTCCAATAAGTCAAACTCTGCATTACTATCATTAGTCAAGCTTGAAATGATTATACATTCTTTATAAAATGTGTAACTATTGACTATTTAAAGTTTCATTATTCAACAGTGAGTGGGAATTTACCTTTTATTATGCTCAATATGAGTTGGGTTGATCTAAATATTGAAGATCTTGGAAAAACTTTATCAGCATTGATTTTTCTAAGGAAATTGTCTATGAAAGAGAATGGGGTGACTACTTGCATTCTCCACTTCAATGTGCTCAAGACCAGAAGCTCCTTTTTTTTCTCTATGGTTCTTTCTAGCTTCAAACACAAATTTAGATTCACCCACCTGTCACATTCCTCATTATGATTAGAACAATTGGATCTACAAACAATAACAAAATACACATGAAGATTCATTGAATATAATGTCTTTTACCTGCAAGTCTAGACATTATTTTTGTATATTTTCAATGCCTCATAGTTTCACATTCATATTGAACTGTTCATACATCTATCCGCTGAACAACTAAGCACTACCTTCACTACCAATAGCTTCCCAATCACGAGAAAGGAACCTCTTATCTTCTTATCACTTCTCCAAACTACCTAATTTCTTCTCATTTTTTTGAAAGGCCTCAATGAATATATTAGAAAAACTGCAGTTATAAAAATGAATCAATTTTGTTATAAATGTACTTTATATAGAAACTATATGTGGAATTTAAAAAAAAAAAAAATGAATAACTTCAAAACTAAGCCCCAACCTCCGGTGGGTCTCCAAGCTTCCTCTTTAAACCAGTGACCAAGTGTATGACCCTGCACCTGTGAATAACATACTTAAATCAACACAAATTCTTCAACCAAACATTAATAATAATACCTTGGTCTTTGTCTCCACATTCATGCTTCACTATGCTTGGTTTATGGAAACATGGAAACTTGAGAAGAAAATTTTTACATTGGCTGAGAAGAAGATGCACCACAATGTACAGTATTATTAAAGTGCCTTGAACGGCTGAATATTTTATATCTAACTTAGATGTTGTGCTCCATTGATAAAAAAAATTAAACAGTAATTTATAGTTGATGAGCATTCCAGGCTACCAGTATCTAGTGTGAGCAAAATCTTAGTAACTGCTAGTAACAGAGTCAATTTTCAGTCTGATTATGTATCAGAATAATTTTAAGATGCATAATTGAGCAACAAAATGATAACACATGACCAATTTGTGCAGGATTCATGAATTGTTCCAAGCAACCAAATAAGATACTAACTACCAAAGTAAACAAATGAAGCAATGTAAATGGGGAACCAACCAAAGTACATACTATAAGAAGATGGCATTGCATGACCATTCTTTCCAAATACCAAAGTACATACTAGAAGAAGATGGCATTTCATCTTCCAAACACCATGTTGCTTCTTTAAAAATTTTATCCCTAAACATTTCTAATCTCTCACTATATTTTTCAGTTCGAAGTTGCCCTTTTTGAGATATTAAACATGCTCATGAGTGTAACTAAAATGAGAATATTGAACTGGATGAACATTGTTACAAGAAAAGATAAAATAAGAAATGAATTGATTAGGATGAAGTTATAAGTGGCACAAATTGAAGATAAGATATGAGGGAAATCAGTTTGAGATGCATTGTAAACTAATTTAGAACTTTTGAATTTACTTTGTTTAATTTGTTCCTAAGGTCCTTGATCCCCAATTTGAGCCTTCTAGTTTAAATTGTTTGAGCATGTAAATCTCCATCTTCCTAATTAATGTTTTTTCTTCTAGTTGCACAATGAACATTTAGCCTCTTGATTCTCAAACAAATACCTTAATGATTCTAGTTATGCATACAGTCATTAAATCATGGGTTCATTAATCAGCTAAATGCAATAACACAAATACTAGCAATAGAACCAAAGGTATAGCTCACACCACAAAATAGCCACTGCTCAAAATTTCTGATCTTCTCTTATTCAGTTGTTTTCTCAGTTGTTCCAAACTCCCCTATTAAGCATGACTGGCTGTTCAAGAAGCAGGATGTGATCTAGGTTGGCCATTGAGGAAAAACAATGAATGACACAAAAGAACACACTAGTGCTCATCTATAAAATGGATAGTGTTCTGGGTCGCATACCTTATAACCAAGTGTAAAAAGTTAGTAGCCTCACGTCACCAGGAAAAAGGTTGATTTTTTTATTCCCAACAAACTAGCCTTTAGAATTTTTATAAAAAATAAAATAAAAAACCATATTCTAAAAAAATCAAACAAATATATATAAACATGTCGAGATACAAATTGATAAGATACACCAAACGCATAAGTTATTAATAGTCACAATCGTTCAAGTAGGTCTTGATTGAAGGTTTGAATCATATGAGAATAATGTAAAACATTAAATTTGAAAAAAAGACACTACAAGAAGTGCAATTAATTATTTCTTGATAAGGTTATAGAATTCAATCATTTTGACTACATGAATGATCTAACAATATAAATAATATAGGACCATAACAAACCTACCCCCATATATATTGTAAGTTTGAAAAAAGTTTTGGTTTCTTTTCGGCCATATCGGGTGTTTCTTTGAAGTGTATAATAATAATAATAATAATAATAATAATAATAATAATAACAACGATAATAATTTTCATACTATAAAATGATATGCAGTAGGTCCTAAGTTAATTCCTCTGCAATGAAAAAATCGCTGCTGAGATTGCATTCTTAACTCTGGTTTAGTGTCACTTTTGCCAACAAACAAGTAATTTAGTCGCCAATAAATAATATTTCACGACTAAAAAATTTTAGTAGTTAAAAACTGTACCAACGACGACAAATACACATTTTAGTTGCCTAAAGTGACATTTTTGGCGACTAAATTTTGTTTAGTCGCCAAAAGTGGTCGCCAAATGTGCAAATTCTTGTAGTGCGTGATTTTAACGGTTTAGCAAAATATATTGGGTAGGTTTGTTTTATTCGAAATAAACTAAAGATTGACTTAAATAAAGATTGAAAGGTTGAGATTTCTTGATTAGAAATAAATTTCTAGCCCAAATAATTGTCAATTTTTATTTTACAATCCTACATCGAGAAAAGAAAGAAAAAATGAGTTGTTTCACTTATATAAAGTGAATCTTATAAAGGGGTTTTGAGAGAGAAGCCTTCTAGGAGCTCTAAACCCTCATTTTATTTTTTTAAATTTTAAACAATTATGAAAATTCTCATTGGTTGAGTTCCATTTACTTTTTATTTTACAATCCCACATCGGGAAAAGAAAAAAAGAAAAAAAGAAAAAAGTGAATTGTTTCACTTAGATAAAGTGAATCTTATGCTCCTATTTATATAAATTATTAAATTTTCTTAATTTTAAACAATTAAGGAAATTTTCATTGACTACCTTCCATTTAACTTTTATTTTATAATTCCACATCGGCAAAAGAAGGAAAAAGTGATTGTTTGACTTACATAAAGTGAATCTTATACTCCTATTTATATAACCAAAATGATATTTTTAGGGAGAAGCCCTATAATCAATATCTCATACCAATTTTTTTTTATTTTCTTAATTTTAAAAAATTAAGAAAATTCTCATTGGCTAGCTTCCATTTAACTTTTATTTTACAATCTCACATAGAGGCTTTGATTTTAAAAATAATTTTGTATGAGATTTTGAAATTCTCATAATATTTAACTTTAAAATAATTACAATCACACATCAATAAAAGAAAAAAAAATGAGTTGTTTTACTTATATAAAGTGAATATTATACTCTCATTTAATATTGTAGTATTGTACATATTTCAAATCAAGATGGTTTAAATTTTAAAATAAATAAAATTTAAAAATTTTAATTAATTAATTTTGTTGTAAATTAGTTGTTTTTTTTAACTTAGTCGATTAGGCTGGATCATTTTTGGTTTGACTGTTTCACTAGTTTAACAGCTATTTTAGCTATTTTAACAAAATATATTGCTTAGATTTGTTTGATTTGAAATCAACTAAGATTGACCTAATTAAAAATTGACTAATTGAAATTGGTTGATTAGAAATGAATTTCCCGTCCAAACAAATGTTAACTTTAATTTTACAATCTCACATTAGGAAAATGAGGAAAAAATGAGTTGTTTCGCTATATAAACACTATGCTCCCATTTAATATTGTAGTGTTGTGTATGTTTCAATTCAAAACAGTTTAAATTTTAAAATTAAAATAAAATTTAAAAGTTGTAATTAATTAATTTTTATATAAGTTGGTTAGTCTTTTGACCTAGCTGAAAGGGTGAACCGTTTTCAGTTTGACTGATTCGCTGGTTTAACAGTTATTTTAGTAGTTTTATCAAAATATATTAGTTAGATTGATTTGATTCGAAATAAATTAAAGAATGACCTAATTAAAAATTAAACAGCAGAAATTGCTTGATTCAAAATAAACTTTCCACTCGAGCAATTGTTAACTTTTGTTTTACACAATCTCACATCGGAAAAAGAAAGCAAAAAATGAGTTATCAAATGAGTTAACTTTTTTATTATATAAGGAAAAGGGGATTTTTAGTGAGAAGGCTTGTGAGAGCTCCAAAATCTCATACTAATTTTCTCAATTTTTAAAATTTTAAACGATTAAAAAAATCTCTATTGGCTAACTTTCATTTAACTATATAAAAATAAACTCTAATTAGTTTATGATTTATTTGATAATCCCACAGCGAGAAAAGAAGGAAAAAGTGAATTGTTTCACTTATATAAAATGAGTCTTATACTCCCATTTAATATTATAATATTGTGCATGTTTTAGTTAAATATAGTTTAAATTTTAAAATAAAATTTAAAAGTTTTAATTAATTAATTTTGTGTAAGTTGGTTGGTCTTTTGACCTAACCAATTGGGCCAAATCATTTTTTATTTGACTAATTCGTTGGTTTAACCATGATTTTAGCGATTTTATCAAAATATAATGGTTTAGATTTGTTTGATGGTGGTTTTGTTAAATATAATGATTAGATTTGTTTGATTCAAAGTAAACTAAAAATTAATCTGATTAAAGATTGAATGACTAAGATTGTTTGAATATAAATAAACTTTCCACCTAAACAATTGTTAACTTTTATTTTATAATCTCACATTGGGAAAAGATGAAAAAAAATGAATTGTTTCACTTATATAAAATAAATTTTATGCTCACATTTAATATTATAGTGTTTTGCCTACTTCAATTTAAGGCATTTTAAATTTTAAAATTAAAATAACATTTAAAAGTTTTAATTAATTAGTTTTTGTATAAGTTGGTTGGTCTTTTGATCTAACCGATTAGATTAAACCATTTTCGGTTTAACTGGTTCACCGGTTTAACCACAATTTCTTATACTAATTTTCTTAATTTTAAATAATTAAAAAAAATCTTCATTGACTAGTTTCTGTTTAACCATATAAAAATAAAACTTTAATTAGTCTATGATTTATTTTATAATCTCATATCAGGAGAAGAAGAAAAAAATGAATTATTTCATTTATATAAAGTGAATCTTATACTCCTATTTAATATTATAGTGTTGTGCATAATTCAGTTCAAGAAAGTTTAAATTTTAAAATAAGAACTCTAATTAGTTTATGATTTATTTTATATCCCACATCGGGAAAAGAAGGAAAAAGTAAATTATTTTAGTTAATAAAGTGAATCTTACACTCCCATATCTATCTATTTATTATATAAGAAAAATGAGGTTTTTGGTGAGGAGCTTTGTGGGAGTTTCAATATCTCATACTAATTTTCTTGATTTTATTAATTTTAAATAATTAAGAAAATTTCCATTGGTTAGCTTCCATTTAATCATATAAAAATAAAATTCTATGATTTATTTGATAATCCCATATCGAGAGAAGAAAGAAAAAATGAGTTGTTTTAATCATATAAAATAAATTTTATACTCTCATTTAATATTGTAGTGTTATGCATAATTCAATTCAAGACAATTTAAATTTTAAAATTAAAATAACATTTAAAATTTTTAATTAATTAATTTTTGTATAAGTTAGTTGGTCATTTGACCTAACCGAATAGGTTTAACCATTTTCGGTTTTGACGGATTTGTTGGTTTAACCACAATTTCTTATATTGATTTTTTTTTTTTTTTTATCAGCAAAGAGAAAATTTTATAGATGAGGAGGTAGATCTAATACATCAATGAAGGAGAAATAAAAGAAAGAGAAGATGAGTGCACACAGCATCATAGCGAGTCAAATCAATCCCAACTAGGTTGGCATCAAAAAGACACGCCCAATCATATGCTAGTACACCAACAAGGTTGGAAAGGAACCAACCACGAACACCCAAAACAACCTCACAAGACAAACCAACAACTAGCAAACAACACTACAAACTAAAATATCAGTTCAGCATGAGCATGAGCACTACAGACTGCAACCAGCAGCCACTCAAACATCCAGCATCCCAGATGTGCTAACTCTGTTTCAGACATCGGCAGAAATGTGAGAATGAGCATGAGCACCAAAAGGACCACACGACAGCATAACACAACCAACTGGCACTATGGGAGAATGAACAGCAACAAAAATTAATGTGCTAACTCTGTTTCAGACATCAGCAGGAGTGTGAGAATGAGCATGAGCACCATAAGAATCACACAACCGCATGACACAACCAACTGGCACTATGGAAGCATAAGCATGAGTACCACAGGCCACTCAAACCTTAGCAGACCAACGCGAACCTTAGCCTTAGCTAAAAGCACCCAAAAGACCAACGACCAACCCAAGCCTTAGCTAAAAGCAGGGTTAGACCAGCTACCAACTCAAACCTTAGACCAACAACCAACCCAAACACCCCAGCAGACAGCAGCAACTCCCCAGGTACAGAAGCAAAGATATCAGACCAACAGATCCCACACCAGCAACTGAGTTTGATTGCATTGGCATGTAGGCCTCTTGAACATCAACAACAACCAATAGCTCCCTACATAGATAGTGTGGATAATGAAGATTCAGCCAACTCTGCAAACTACTAACTCCCTCAGCAACCTGTCTATGCTTTAAATATACATCCATCAGCAGCAGAAAGGCTACTCCCAGTAGAAGGACTACTATTTAGACTAATGAATTTAGAGCAACCACAACAAACCAGCAGTCTATAATCCCAGCAGAGCAATCTCCTGCAATATGAGCTCATAGTAAGTTCAGAGCAACCTCAGCAGACCAACAGAACCTCCCATATACCTTAAATACAATGCCTCACCCATTTTATGTTTGACACGATTTCTTGAATGGAGAGGCAACACCCCACATGAACAGATTTTAGCCACATGGCCACGCGAATTTTGATAAGCTCACACAACACATCTACATCAGGCTGCGTGTTATTGAATAAACAGTCATTTCTATACATCCACAAGGACCAAATAGCAGAAATAAAAACAGCCCTCCACACTTTCTTTTCCTTTTTCCTGAGCTTCCCTCCCAACCACCAATGCATTAAGCCTTCAAAAGACCCTGGTAGCACCCATTGAATTCCCCACCAGTCCATGATACTTGACCAGACAAGCCACACAAAGGAGCAGAACAGGAAAATATGATTGGAGGTTTCCTCTTCAGATTTGCACAGCACACAAGATGAAGGCCCATTACCTCTCAAGACTCCAATTCTGCTGAGAAATGCTGATGTTTTCAACCTACCTTTCCAAGCGAGCCAAGTAATGAATTTAGCCTTAGGAGGTGCAAAGTTGTTCCATACCAAATCTGGGTAGCTTAGGGTGGGTCCGACACTTTGTTTACACCAACTATACACAGACCCAATTATGAATATCCCTGACTGTTCAGCCTTCCACCTAATTGAATCCCTTTGACTAGCCCTAAAGCATGGACCTCCTCCCAGCAGAGATTGCAGCCTGATCACCTCCTCCTCCTCCCATCCAAAGAGAGTCCTTCTAAACTGAAGGTACCAATTGTTGCTACTGTCTCTGCAATCATTTTGCATCTTCAATGTTATCTCCTTGTTTAAACTCAATTGATACAATCTAGGAAACTGTAATTTAAGGCTTGATGTTCCCAGCCAACTGTCCTGCCAGAATTTGATCCTATTCCCATCACCAATCCGAAGCTCCACATTTTCCAAAAAAAAATTATGCAACCGAGGATTTGAAAATGACACATCAAGGACCTGTCTCCATGTAGACAAAACAGAAGCCGATACATGCACTGGAGGAAACCATTGGCCCCCCGATACACCATACTTGGCAGCAATTACAGATTTCCACAAAGCCTCATCTTCAAAGGCATATCTCCACCACCACTTAAGAAGCAAACAATCATTTGTTAATCTGATATCTTTGATACCCAGACCTCCTTATTTCTTATTCAACTGCACCTCTTTCCATTTTACCAAATGAATTTTTCTTTTGAGCTCGTCCCCTTCCCACAAGAACCTTGCTTGAATCCTATCTAGTTCCTTAGCCACACACACAGGTATCTTGAACAGCGACATATAATAAACAGGTAGGGAAGATAAAACGGATTTGATGAGGGTGACCCTACCAGCATAGGATAGCATCCTTCGCTTCCACCCTGATAATTTCTTTTTATACCTATCCACTACTGGCTGCCATGTTTGCTTACAACATGGGTTGGCTCCAAGAGGCAATCCAAGATACTTTAAAGGTAATTTATGACTCTGGCAATTAAGTATTTCTGCAAACTCCTCAACTAGCCCAAGATCAACCCCCATCCCACATATCGTACTTTTATGAAAATTTATCTTCAAACCCGAGACCATTTCAAAGCATCTTAAAATTCGTTTAATAGCCACAATTTCAGCCCACTCAGCCTCGCAAAATATGATAGTGTCATCCGCAAACTGGAGATGTGACACGTTGACCTTACTAGAGCCCACTTCCACCCCTTTTATAATTCTCAATTCCGTAGCTCTTTGCAACAAGATATTCAATCCTTCAGCAACAACATTGAACAAGAAAGGGGAAAGGGGATCTCCCTGTCTTAACCCTCTTTGAGGACGGAATTCAGTTGTAGGAGAGCCATTTACCAAGATGGACATTCTAGCAGATTCTACACATTCCTTCATCCATCGAATCCAACGTGAACCAAACCCAAATTTAGCTAACATCTGCAGCAAACATGTCCAATTAATAGTATCATATGCTTTTTGAAAGTCCAGTTTGAGAATAATACCCTTCTTCTTTGATGTTTTCCACCAATCCACCACCTCATTTGCTATAAGCACCCCATCTATAATATTTCTTCCTCCTACAAAAGCAAATTGGGCCTTATCAATCACAGCAGGCAGCACTTGTTTCATTCGATTAGCCAAGACTTTGGACAGCACTTTATATGGGGAATTTATTAGACTGATGGGTCTGAAATCAAGAAAAGAGGTTGGATTCTCCTTTTTGGGGATAAGAGCAACAAAAGAACAGATTACCCCATACCCTAATTTACAATTACTGAAAAACTCCTTCATAAACTTCATAATGTCACCTTTCAAGAACTTCCACCCTTTTTGAAAAAATAACATATTAAACCCATCTGGGCCTGGGGCTTTGTTTCCGTCACACTCTTTTATTGTAGACCAAACTTCTTCCTCTGTAAATTCTTTCTCCAGAATAGTGCCTATTTGGGTAGCATCAATCTTCTTAAAAACACCTCCAATACTTGGCCTACTCCTCCAATGTTCAGAAAACAGATTTTGGAAGTGAGAGCAAGCTGCTTGTTTGACCTCTGAAGATTCATCCACCTCGACCCCATTATCCAAAACAAAGGCAATCAGGTTTTTGTTGTGTTTCTTGGTGGCCATAATATGAAAGAATCGAGTATTTCTATCTCCTTTCAACGCCCAGTCCATCCTCGATTTTTACACCCACATCCATTCCTTTCTCTTGCTAAGCTTCCAAATCAAACCCCTTATCTCCTTTCTTCGACCCTCTTCCACCTCAGTCAGTACCCTCAATTCGGATTGTAAATCCATAGAATGTAACTCACTTTCAGCTTCTTTCAACTTTGCCTCTACATCACCAAACACTTCCGCATTCCACTTTTTCAGAGCTACTTTTAAAACCCTCAGCTTCTCCATAATTATAAAACTAGCCCAGCCTTGTACATAAGTTGAATCCCAAACTTTATATGCTTCAAGGAGGAACTTAGGGTGTAAAACCCAAGCATTGATAAACTTGAAAGGCTTTGGGCCCCAGTTCCTATCATCTTCCATCAGCAAAATGGGGCTATGATCAGAAAAAAGTCGTGGTAACCCCCATACCTTGTATCTGTACCATTCCAGCCACTCAGGGTTAACTAAGAATCTGTCAATTCTGCTCCAACTTTGAGAATTGCCCCAAGTATATTGCCTGCCTAACATTGGGATATCCACCAGTTCAAGATTGCTAATGAAAGTAACAAATTCCTCCATGCCTCTATCCCTCCTTATACACCCTTTTCTTTCACAAATATTTTTAACTTCATTGAAATCTCCCCCTAAACACCAAGGATTAGAGAAGACAGTTTTGAAATTGGATAGGATGCCCCATAATCTCCTCCTACTCAAATCTACATTAGGAGCATATATGTTACCAATTACACAGTTAATAGAAGAATGCATGATACCTGCCAAAAGGATAAAATTTCTTGAGCAACAACACTCCTGTAGTGAGAAAATCATGGGATTCCAGATGCACAGAATTCCTCCTGCACTTCCCACCACATCCACTTCCATGTATTTCACTAAATCACTAGGCCACAGAGATCATACCACACTGTCATCAATGTTTGATCTTTTTGTTTCTTGCAGTAGAACCATATCCACATTTTTCATCCTCAGAAATTCCATAACTCTACGCCTTCTGTCAGCCCTTCCCAAACCTCTAACGTTCCATGATAGTATCTTCATAGAAATATACATACACACTAAAGCCTCCTACGAAGTGTTGATTAAGCACCTGGCACCACCCCTTTTGCTTTCCTTCTCTCCATATCTTCAATTTCCATCTGGATTACTTGGTCCACAACTTCTGCTTCATTCCCATTCATTTCCAGACCCAAAGTCTTACCCAACTGTACCGTAGCTTCTATTTTGGTTAAATAGAAGCAGAAGCTACGGTACAGATGGTTAAATAGACCCAAAGTCTTCCTGTCTGATTCTGTTTTGCTTTCGTAAGGCATTCGAGATAGATACAGATGATGAAGATGCCATTGCAGCTACTCGAAGAAGGGCTCCTCGTTGGAACCCATTCCTAAATGATATTCCTTTTTGTCCCTTTTTTCTCCAGAATTTCCCAACCACCCTACTTTCATTAAGCTGGGCTGCTGCTTTACTATCCCAAACAGAAGCACCAGGTTGATGTATTTCTTCTTCTTTATCACTTGGGCTGGATTCATCTTCGATGTTATCAGAAGCCTCACCTTCTTCGATGTTATATTGATTATCTTAATTTTAAACAATTAAAAAAAAGTTTATTAGCAAACTTCTATTTAACCATATAAAAATAAAACTATAATTAGTTTATGATTTATTTTATAATCCCACATCGGGAGAAGAAAGAAAAAGTGAATTATTTCACTTATATAAAATAAATCTTATAATTACATTTAATATTATAGTGTTGTGCATAGTTCAGTTCAACGCAGTTTAAATTTTAAAATAAAAACTCTAATTAGTCTATGATATGATTTATTTTATAATCCACAATCAGGAGAAGAAGAAAGTTGTTTCACTTATATAAAGTGAATCTTATATTCCCATATCTATTTATATATTGTATAAGCAAATCAAAAGTGATTTTCTTAATAATAAAAGTGATTTTTTTTAATTTTTAATTATTTATTTATACCTGTATATTCAAGTTTATTTGAGAATTTATACCAGCTCAACTAATTTATTATCAATTAATAGTTAACAATAATATTAATGGCCAAGCAATGGGATGAAGGGTGGAGGCAACTTGAGATTAGAGAAGAGAGGTTGCGGGTAGAGGTAGAGGTCGACTTGAGGGAAATGTAAGGAAATGAAGTTAAAAGTAAGGATGATCACGTAGTAAATGTGTTTTAAATAAGAGTCCATGTGGTCAACAAAGAGGAGATGAAAATTAAAGAGATGATAATTGGTGAAGAGTGGAGAGGCCTTGAGGTTTCCGGGGCCCAAAGCCGATAATCAACTAATAAATTTATGGGGTCCTTCACATTTTTTTTTTCATTGAATGAAAAAAAAAAAATTTGAAAGTAAAGGACAAAAGATTTGTGTCAAAATCACAAAAAATACTTAGCATTACATTACAATAACTAATAAGTATCATTTGATCCTCCATCTTCTTGTATTTTTAGAAGCAAATAAATTAATCATACTTGCATAATCTAATTTTTTTGCAAAATCATTTTCAATGAATACCAGTGCTAATTATTTTAAATGGGCCTTTCAATTTTTTAATGGATTAATTTATTTTAAATTAATTTGGGCCTTCCTTAATTTTTTTTGGACTTCAAATATACTTAATATATTAGACTAGACTATAATAAGAGATCCCTTTTTTGGGTCTATTTTCAATGGATAACAATGCTAATTTTTTTGAATGGCCTTTTAATTTTTTAATAGGTCAATTTATTTTAAGTTAGTTTGGGCCTTTTTTAATTTTTTTAAACTTAAAACATACCTAATATATTACACAAAATTATAATAGGAGGGGGCCCTTTTTTTGAGTCTATTTTAAGGGGTCTTAGGCCATGGCCTTGTGGCCTATGCCCCAGGGCCGGCCCTGTTGATGAGTGTTATCAAGGAAAGTAACATCATGCTATTCTTAAAAATGAATAGTTGACAAATTTATAAATCAACGTATAAGATAGTCGCATGTATAATTATTTAATAAGGAGAACCATATATTAATTTTTTCACAATAACTTTTTTTAAATCACAAAATCCCGTGCATAGCATGGGTAATGTACTAATATATAATAGAAGAGAAAGAGAGGTGTTGTTTGGTACAATTGTTAGTAAAATTATAATAAAAGCACACAAACTTTTCTGATTAACTTAACGGGAAGGGAAAGAAAAATATAGAAACAAAAAGCTGGAGACGAAAACAAATAGAGAAAATTCAAATTTGAAAATAAGCAAACTGAGACCCAACTTTAAAAGGCCGATTCAAAGGGCTCAAAACTGAAGTATTAAAACAGCTCATTGATGATATAACAGGTGCACAAAAAGATAAGAGTTGGTGACCCAAATCCACGACCCCAACCCCAACCCCGACCATGACCTGGCCCACAACCCACGGATCCGAACCCGAGCTCAATCTGAGCGAGCAGTACACGCATAGGTGGCAATTTTCCCATAACATACATGGTTCATTTATGACTTAACTATAATTTCACTCTTTCGAAAAATTTGAATGGCTAAGGGGCCCAAACAATCATGAATATCTTAGGATATAAATGCCCATTAATATTTTCAGATTTAACCTATGTGGGGTAAGTGACTTTTGACCATCCCAAAACCTTTCCATAACCTCACTTTATCAAATAATTTTTCATTCATCTCTCAATGGTTTTGGCTCATTCTTTTTGTGCTGTAACCTTCACATGTAGGAGTATCTACTTAGACCCACATCAATTGGTGGATGGGTCTCACTTTGATTTTCCTTTAAATTTATCAAAAAATTATTATTTTTCAATAGCAATTTATTTGAATTGCTCATAGCTTTTTTATTTATTTATTCTGAGAGTGTGTGTCATACTATTTAGTACAACTTCTGCTTATAATTTATTAGGTAGAAATAACTTACATAAGCAAAAAAATATATGATTATTATCTTGAAGCTAGGGATGCCTTTGGCTTCATCTTACTGATTTTCAACTTTTAACTTATAATAAACAGCACCAAACAGATCCCGAGAGGTTGAATTATTTCTTTGGAGATGGTTTCTAACCAACCTTCCTCTTACACAATCATAGAGTCAGATAAACGAAATTACAAAAATAAAAATCTCCAATGAAAATGATATAAAAAATTAATTGAGAAATACTTGCACATGTCTGTATATATAAGGACAAATTACAAGACATTGACATTTGAAAATTTTAATTACAAGATGATGGGAGGCTTTTTTGAAATTTCAACAAAAAAAGAAAAGATCAATTTAAATAGATGAATCTCCTCAGTCCTCACCCACCCACCCACCTACTCCCTCCTGTCCTCCCTCTTCTATTCCACGACTTAACCCACAACCCACGGATCCGAACCCGAGCTCAATCCGAGTGAGCGGTACACACACATGTGACAATTTTCTCATAACATATATGGTTCATCTGTCACATGTCCATAACTTCATTCTTTCAAAAAATTTAGATGCTTAAAGGGCCCAAACAATCTTGAATATCTTAAGATATAAATACTTGTGGAGGAGTAGGTTTGGAAATACTCTTGGTTCCTGAAGGGCGTCCCTGATCCTCTGATTGCCACCAGAAAAAGAAGATTAACACTCCGGTCAGGGGTGCCGCAATTAGCACTCCGACGGACAAGTTAGTATAGGTCTCATGTTTGCTTGAGTCTTAAGTTTTTTGGGTCTGTTCTCACATACCTTTCTTTGGTTGATGTTCCTCTAGTTATATTCACTTTTGGGCCCCAGGGTTGGGCCCACTCTTAATCCATCGTGTGATTGTTCATTCGGCTCCTTCTATCGTATGATAATTCTCATTCGGCTTTTTGTTCAACTAGTTCTATAGCTGATTAGACTATTCGGCTTCTGGATCGTACAAGACAGAGCCGAACATAATATATATCCTGATTTTCTAAGTGTGTACTCAGCCTCTCTGCATCTACCGTTATTTGGCTCCTACAATGCTCATTAATATTTTCGGATTTAACCTATGTGGGGTAAGTGACTTTTCACCATCCCAAAACCTTTCCATCATGCCACTTTACGAGACAATTTTTTATTCATCTTTCAATGTTTTTGACTCATTCTTGTTGTGGTGTAACCTTCTCATGTATGAGAATCTTAACCTACTTAGGCCCACATTAACCAGTGATTGGGTCTCACTTTAATTTTGCTTTAAAGTTGCCGAAAAACTATTATTTTCCAACAGTAGTTGATTTGAGTTGCTTATAGCTTTTTTTTTTATTATGAGAGTGTGTGTCATACTGTTTGGTGCAACTTTTACTTATAGTTTATTAGGTAGAAATAATATACATAAGCAGAAAAAATATGATATTATCTTAAGCTGGGGAGGGATGCCTTTGGCTTCATGTTACTAATTTTCAATTTTTAACTTACAATAAACTACATCAAACAGATCCAGAGAGGTTGAATTATTTCTTTGGAGATGGTTTCTAACCAACCTTCCCCTTACACAATCATAGAGACAGATAAACGAAATTACAAAAATGAAAATCTCTAACGAAAACGATATAAAAAATTAAATGAGAAATACTTGCACATGTCTATATATATATAAGAATAAATTACATGACAATGACATTTGAAAATTCTATTTACAAGATGATGGGAAGCTTTTTTGAAATTTCAACACTAATGAAAAGATCAATTTGATTTACAAAATAGATGAATCTTCTCAGTCCTTACCCACCCACCCACTCCTTTCCTTCTCTCTCTCCTATTCTACGACCTAGCCCACAACTCACAAATCCAAACTCGAGCTCAATCCGATCGAGTGGTACGTGCACATGTGACAATTTTTCCATAACATACATAGTTCAAGTATTGTAAAAAAAAAAAGAAAAAAAAAAAAAAAAATCATCCATATGCTGACTACCATGCATAGAGGTTTCAATGTGATATCAACACTGTAAAAAAAATCATATATAATGATGTATACCGTTAATGTGAACTTTGTAGTACGAACATTCACACTTCAACATATATACATGCTTCAATCATATATACATTGTCAATGTGAACGTTGCAGTGTAAACATTCACACTGCAAAAACATTGTGAATGAAAAAAAAAACAACATATATAATAATGTATACCATCAATATGAACATTGTAGCGTGAACATTCACACTGCATCATATGTACAGACTTTAATTATTTAAACTGTCAATGTGAATATTCACATTGCAACGTCAACCTATAAAATCATTGAACAACGGCAAAACAATGTATACAATAATGGAACAATCAATCTTCTCAGCAAAAAATATAGCCCTCCGTATTGAATACAAATACGCTGAAAAAAAATGTCCTAACTGTATAATGGCAATGAACTCAGTTGACGAAATCTATCTCCCTGTTAACAACCAGCGTCAAAACCCAATCTCTTCGTTTGTAACAAAGCGCAAAGTCGACATTATGTTCCTGTTATTTAGTTTGTAGTTAAGAGTTGTGTGTAATTACACTATATAGAATATAACTTAAATACTAAAACCAACTACAAGGGTATGTGGTGTTTAATTTCAAACATTTCATAATAACAAACACATCCTCTCTCTCTCTCTCTCTCTCTCTCTCTCTCTCTCTCTAAAAACCTCCTCCCCAGGCACACAAAGCACACCTTTGGCTATAGCAGTCGGCAGGCCCAGCTCTTTCCTGTGTTTGTTTGTTAGTTTTCCCTTTAATAAACTTGATTCTCCCATTATTTTCCCATCTAGGTATGCTTTGTGTGCTGCTGTAGATCTTATTTTTTGGTGCTTTGGCGCCTGCTATAGATGATTCATTAGGGTAGTGGTGTGTTGTTTTCATCAGGGAATGCCTGGAACAATGGTCAATATAAAAGAGGAGGTTGGTGTTAGACCGGCATAGAAGACGTTCAGATTTGGTTAGGATCTTCATTCGAGCGCTCTTTTGTGAGTAAAAGCTTGAGGGGTGAACTCTAGTTCAGATTTATGGAGAAGTATCGATGCTTTGTTTGGGGGGAAACATGGGTGTCGAAGTCGATCCAGATCTGTCTGGTTTTCATTTGAGTGCTCCTCTTCGAGTAGGAGTTTGAGGGGTGAACTTCATCTAGATGTATGGAGGTGTCTCAGCGGTTGTTCGGTGTTTGGATTGTCATCTTAGGAGTTTCTACAGTGGGTGTGTTCAGTGTTTGGATCAGGTAATAAGTTGTGTTCCGACCTTGTGGGTTTTCTTTTTTGAACGTGCTCCGAACATGGAGCAGGGTTTCTATCACACCCCAAACCCGGGTATGACCAACCGTGGCCCATAGGGCCCTAACCCAAGGCACACGTAAGCCTAAACACGAATCCATAATCACATTGAATAACTATACAAAAGTCCAATGACAAACCACAAGTATAAACGGCAAACCAACCGTAACCAATACCATCCAAACTTATGGGATATAAACAGCCCACATATCAAAACAATCCTAAATGAACCTCAATAAAAATAAAAAGAAATATGCACAAACTTAACATAACAATCTAAAACAGTATGAATGAATGTCCTAGAGGTCCATTGTGATAACCATATTCCGTATTTAGCTAATTGGTCCTTATTATGAATGTGTTTATTTGTTTGATATGATTTTCTGTGCCATTATGTGAAAATATGTGGTTTTGGAATTTTTATCTGTTCACCGTAAGAATACCTGCTTCATTACCTGCTTTGGAATTTAAATTGAAGGCCTTATCAGCCGTGAAAACCGAAATTGATTGCGGCATTGTGATTGGCATAATTTTTAGAGCCTACGGTGAAATTTAATTGAAAATTGTTTTGGATCAAAATAATTAGATTCAGAACGATTAATTAAGTGCCCAATTATTTAATATTAATAATTTTGACTAGTAGGACTTACATAAAAGGGCACATTGCACTCAATTCCTCTCTTTTATACATTTGGGCTGAGATTTCTCTAGAGAGGGAGAGAGAGGGCTGGTTTTAGAGAGAGAGGAGGAGGAGTTATGCATTTTGATTCAAGATTGTGAAATTAGAAGTTAAAACTCAAAGAACATTGAGTGTTTGAAGCTCCTAGGTGAGTAATCAATTCTTGATTTATGAATGGAGTATGTAATTTTGTGAAATCAAGTGGTATGGTAGTTCATGGCTAAGATTGAGCTGAATTTGAAGTTAAAATGAACATGCATGTGCATAATTGTTACAATTTTGGGTGTTCTAGCATGTAGCATGTTAAATATGAAGAATGGAGCATCAAACCTTACATGCATGAGTAGTTTTGTATAGCTTCATGATTTGGAGCATCATTTGTACCATTGGTAACAGAAATGAAGTCAAAATTTGACATGCATGCACGATTGAAGAAGTTATGGAATTGGTATGAAGTTTGAATGTTTGGATTTTGATCATACGAAAGAAATGTCGATCTATTTGGGAATTAAATGATGACTTTGAACAATTTGGGGTCATACTTTTATACTCTCATGTAATATAATGTGTTTGCATGTTTTTGAACTGAAATCATGTGTTTTGGAAACTTTGAATGTCAAATTTCGGCTCAAGAACATTGCTGGAAAACCCAGAATTTTTGGTGTCCACTCGAGCGTGGAAACCACTGCTCGAGCGGGAAATACGTCCTCCCAGAACTTTTTGCAGACATGGTGTCCGCTCGAGCGGGGAAGTTCACGCTCAAGCGGGGAGCTATGTAGACAGACCTTCAGCTCGTGCGCCAGATTTCACGCTCGAGCGTAAATTCGATGCATCCAATACCTTTGCAGACCTCATGGGTCTGCTCGAGCGGGGAAGTCCACGCTCGAGCGGGGACTCTATTTTCTGAAATTTTAAAAGTGCATTTTGTATTATGTTTTCCATTCCCTTTCACTTCTAAATACTCTTAGGCATACATTGAGCATTGTAAATGAGTTAGAAGAATAAGAATTAAGCCTAGAGAGGAATATGTGAATTAAGAACGGATTGAATCGGTTGTGACCCATATGTGTTATGTGATATGTAGGGTCAAGCTCCAGGTCAAATCAATCAGCCGATCACTGTGAGTAATATCTTAACAAAGATATCTAAAATATGTTATTGTCCAATTGCTTACGTCCATGTAAGTTTTATAAGATTCGTTGATTCAATTGATGGACAATGTTTGCTATACCAAATGAATGGGCCAGATGCCGTTTTGACAAGAACGAATGGATGGGCCAAAGGCCGTTTTTACAAGAATGAATAGATGGGCCAGAGGCCGCTTTGACAAGAATGAATGGATGGACCAGAAGCCGTTTTGACAAGAATGAATGGATGGGCTAGAGGCCGTTTTGACATGAATGAATGGGCCAGAGGCCGTTTTGACATGAATGAATGGGCCAGAGGCCGTTTCGACATGAATAAATGAATGGGCCAAAGGCTAGTTTGACACAAATAACAGTTTGACCCGAATGATAGTTTGACACGAATAACAGTTTGACATAAAAGAATGATTGGGCCAAAGGCCAGTTTGACCTGAATGATACGAATAAATTGGGCCCGAGGCCGTATGATGTGTTTGGAACCGCAGTTACTTAACTTACATATGTCTATGTATGTGTGTATTAGTTAGAAATATAAACTGGGCCCAAGGCCGTTTGGGTTATATTGTTCCAATGTATATTCTTGATTTGATATTATTCACTGGGCTTTCGCTCACGCTCATTCATGTGTTTGTAGGTAAGCTTAGAGAGGTCTAGACCCAGCCTCAGTGAAGTCTATATGGAACAACTAAAGTTTTGCAGAGTTATCCCTTGCTTCTCACGCACGAGACACGTCTTTGCCCTTTTGCCATTCTGTGTATTTCGTCATGTTGGCAAGGACTTTGGTATACGTCTGTGTATAGTTTTGTTTGGCTAACTTAGATTGAATGATCCTGTCTGTGCAGAACCTTATGCTACTATACTTTCTGTTGTGAGTTATTAACATTTGTAAATGTGGAATGTTATGATGTGCATATAAGCACGACTCTATGGACAAAGTTTTAAATTTGCTTCCGTTTGGCCCCTTTACTATGATGAGTTTTGTCTTATTTGGTTTGAGGCCGTAGGTAATCTCGTGATTACTGGCTGGTTATGGCCTTAAGCCATAAGGGCGGGTTCGGGTCGTGACAGAGTGGTATCAGAGCACGAGTTAATAACTCACACACTTGTGCAAAAGAGCAATAAGCGTCTAGAGAAGATCTAGGATGCATTCATGTGATAAGTATGAATCTGAAAGCATCAAGAATACGTTTAAATGTTTAATGTGAACGATTATGTATTATAAGTTTGTAATTCGCTTGCATTGGAAATTATTTGAATACGTACGCTCTTTAGTAGATGCATACATGTGAATCTTTTGTATAAAGTACAATGCAAGTTTAATCAGATGGTGAGAACATGTGATTATATAAGATATGCATTGTTACACTAATGTGTATAACAAGTTTGTTTTGTTATAATACACATACATGAACATATGGGTCATGAAAAGTTGCTTATGTGCATTCGATTCTGCAAATGGGTGCCTATGTGAAATATGAACATGATTTGAGTATATAACTACTTGGTAAATGTTCAGCATACGATATCTGATAAGTATGCAATCATCTATTACGTATGTGATTAATTGTGCCTTGACGATACATAAAATGGAAATATAACAATGTGCCTACGAGCGAATGTACGCATATGTATCTGTGTTTATTTTTGTATTGGGCATCCCAATATTTGGCAAGGCTAAATAAGAATTTGTGTAGAACATAGATAAAATAAGGGCATACAAGTTGGCAGACTCTTCCACAGCCCGACTTGATAGACTGCAAAGAATAGTACAAGAAATGGCAGAGATTTTAAGACAACAACGTCAGTTCCGCTACGGCAAGAACCTTTGCCACCACCAGTGCAAGAGCACCAAGTAAATGTGTTGGAAGTTACAAAGTATGTTGAGGTGCTAGACCGAACACTGATGACCAAAGCTAACATGAACCGATCTTCTGAATGGAAAAGCAAGATGTAGCTCGGATTTTCGCGCTCCCTTTCGGAAGAATGAAATAGCCCTTACAGTTCGGACTCCACTTGTGTGTTGGTTCTGATTCTGATTTCACAAGTGCAATGTGAAACAGTGAAAAACACAAAAAGAGTCCATATCCGGAAAATTCTTTTGGAAAATCGATGTTTGAATCAAATGCCAAAAATGGACTGCTTTGCCAAATTTCAGAGTCGCCACCTAAATATTTATTTTGGGAAATTTAGGAAACCCATGACTCGTGCCAAAGGCCATTAGTCTGTCGTTACCAAAGTGTCTTGGTTCGGGAACTTAGGTATGAGAGGAGAAGGTCAATAATTGAACACCCCACTCACCTGATCAAAGATCGGCCTCTACTAATCATGATGTGATTTTTATGTACAATATATGCTCTTGTTCTATATGTAACATACAAGTATAGACTAATTTCACAAAAAGTTGGAACGTTTGATTCCATGTTTGTTTTAAAAAATGTTTTGAATATGTATCACTGAAAATGGTGATCTCATATATACATGAATCAAAGTATCCCAATTTAAGTGATTAGCCTTCATATTCAAACAGGTACATCAAGTAAGCATTTAGCCTCATGGTAGTATGTTTGATATGACAGCAATCACACTTATGCAATATGCTAAAGCATAAAAACTTACCTTATGTCCAAAGGCGAGTCAAAAGAAAGTAAATAGTTAGAAAAAAATGCATGATCCTAATTAATGCGATATGGCTAATGCAACATATACAATGTACAAGTAATAAGCTCGGCTACTAGCATGGCATGCGAGTCAATTCAAGGCATGTGATAGAGCATGTATTCAAGCAAAAAGTTTGAATTTGACATTTGAATAATATGATGAGCCGAACTTTTATGCATGCAAACAGATGGAAAATGCTAAATTAAACATGATGTCCCCAATCTAACCATCATAAGCAGTGAAATAAAAGGGAGAAAGAATGGGTGTTGGAAGACATACAACTTATTACATATTTGTCCTCACGAAGGAGGGTCCGAATGTCCAAATGCGCCCTCACGCAGGAGGGTCCGAATGTCCAAGTGTTCGAATAAATAATTATTACAAAACCGAATGAATAATAAATGAAAGGGACTGTCTAATTTATTACAATAATTAATGTAAGGCAAGCCTTGACACAATAAATTCGGTATAACGTCCAACCGAATTCAATTAATCATATTGGTTCTTTATGTTGGTTGTAATCCAATTTTAACCAATTTTATTAGCCTTTTTTATTACCTGTCCATTTCTTTATCTTTTCTCCTGTTTGTGCAAAAGTGATATTTACATCCACTAAGTCTGAAATGCAATAAAGGAAAATCAGTGTCGACTTAACCCGAATAAACCTTATTTTCTTCAGAGGAAATCACAAATGAAGAGTCAAACTTATTTACAAGTTAGGGATTTCAAGTCAAACTCAAGATGTGCAATAAGGACTAGTCAAACTCAAAAGAGTAATAATGACTTAGAAAAACCCAAACTTGAGTGATAATGACTTGAAATCCAAACTTGATGATAAGTGATAATGACACTTTCCTTGGTGATTTCCAAGGGTCAATTAATCCCTTAACAGTAAACAAACAGGTGATAAATTCTTCGGGGGAAATTACAAAGGAAGAGTCAAACTTATTTACAAGTTAGGGATTTCAAGTCAAACTCAAGATGTGCAACAAGGACTAGTCAAACTCAAAAGAGTAATAATGACTTAGAAAAACCCAAACTTGAGTGATAATGACTTGAAATCCAAACTTGATGATAAGTCATAATGACACTTTCCTTAGTGATTTCCAAGGGTCAATTACTCCCTTAACAGTAAACAAGCAGGTGATAAATTCTTCGGGGGAAATTACAAAGAAAGAGTCAAACTTATTTACAAGTTAGGGATTTTAAGTCAAACTCAAGATGTGCAACAAGGACTAGTCAAACTCAAAAGAGTAATAATGATTTAGAAAAACCCAAACTTGAGTGATAATGACTTAAAATTCAAACTTGATAATAAGTGATAATGACACTTTCCTTGGTGATTTCCAAGGGTCAATTAGTCCCTTAAAAGTCAACACACTGATGAATAAAGAGAAATGAAAATTGAAAGATTGTGTTTTAGTATAAGAACATGTATACATTTGGGGTAGTGAACCTCCAAAGAATTTAAACCGTTAAGTATAGAACGTTTTATGCTTTTGGTGGTAAATCCCCTAAGAGATTAAATCAGTAAGCATAGAACGTTGTATACTTTTGGTAATGAATCTCTTAAGCATAAAACGTTTTATGTCAAGGTAATGAATCTCCAAAGAGATTAAACCATTAAGCATAGAGCGTTTTATACCTTTGGTAATGAACCTCCTAAGAGATTAAACCATTAAGCATGGAAGAGTTCCTTTCTTATACTTGAATCACAATCTTAATTTTTCATAACTTTTTAATCGAAATAAGCAAAGAATGGAGAGAGGTTGCAGAGATGATTATGCGACATTGATTAATTGGTTAGTACAAACAAACTTGATATTTAAAACATAAATCATTGAAATAAATTAAATAGCCCCCTAAATAGCATATAATGGTGCTGGAATTAAGCTATAGAAAGCGAGCAAAATTAAATAGCCGGAGGTACTATTCACCGCCGGAGGTTACTATTCACCGCCGGGATAAATTATTTAAAGTAATAAATTACAACAATTTATATACAATATTTAAATTACAGCAGATATGTGGGTGGTGCAGCCATCCCATTAAAGCGATAAAAAAAAGTTATAAAACGAAGTAAATAAAGTATTTAAACAAATTACATCACATTTTTAAATTAAATGAAAATTTACAAAAACTCACCTTTTGGGGAAATGATGAATTTTCTGAGTCACAAACTTTCTTTTGACTACTCTTAAGTCTGTGGAATGTGTTCTCAATTCTCAATCCAAAATTTGAAATTATAACTTTAGTGGTTGGTTTTTGAATGATGTATTGATGAAATGGAAATAAAAAATATCAAAGAAAATATCGTCTTTCTTTTTTTTTCTTTTCAGACTTTTTCTCTTCCCCTCTTTTTTTTTTTCCTGCTAACCTTTCTTCCCCAGAATTTTTCCCTCTCTGAATTCCTTTCCTACAGAATGCTCTCTCCAAAAAAACCCCTTTAGAATTCCTCTGATTCAATGCCTTATATAGGCATAAAATAATAATATAATATTAATAATATAATATAATAATAATATATATATATATATATATGCGTTTAGTTGAGCGGATGTCGGCTGCCGACATCGAAAAGTTTTATTATTATATATTTTTTTTATAATATATATATATAATATATAAAATATCTAAAAATATATAATTTATATCAAAATACTACACATATAATGATATATAAAATATTAAACATATAATATAATAATATATATATATATATATTTTTATTTTCTTTTATATATATAAAATACACCAAAAATATGAACAAACACATAAAATTATGAAAAATTACAAAAAAAAAAAAAACTAAATTAATGAAATATTCAACATTTTAAAATAATTTGGCCATAATGGTGAAGGTTGGGATTAAAGTTCAAATTCCATTTCTTTTACTGAGAATTCTGCGAGAAACACATTCTAATTGTCATCATCGGGTAATCAAAAGAAAGCGCCCAAGTCTTAGGGCCGGTCAAAATTGGGTGTCTACACAAGAGGCAAGGCTTTTTCTCAAAGAAGAGGTCATTTAAAAAGCGAAATACGGGATCATCGCGCACTTCAAACTTTACAAGGAATACAGCACCGACATGTAATGAATGTGGTAAGACACACCGAGGAGTTTGTTATCGAATTTCTAGGGCTTGTTATAGGTGTGGTAAAATGGACCATATGGTAAGGAACTGTCCCTGAATTGAACAAAATATGAATAAATCTTCCACCTCAGCTAGATTCGTACCAATGGTAGGAATTGCTAACCAGGATAGAGTAATCACACTCATCCCAGAAAGCGCTCAGAATATTGTGACCGTTATTCCAGGTATTTATACTGTCTATAAACGACTGCCTATGTGTTAATTGATTCTGAATTAGTACATGTGTACATCCTTGCTTGGAATATTATTTGATTCGGGTCGGCATCTTCTTTCGTATCTGCTGCATGTGTATCCAGACTAGTTAGACCCACAAGGTCGAGACCGCATTCATTGAATGTATATGCTCCATTTGGGAAATTTGTGAAATATGTATTGGGATATCGATTAACTCTGCACATGCACATGTACATCTAAACCTATGCTCAGGATGATTTGTTATATTACTGTCTTCAATGACTAAACCACTAGAATTATGACTCTGTGATTGTGTGACTGGGTTGAGCGCCCCAAATAACGAACTCTATAAATTGCGAGATCATGTACTTGGATTGGTAGAAAATTGACTAAACTATGTGACTATATTGGGCTTAACTCGTAAACCTATGATTTGTGACTAATTTAGAACTTTTGCGTAACAGACCCTATCTTATGTGCAACCAAGGAACTTTGTTTAATGTGTTACTGTGCACCATGTGCTTGCATATAAGATTTATTTGGGAACTGCTGTATTGATTATGATACATACCTCTTGATATGAACAACTGCATGCATACACAACTACACCTGAACTTACGTGAATAATGCCGTATTGTACATGACCTGAGATATTTTGGTATAAACACTCGTGATGAATGACTCCGATTTGACTTTGAGAACTGATGAACTTAGGACAGTTGTGAAACTATCAACCATGTACCTAAGCAAACGAAGTATGCCTTACAAAACCAAATGTACCCTATTTGAGAAAAATTTTATCTGATTCGATTTGATAGACCTTATGCTTGGTTTGGCATGATAGAACCCTCATTGGATATGATTTGACAAGACCCTTGCTTGGATTGATCGATACGACCCTCTATCTAATTTGATTTTGTAAAAGGGGGATTAAGAATTACTTATAAATAAATAGCCAGATTATTCTAGGCAGGAAAACTGATAGACCCAAAACTTGAATCCGTTCGAAATACTTGACTTATTTGAAAGACCTTATGTGGGCTATCAACAGATTGATCTAACCATGAACACCATTGAGAACCAACCTCCAACTATCGAGGACATACGTGTTAAAAATGAACCGAATTGTGCAAATCTAGTGATTGGGTGTCTTAAAGAACAATGCTTGCGTATTGTCATGTTCTTACGTATTTGACACTAAGGAAGCTGGTGACAACAGATTGATTTGATTGTAAACAGTACTGAATATTTATCCTCGACTAATCAGAATATGTCTCATATGTCTGCTTCAGTGTTATCGGATTTTGGGAAATCAGGTTATGATGAGTGGTATTGTGGTTGTTTTGATGACATTCTTGAGACGTCCTTTCATGCTAGGGGACGTTAAGCCTATGTAGCACCTTTGTTGAGATATCTCTTTTGCCACCGACGGTTTTGTACGGGGTGGGTTTAACTAATCGATCTCGGGTCGGCCACCGACGGGCGTGAATGGGTGTGCTTTGATCCCGAGACGATTATTCCCTTGTTTTGTTCGAAATGTCATCCTTTGGTATTATGTAGATGTATTTGGCATCCAAGAAGCTTTGAAAAACCTTGATTATTCGTAAGTATGTGAATTGGGTACGTCTTGTAAATAACTGCTCGGTGCCGTTATATTCTGTAATTGGGACTCTGAGGATGTGCAAATTGTGCTTAACGTGTGATTGACTCCTTTGATATTGTCTTTGACATCATGGGGGTTTATATATGAATTGCCTTATGCTTTTGACGACTATCTGATAATGTGGAAAGACTTGATGGAACAAAGGATTGAATATTGAACTGATTTGTAAACCGTAAACTGTTGAATGAATTGAGAACACGTGTATTGTGTTAGAAATTGACTGCTTCGATGTTATTGTACTTTAAAATCAATATTATGGGGATGGGCGGACTGTGTGCATTGTATGGGCAATTGCTTCGATGCTATCTTTGTTGATTCGAGAATCAGTATTTGGATCCACTTTATATTCCTGAAGACTTTTGATTGACCTTGGAAAACTGTGATGAGTCACTGAACTAAATACCGAATTAGATTCTGAATTGTGGGATTATTGGAGAATGAATTGAACTCCTGTGACAAGGAAATCGTTGAATTTGTGTCCAAATGTTTTCGGTGTCAACAAATCGAAGTTGAACATCAGATATAGACGGGACTACTTCGACTTCTCTCCATTTCGGAATGGAAATAGAAATATGTGACTACGAATTTCATTGTGGGGCTGCCTTGGACACCCAGGGTATAAGTCTCGTTTGGGTTATTGTATATAGGATTACTAAGTTTTCTCATTTCCTCCCTGTAAAATTTTCGTATGATGCTTATAGACTAACAACTATTTACATCGACAAGATTGCTTGTTTGCATGGGATCCTAGTATCTATTGTTTTGGACAGGGATCCTAAAACGTGTTTGAATTCTGACAAGCCCTCAAGAGGCGATGGGAACCGGATTGTGAATCAACGCTACCTTCCATCCGCTAATTGATGTATAATCAGAAGGAACTTTTAGATTTTGGGAGGAATGCTCTAAATACATGCCTTAGATTTTTCAGGGAAGTTGGAAAAATCTATCCATTATTGGCAGACTTTGCTTACAACAACGGCTCACACTCTAGTTTCGGTATGGCACCATACAAGCCTTGTCTGGCGGGAAAGGAAAGTCTCTAACTGATTGAGAACAGAGTGTTGTTTGATTTTGAGACTAAGCAAATAACTATCAAAAGGATTGGAACCGTTGAATAAGAAAGTCTCTCAAGTTGCTTTCAACTAGAGATAAAATAAGTTTGGAGGACCAAACTTCCTAAATGGGGGAAGACTGTGATAACCCTGTTCCGTATTTAGCTAATTGTCCTTATTATGAATGTGTTTATGTGTTTGATATGATTTTGTGTGCCATTATGTGAAAATATGTGGTTTTAGAATTTTTATCTGTTCACCGTAGGAATAGCTATTTGATTACTTGCTTTGGAATTTAAATTGAAGGCCTTATCGGCCGTGAAAACCGAAATTCATTGCGCCATTGTGATTGGCATAATTTTTAAAGCCTACTTTGAAATTTAATTGAAAATTGTTTCGGATCAAAATAATTAGATTCAAAACGATTAATTAAGTGCCCAATTATTTAATATTAATAATTTTGACTAGTGGGACTTACATAAAAGGGCACATTGCACTCAATTCCTCTCTTTTATCCATTTAGGCTGAGATTTCTCTAGAGAGGGAGAGAGAGGGCCGGTTCTAGAGAGAGAGGAGGAGGAGTTATGCATTTTGATTCAAGATTGTGAAATTGGAAGTTAAAACTCAAAGAACATTGAGTGTTTGAAACTCCTAGGTGAGTAATCAATTCTTGATTTATGAATGGAGTATGTAATTTTGTGAAATCAAGTGGTATGGTAGCTCATGGCTAAGATTGAGCTGAATTTGAAGTTAAAATGCACATGCATGTGCATAATGGATACAATTTTGGATGTTCTAGCATGTAGCATGTTAAATATGAAGAATGGAGCATCAAATCTTACATGCATGAGTAGTTTTGTATAGCTTCATGATTTGGAGCATCATTTGTACCATTGGTAACAGAAATGAAGTCAAAATTTGACATGCATGCACGATTGAAGAAGTTATGGAATTGGTATGAAGTTTGAATGTTTGGATTTTGATCATACGAAAGAAATGTCAATCTATTTGGGAATTAAATGATGACTTTGAACAATTTAGGGTCATACTTTTATACTCTCATGTAATGTAATGTGTTTGCATGTTTTTTAATTGAAATCAGGTGTTTTGGAACCTTTGAATGTCAAATTTCGGCTCAAGAACATTGTTGGAAAACCCAGAATTTTTGGTGTCCACTCGAGCGTGGAAACTGCCGTTCGAGCGGAAAATACGTGCTCTCAGAACTTTTTGCAGACATGGTGTCCGCTCGAGCGGGGAGCTATGTAGACAGACCTTCGGCTCGAGCGCCAGACTTCATGCTCGAGCATAAATTCGATGCATCCAGTACCTTTGCAGACCTCATGGGTCCGCTCGAGCGGGGAAGTCCACGCTCGAGCAGGGACCCTGTTTTCTGAAATTTTGAAAGTGCATTTTGTGTTCCGTTTTCCATTCCCTTTCACTTCTAAGTACTCTTAGGCATACACTGAGCATTGTAAATGAGTTAGAAGAATAAAAATTAAGCCTAGAGAGGAATATGTGAATTAAGAATAGATTGAATCGGTTGTGACCCATATGTGTTATGTGATGTGTAGGGTCAAGCTCCAGGTCAAATCAATCAGCTGATCACTGTGATTAATATCTTAACAAAGATATCTGAAATATGTTATTGTCCAATTGCTTACGTCCATATAAGTTTTATAAGATTCGTTGATTCGATTGGTGGACAATGTGTGCTATACCAAATGAATGGGCCAGAGGCCGTTTTGACAAGAATAAATGGATGGGCCAGAGGCCATTTTAACAAGAATGAATGGATGGACCAGAGGCCGTTCTGACAAGAATGAATGAATGGGCTAGAGGCCGTTTTGACATGAATGAATGGGCCAGAGGCTTTTTGAACATGAATAAATGAATGGACCAAAGGCTAGTTTGACACAAATAACAATTTGACCCGAATGATAGTTTGACACGAATAACAGTTTGACATAAAAGAATGATTGGGCCAAAGGCCAGTTTGACCTGAATGATACGAATGAATTGGACTCGAGGCCGTATGATGTGTTTGGAACCGCAGTTACTTAACTTACATATGTCTATGTATGTGTGTATTAGTTAGAAATATAAACTGGGCCCAAGGCCGTTTGGGGTATATTGTTCCAATGTATATTCTTGATTTGATATTATTCACTGGGCTTTCGTTCACGCTCATTCATGTGTTTGTAGGTGAGCCTAGAGAGGTCCAGACCCAGCCTCAGTGAAGTCTGTATGGAACAACTAAAGTTTTGAGGAGTCAGCTCTTGCGTCTCACGCACGAGACACGTCTTCGCCCTTTTGCCATTCTGTGTATTTCGTCATGTTGGCGAGGACTTTGGTATACGTCTGTGTATAGTTTTGATTGGCTGACTTAGATTGAATAATCCTGCCTGTACAGAACCTTATGCTACTATACTTTTTGTTGTGAGTTATTAACATATGTAAATGTGGAATGTTATGATGTGCATATAAGCACGACTCTATGGACAAAGTTTTAAATTTGCGTCCATTTGGTCCCTTTACTCTGATGAGTTTTGTCTTATTTGGTTTGAGGCCATAGGTAATCTCGTGATTACTGGCCGATTATGGCCTTAACCCATAGGGGCGGGTTCGGGTCGTGACATCCATGCAATTGAGTCCCCGCTGCACCAAGAGTTCACTCGAAGTCCTTCTAACACCTGGAAATGATAAACAACTAAATCAACTGATTGCTCAGTGAGTAGCAACATGGATAGTAAATACAGTTTTGAAAACAGGGTTCAATTCCAAAATAAGATATATATCACAGAAACTAGATTGGCATACAGTTTGGTAAAGACAATCTGTTTCAAAAAGAAGGTTCCACAGTTCAATAGTTAAAATTCTCATGTCTCTCAAGAACATGATAAATGACATTTTCCACTTAAAACAGATTACAACATGAACACCAATAATTTTCTAGGTACCAAGAATAACAAGTAGCATACCACACAGTTCTCAAGACTATAAGCTCCGTTGGATCCAATACCGAACTAAGAGTCATCCTCAGGGTGGCAACTCAGGCCTTTTCTCTAAGATGATCCGATTGAAGGTCACCTAGCTTAACCTAGGTCTTTTCCTTACAATCGTGGAGCACTAGAGTCATCACGGCCCAACCCGGATCTGTTCCCTAGTGGTCAGAGTCACCACACACAATGGAATAATTTTCCTGGACTAAAATATACAGATGGTCCCAATAATCAATACACATCAGTTTCGGAAAACATGGTAGTTCACCATTATAAACATAAGACCAAAACAAATAGTTTACAGTATGACAAGTTCACACATGTTTCAGAAATAATTTGATTCCATTGATAATATAATAATTTATCAAAACAGTTTAGTCTTGAAACAACAATTTAATTTTCCAACAGTTCAGGGTAGGAGAATATTTATAAAAATATGTAGCATGAAACTACTCACCTGAAAACGAAATAATATAATCCTCGAATAGAGTATGAAAGTCCAACTAGTACCCTGAATCAAGTATGAAGACTACACGTCACTACTAATTTAAAAATACTAAAGAGAATAATGGCTCCCGTTTGATAAAGCTGTGGAAAAGTGATTATAGATTATAGCTTAACAGATTATGACTTATAGCTGTGAACATAAGCTGTTAACCTGTTTGGTGCAGCTGTGGAATAATGGATTTAAGCAGTAGAGCAGTGTTTGGTTAATAAGCTGTAAAATAGCTGTTTACTGTATAATTGTCCTTTCTGCCCTTATATGATATAAAAATGATTGTTTTGTCATTTTTTTTAGTTTTAATTTAAAAAATATATATATTTCATTACTAAAGTTAATATAAGTAGTATTAATTAGTATCAATTAATATAAAAATTGATACATTTGCTAAAAGTGTAATGGAAGTATTATTGTCACAATTATTTTCCATTATAAATTAATTAGTATCAATTAATTGCTTAATTAGTATCAATTAATGGCTTAATTAGTCTCAATTAATATTAAAATTATTCATTAGTATAAATTAATATTAATATTTAATTTTTATTAGTATCAATTAATATTAATAATCAACAATTGTTATTAATTAATATCAATTAATAATTAATTCATTACAAAAGTATACAATATTAATTTATTAATAATTAATACCAATTAATATTGATTTTTTCCTTTTTTTTCAAAAATATACAATTTGTTATTTTTTAATTAATATAAAAATATACAATATGAATTTATTAATAATTAATACCAATTAATATTTATTTTTCAATTAATATTAATTTTTTTCTTTTTCTTCAGAAATATACAATTTTTTATTTTTTTATTTTTTAATTAATATTAATATTAATTAATATTAATATTTTGGTATTGACGAGGGCATTTAAGTAATTTTAGCCCCCACAATAGCTGTGCGCTTAAGTCAAAAATTTAAGCACCCCCTAACTAGCTTTTGAGATAAGTTGAGAAATAGCTTGATTTAAGTTATAAGCTGGTTAACTTATGCTGCACCAAATACAATATTTTAGCTTAAATTAAGTTAAAAGTTGCAATAAGCAGCTTATAAACTCTACCAAACAGGCCTAATAAACTAAGTACCCCACACTAAAGCACACTAACACAGCTCAACCCCACTCACTGTTACTCTTAAATAATATCTAAGTTCATGTTCTTCAAGGTCTAAAATTACCCAAGGCATGGGTTTTGATCGAAACTTAATTAAGTAACTTTAAGATAAAACAGAATTTTAAACAAACTTTCACAATCTAATCGCTAACTTTGACAATTACAAAACCCACTCCATGCTGTTAGAAAAATTCCAAAACTCTCCAGATATCAACGAATATATCCTAAGTTTCAAACCCAATTGGTTTTACTTGATTTTCTTATCAAAATAATTATTTACAATTAATTACACCCAAATAGGTTGTTTTCTGCAGCACTTTAAAGAAATTAATGGTTCTCTTAGTATATATGAGCAATCAATGTAAGGACAAAAATTTAAGAAACTAGACTCGTAACCGGTTCTAATGACGCTGATTTGATCATTTTCGGATTTATACCCAAAGAGAACAATGCTTCCGAACTTACTGTTTTAAATCAGTTTTCTGGACAGATTTGAACGTATCAGTTTATATGGATTTTGAATTCCAAAAATTATGAGAAAATTCAAATATAAAATTCAAAATGTAAGTAATCTACTGTAAAAAGTTCAATTCAAAATTCATTCGTTTGATATGTTTTTTGATTTTTAAAGTTTGTATCTATGTGCAAAATTTCATGCTCATAAATTGCACCCTCAACTTTATGTACCCGGTTAATTCCTCAAACTACATTAAAAAAAAAAAAATGATATTCACAAACAGTGGTGGCCAAGTACTCCTACCTAACCCACGTTTCACTCACAAGGTCCACCATTACAAGCAAAAATAGTCATTGAATATAACCCACCATATACTTGTTTTTCATACATCCACAATACCCATTACACTATTCCACACCAACTATTAACCTGATCAATCCTCCAGACACCTAATCAGTGAACCCATTACCTTTTTTTTTTCTTTTTCTTTTTCCCTTTTTTCTTCCAATCAATACACCGAAACATCTATATATAATAATCATAGATATAATATATTATAGAAGAACAATACCTTAAAGTTGTAGAACCACAAGATGCATGGAAATTTCTCTCTCTCTCTCTCTCTCTCTCTCTCTCTCTCAATGACTCACGGCTGCTAAGAAACCTAAAGTGGATGCTGTCGTTGTAGACGTCCCCGAACGAATCCCGGGGGAAGGGAGTGCGAGCCCCCCCCCCCCGGGTTCTGGTTCGATATTGGGTCTACTACAGTTCAAAGGACTCAAATGTCACGGTTCTTAATCTTGAACCAAAGAGTCCAAATCTGGCAAATCGTTTTTGCAAACAGATTTTTTTGAAAGAAGTGCCAAACATAGACTGCTTTGCCAGATACAGAGTCGCCACCTAAATGTTTTTTTTTTTTAATGGGAAATTTAGGAAACCCTGACACAGTGCCAAAGGCCATGTGTCCGTCATCACCAAAGTTGCCTCGGCTCGGGAACTTGGGTACGATTGGGGAAGGTCACTTCGTGAGCACCCCTGCTCGCCCGGTCAAAGACCGGCCTCTACTAACCATGATATCTGTTTTTGAAAACATTGTGCGTTCTTATTCCGGTTATTAGCCTAGATTTACTATGTGATGCGCACAGCATACAAGTATAGACTGGATCACCTGAATTGGAACAAAACACTTCATGTTTGTTTGTTTGAAAAAATGGTTTGATGGTGCTACCCGCAGGTAGGCTAAGACGTGGATTTGCCACCCTCGGGTGGGCTTAGAAAACATGATTTTGCCACTATCTAGTGGGCTTAAAACAAACATTTGATGAATTGTTCCAATCCAGGTAACTCAACCTCCACCCACAGGCATTCAAGGCAGTTATATCACATAAGCACATAGCCTCATGGTAAGCATGCTACTCATGGCAACACTCACACGCATGCAAGGATGCTAAAGCATAAAACTTACCGAGTACTCCAAGCCAAAACCGAAACTCATTAGAAATCATGCATGACCCTAAATACACAGAATGCCTGATGCAACACATGCAAAGATGCAAACTTAAAGCAGGCTCGGCTATTCTAAAACATGGCATATGGAATGCTACGGCTAACACGTATTCAATTTGGAATCGAAATACAAATGCAGTTTGTATGATGCGCCGAGCCCGGTGCGTGCAAAATAGATGAATGATGCAAAAAAAATGCTGTCATACTGTATGCCAATTGAAATATGCCCTATATCTAACCATCGTAAGCGGGTAAATAAAAGGGAAGAAAGACGTGGGGTTGGAAGACATACATCACACTCACCCACACTTATTACAATTATGCCCTCGCGCAGAGGGTCCGAATAAATAATACAGTCCCAAAATGAAAGAATAATATAGTCCGAATAATATACAGAAATCCTAATCGAAAAACTGTAAAACTGGCATGCAAGCCAGGGGGCTGCCTTGATTCTGATGAACGATGTATGTTTGGGTTGCCTTGCGCGGAAATCCACGGCGACGCCCCAATTAGCCTCTGTTTGCAATGTTCCTCGAAATGCGTGCCAAATCCCGAAAAGTTACCGATTCTTCATTTTGCTGCAACAGAGAGCAGGAAAGGGGCATAGCAATGTATTTCACAAATATATGCACGCCTCGATCCTCGTGCCACCAATCACGCATCTCGATGCATGATGGCCGAGGAGTCGGATTGCACAACTCAATATAGGGTGAATGCAGATGAATGATACAACAAAACCTAACTCCATCATGGGTAATCCGGAGTGTCAGTGACTTGGGAATTGAGACCCGTTCCGTCACACGGAGTACGGAACGTGCCTCGTTTCTCGTGCCCGGGCTAACTCCTATCCCGAACACGATACAATATGCATGATATGCATGAAATGTAGCTAATATGCAATCCTAACATACATAATGCTATGAAAATGAGATGCCTCGAAATGCGTGCACGCGGGCACGCAAACCGAGGCGATGATCCTAAGGCATGAAATGGCATACGTAATGCAAATTGGACTTATACTAACATGAGAGGACCTCAGCCACACTCACATAAGAGGCCGATGGATGAAAATGAAGTGCCTCGAAATGCGTGCACACAGGCACGCAAACCGAGGCAATGGCATACGGAATGCAATGATGCTAAAATGACATAAACAATGAAATATGGGCTTACACTAACATGAGAGAGCCTCAGCCACACTCACATAAGAGGCCGACAGATGAAAGAAAGAGAAAAAAAAAAGATGCCTCGAAATGCGTGCACACGGGCACGCAAACCGAGGCAATGGCATACACAATGCAATGAGACTAAAAAGGCATACAGAATGCAAAATGGACTTACACTAACATGGGTGAGCCTCAGCCACACTCACATAAGAAGCCGGGAGATGAAAAAAGAGATGCCTCGAAATGCGTGCACACGGGCACGCAAACCGAGGCAATGGCCCTAAGGCATGAAATGGCATGGAATATGATATGTAAACATGCAAATAGAATTTCAGCACTGAAAGGTGGGGGGAAACAGTCCCGAAACATGGCCAAAGTGCACCCGAAGCATGGAATGATCCCGAAATGCAATATTAGGCGCCCGAAATGGCCTATAGCTATGCAATGCATGCACAATATGGTCATGGAATGAAAATACAGTAGCAAGACAGCCCCAAGAAAAGCATTTTTCAGTCATAAAAAGGGCTAAACAGCAAGCACACATAGGATTAGGCAAGTATGCAAAAATGGCTCCGCAAGAGGGGTATTGAAGCAAGTGATACATGCGATGCCCAAATGGGAAAAAAAACCTTCTACAACACTGATGAGGGACTAAAAATATGAACATTTTCAGTAGATGACATCCCCCAAATCAATATGAAAACATGCTAAAAATGTCATGCAAGAACTAGGATACATAAGGCTATAACATGAGGTACCCCAAACATTCATCAAACTAGCAAAGACCCTTAATTAAATATGTCCAGGGGATTAAAAAATGACTCCTTCCAGTTCTGATCATGGCCGAAAACAGAAGCTAGATAAGCTTAAAAAAGCATGCAAAAATGGGGGCCAAAGAGGGGTATAATGGTAGGTACAACATGGAGGCCCCCAACAGGGTTGATCCCTTCTACAATGTTGTATAGGGACACAAAATAAGCTTACTCACAGTTCATGACATGCTCCAAAACAATTTACATATAGGCCAAACAAATTCTGCAAATTTACGGTAAATAGGAGAGATTATGAAGTAAGTGCAAGATAGGGGGCCCAAACAAGGTTGAGTCCTTCTTAAATGTTGAAGAGAGGCTCAAAATAGTCCCACTTACAGTTTAAATTATGCTCGAAAACAGATCACACATAGGCTAGAAATTTCATGCAAAAATGTGACATACCAAGGGGTATTGAAGCAAGTGCACTATAGAGGGCTCAAACAGGTTTGAGCCCTTCAACAAACATGAAGAATAGCTCAAAAGAGTGACCCTTTCAGTTTGGGTCGGAGCCTAAAACAGTGATCAAATAGGCTTAAGAAATGAGGCAAGAAAATGCTACAAAAGAGGGAGATGGCAACTTACCCTTGTAGACAAGTCTTGGCTGCCTTTTGCTTGAAGAATGGATGCCTCCTAGCTACTGGAAAGCTCTGCTAGCTGCTGGAAATAGAGTAGTGGTGGTGGTGCTTGATGATGATGAAGAAGTGGAACCAAAACTTGAGAATTTGAGAGAGATGGAGAGAGATATCCTCAAACCAATTCTTGGAACCCCTCTTCTTGAGTTGGGAGGACAGCAATATGGACAAGAGAGGGAGAGGAGAGTCCTTGCCAAAGTGGATGGAAATGAGCTCTTATTTCCCTCCAAAAGGTTCCCCCGGATAGAGATATTTTTTGGGGAAAACCAAGACACAGCTGGAATGGACTCACACTGAGGAAGCAGGCCGGCCATCTACTTTTGCTGCAGGTGGCCGGCCGGCCACCCCCTATGGCCGGCCGGCTAGGGGTCAAAATGGAAAGTGGATTTTCTGGCCGGCCACCAGATATTGGTGTCCTCCCAGGTCTCCTCAACAAGGCCCTGTGGTTGGAAATTGGCAACTGTAAAACAGGAGAGACAACAAGCCACTTTTAGGAGAGGTTCAAAAGTGAAAAAAAGAATTACTGGCCGGCCATGTGTTTTTAGGATCCTCCCATGTGTGTACAACACAAATATGTGGTTTTGGCTCGAAGAAAATGGCCCTAGGGTGTTCAACATTAGCCCGGAAGTGAGAAAAACGGGCGCCGGGGGGCGCCGGAGGAGCATAACTGGTTGCTGAGACAATTGCTGGCCTCCCACCCTCCAGTGATCTTCCTGGTGATAAAACAGAGGTACCTGCCAAAAATGAACAAAAACCGATGCAAAACGAATGCTCGGGGGCCAAAACACGCAGTTCGGGGTCCCGAAAATCGGCCGTTAAGCACCGAAAGTGGTGTTTGGCCACGAAGTGGGTATCTAAGACCCCAATGTCCCTCGAAAGGGAGTAAATGAGATGCATGCCAAAAACCGAAGGAATCGGAGATGGGTGGGTGGTCCCGAACCGAGGCACACGGCCTGACGGCTCCGAAAACCGGGAACCAAGCTCCGAAATGGGCAAAATGGCCTACGGCCACGAAATGTAGCCCACGGCCACTGAGAGATGGTCTACGGGACCTCTCCCTCCCCTCAGGAAAGAAAACAGAGAAAACCGAGTCCGGTTCGCAAACCGAGGCAAGGCACAGAAGAGAGTTCGGAAGTCCGGAGGCAGGGCGCACGGCCGCGACTCTGAGACTTCTGAACGAGCACAACATGCAACATCACCAAGCGCTCAATCGGTGACGTCTAAGTCTTAAGGTCGGTCAAAAATGGGGTGTCTACAGTCGTGTTGTGAAAATAATAAGGGAGTTAGGGTTTTTCTTTTCTTTTTTTTTTTGTTATCAATATAAACATAACCAACAATCCACTTGTTATTATTATTATTATTTAACATTATTACTACTATTTATTTTAATACCAAATCTTGCCTCTAAATTAGAGATTTCTACCATAAATTTATTTTAGGTTTAAAATTAATTAAAAGACCCTCCAAATATTTAATTTGCACTTTAGGATTCACTATCAAAATATTTGAGATTGTAATATTATTATTATTTAATTATTTACTTAATTTTTATATTCGAGTTCTCACAGTTTCGATGCAACACTGTTTGTTCAGAGAATTTATTCTAGAGCGAGGTGCTGTCCATGGGGGTGTTCGGCGACTTTTTTCTAGTGTGAGTTTGTTGTTCGGGTGTTTGCATAGAAGTTGGCGCTTAGGTATTGTCCTTGGATGTGTTTCGGCCATAGTTTTTCGGTCAAGGGAGTTTTTCTAGCCATGGAGCTATTGGCTTTGGAGTTTTCCGGCCATGGAACGTTCTCGATCGAATCAGCGGAGTGTGCGAAATGCTTTTTGATGCTATGGTATAGTGTTGTCAGGCGTGGGCATTTGTGGTGTGGGCTGTTGAAAAGATTTTAGTTTGGGTGGTGTGGGCATTGGGAGTGCAGCAGCATAGGTGAATAAAATATTTGGGTTGAATAGTAGAGTGTGGTTTGTTGAAAAGAGGAGTGCAGTAGCTTGGGTGTTGAAAAAGAAAATTTTAGCTTGTTGAAAAGAGGAATGCAAGAGCAGCTTGGGTGTTTTGGTTTTGGTCTTTTGGTTTTGGGTTGTGTGGGTTGATTTTGTGGGGATTCATGCATTTTATTTTCTAGTTAAGTCATTCTTAACTTTTTTTTGTTTTTAAAAAAAAATAAAAATATCGTGAGGCCAAGGGGTTAGTTGTATGGATGCAAGTAGCAGTAGTAGGGGTAATTTGTACTTTCTGAATCTCTCTCGATGTATGTCATCTCCTGTACCTTTAATTTCATGTTGTTAATGAAATTTTTTTTTGCTGATAAAAAAAAAAAAAACTACAAGGGTATGTGTCCACGAAAATTAACAAAAATGGAAAAAAGAATTATTGGGTCAACTCCCTGAACCCCTAAGGACTAAATAGGTCATAAGAACATAAATTGGACCAATTGGTTTACAATAGGATTTACTCTTACATTCTTTTATTTTTTTATTTTTTTTTAGTGCCCCTATTATAATTGGTTGGCTATAGCTTTGTAACATCTTGGGGTCATACTAAATTTAATAAACTTGACCTTTTAATTTTTAACGATTGTGAAAATTCAATTTTCAACAATAACCTCAAATTTGTTTGAGCAATTTTTACAAAAAAAAAAAAAAAAAAATCGTTATTTTATTCTCACTTAAAACACAAAACTTACAATTAATCAAACGTGTAATGTTATTCAAAACTATTTTTCACAAATCAATCTACACAACGATCAAATTAGAAAAAATACAAAGAATGAGTGTCATTTGATTAGTGGTAATATGGTTAGAGAAAAATTGTATGTGAACAAGAGCAATATAATGTTTTGTATGAAATTTTTGGTTCTTAAAAGATAAAATTGAATAAAATATACTAACATTGAAACTTGATAGAACTCTGTCATAATTATCAAAACAAAATGTGACTTATTAGTAATTTTTTCTTGATATTATTAATTTAAATTTTATTTGATATTTTTTTCAGTAGCATTAAGATATATGTACTTGAATTTTGTAATGGTTTAATTATGATGTATAACTTTTCAGTAATAAGTATACAGACACAGAACTAACCATATCAAGCATAGGTAGAGTAATTTGAGTGAATCTATAATATCTTTTATGATAATCCCACTATGTCATATGTATAATAAAAATATTATTTTTATGTGACCATTTGAGTGGATCAATTTACAGATTGATTCTGTGTTAAGGATCAAACCTCCCCTACCTTCGCCGATTATTTATGATTTTTTTTTGCATATTTTCCACTCACCACTAGCCAATTATTCTATTTAACGAAGAAGAGAGAGAGAGATAGAGGAGCAGAGCCCACCTTCTTCTTTTTCTTCTTTTTCTTTTTCTTCTTCTTCTTGATTGACTGGTACTCCTTTCCTTTCACGGTGGTCGCGTGGTTCAGGTAAAATTTTCACTTAGGCTCTGTTTGATTGAAAATATTTTCCTAATTTTTTGGGGTTTGGTTGCACACAATTTAATAAAAAAAATTTCATCAAAACAAGAAAAATGACTTTTACAGAAAATATTTTGGTAGGTTATTTTACAAAGTCGCACACTGTTGGTAACTGTTCACAAGTGTTCTTGTTTATGTAAAGGTGTGAGTTAGATTGGGGGACTAGGGGGTTCAGGAGTGTTGACGTGGTTCAATAGGTGTGGTATGGTTTTTATTCGATGTGAGGTCAGTACAAATTTCAGTCACAAAGATTTGTAAAAGGATGAGACTTTCCTCCACTACTACTTTATCAGATTAGAGGGTACTGTTAGACTCGTATTTTACATGCTAAACACTGAAAATAAAAAATAAAAAAATAAAGTTTAGGGGAAATTATTAGCAGGTCGTGAACTTCTTTATTCATAACTTATGAAAGTCTTGAGTGAATTTTTAATTTTTTTTCAATAAATATTTGTCCATCATTTTGATAAAGTTTTTAGATATATTTTGTGTTTGTGGAATGATAATTTGTGGTTAGTGATAATATTGATAAATTTATCAAAATGATAAATGATTGGGATTTTTTATTTTTGTTTATGAGTTTTGATTTATTTTTAGTTTGTTTGTGTTAATTTGTATTGAAATATGATGTGGAAAGTATAAATAATTAAATTATACTTTTTTAAAAAGATGTTTATAGTGATAAATTTATCATTGAATGTTAGAGTAGGACTTTTTAATAAATAAGTCCAGTCAACAAGACCATTACACAAGTACCTCTAAATTTTTTCTTGTAAAAGGTTTGACATAGAAAATATTTTTAAAAAGTAAAATATGTTACGACAAAATAAATGGTGCCTTAATTTACAGTAAATTTAGGTGCTTTGTCTGAAATCCACGAACTTGTGGATTTTTCTTCCATTCCGTTTAAAGTTGAATCCGGATTTGCTAAAGTTGAAAATTTCAGTTTTACGGTATAGTTGACCTATTATGAGAATAACTTGGACTCATTTCGGTGATTTAAACCATTCATGTCATACAATCAACTAAGAAATTTATTCATGTGAAAAATCAAATTGATCCAACATCGATTGTCATACGATCAGATCACTTTTACTTATATGGCATACATATTTTTAAGAATTGTTCGTTGATTTATTATAATATATATGTGATTTGATTTTTGGATTATTTATATCTCATTAATCTAATTTTCGCATGCATATTCTTTTTAATTTGTCATATGAGATGAACGGTTCAAATCACTTAAATGGATACAATTTGGTTCTATCATACACCAACTTCGCATGGGATGTTTAGATTTTCAACTTCAACAAATACCAACTCCATAAAATTTATGGAGGGTGTTCTTTGAAATTCTACAAATTTCGGTTTTTTTCTTCGATTCCGTTTAGTCCTTAGCATTTATGGGTTTGCTTTTGATTCATTTATTTACTATTAGTGGTCTGTGGATTAAAAAAAATGGAAAATTACGGAAATGTCCCTTTACATGTTTGTATAAGAGTTTTAGGACATAAATAATTTCCTTGTTAGTTTAAGTCCCTATAATTTTAAATTATAAATAATAAGGACAAAAATTGATATGAATGGTCAAAAATAACCTTTTTATATTTTTGTTGTCCCCTTTTTCTCTCTCTCTCTCTCTCTCTCTCTCTCTCTCTCTCTGCCCCGTTCTCCTCTTTCTCTAATCCCAGATCTATGTTTCGCATTCACCGGCGGTGGTGGTGACCGGAAACCTAGATCCCACTCGTCGGAAAGTCCCTCTCTCTCTCTCTCTCTCTCTCTCTCTCTCTCTATGACACCCGAAATCTATACTAAGGGTTGTAGTTAAGGGGAAGTCACTAATGAGTCCTAGGGCCAATAACCAAGTAAGATCCCAGATCGCCGAAAGAGTCAAATCAGCCTCCCTTCTAAATCCAGCTTCTTAGGTAGCGTACTACATTTTTGACAGATCTTAAAAGGTATTGACACAATGTCTCATTAGCAACGCGGGGATAGACATAGGATTATAAAAAAAATAAATAATGTTACAGTGCTTTAAATCTTAAATTACAAAACGAGTTTCATTATTATTACAATCCAAAAACTAAAAGCACGATTAGACTTGTAATTGAAATGGCTTCTAACTTTTTCTAAGGCAGGCATAAGTCTTGAATGTCTTTGACTCTTCATCGGCCTCGTACGTTTTCTCGATACCTAGCATGAAATGCTATGAGCTTTGAATGCGCAGTAAACGCACACACACCCTATCTCATAAGCAATGCAGGGATAGACATAGGATTACAAAAAAAAAAAAAAAATGTTACAGTCCTTTAAATCTTAAATTACAAAACGAGTTTCATTATTATTATAATCCAAAAACTAAAAGCACAATTAGACTTATAAGTGAAATGGCTTCTAACTTTTTCTAAGGCAGGCATAAGTCTTCAATGTCTCTGATTGTTCGTCGGCCTCGTACATTTCCTCGATACTAGCATGAAATGCCGTGAGCTTTCAATGCGCAGTAAATGCACACACACTGTTCCTTTTTCCCAATTCAATACACCATGGCAATTACAACAATAGAGGAAGAAACATGATATTCAAGAAAATAACAAGGTTACAAAGTTAGTTTTTAGTAAACTAAAAACCCCCCAAAGAGATTTCATTCTCCCAACCACAAAAATCGGATGCAGATTATTTGGTATGGTCCCTCTTTTGCTGCTTTGTTGTAGATCTTACCTTAGATGCCTACCAACGGTTATATATCATGTAGCGCCAACTGCAGGGCCTCAAAAAAGACGTAATAATGGGCTTTGCCCATCCCTTCTTATACCAAAGTACCTAGAATCTGAATACAACCGCTTCCTTCAAGGGTTCTGAAAACCACTTGTGCAAGATTTAACTTCCAAATAGGGAACACATCCCGTCAACCAATCAATAACTCAGTAACTTGTCCAAAAGTTTGCAAATCCATTACCACCTATTAAGTTTCCTATTAGATAATTTAATTCAAAGTTCGATCATGCTCTTGAAAAAACATCTATTGCACAAGTATGAACAACTACATAGCACAAATAGAAGGAAATAAAGTTATAACACATGAGATTAACATATCAAAATACACACAAATAGCTTTAGACATTTCAAGTAGTTAAGGGAATAATATCGAAGAAGAATGTAAATTTTCAGATTTGCATAAGTGTGAACACCATCGAAGTACTAAAATAAAAGGTACATAACCATTACATATGTAATATCATATCAAGACGTGACTATATACTATTAAGCACATTCATGAAAACAAGAGCTTTCCAAGCAATTTTTAAACCCTTTTTGTATGTATTTTTAATTTTTTGACTTTTTAACTTTTTTTTTAAAAAAAAAAATCAACTTATTTAGCTGGTACCAAACATGGCCTGGGCACAACTTACTTAGTGTGAATATCCTTACCCAAAATATTCTCATGTAATTGGTTCTTGTAAGTCGTAACTAATTAGATCAAAGTCTCTTATATAAGTGATCAAAATTTCTAATTTACAAATTTAATAGCACCCACGATTGGTGCGCACATGGGCAGTAGTTTTGCATATTTAGCCTATGTTTGGCAAAGACTTTGGCTACAAAAATCACAAAGGACAAAATAGGTTAAATAAGTTAATAAGATAAAATGTCACCTCTAAATTATAATCATTTCGCTTTTTTCTCTCAGAAAAGTCAAACCAAATGAGGCTTAAAAAGTCAAGCTAAAAAGTCCCAACACAAATAAGCCAACTAAAAAAGTTAATGCTAAACGGCGACTTGATCTATACACACAAGGGGATTCAACAGATTCAAGCAGTGAAGAAAGAAGAGAAAAAAAATAGAGAGAGAGAGAGAGAGAGAGAGAGAACTCAGAAAAAGAAAAAAAGAAAAAGAGAGAAAAATAAAGGGCCAGATCATACCTTTGTTTGGGATAAAAATCAAATAGAAAGAGAGAGTTTTGAAAAACTAGAAGGGTCAGATCATACCATTGTGGGCTCCTGAAAATTAGTCCGGTAAATATTTTCATCTCACACTCATTTACTCATCTTGTTTCTGTCTATTCAAAACTTTCTCTAGTTGGGGCGTACATCTCACATAGATCAGACCCAAAATCAAACACATTTTATACTTATTTATTTATTTATTTATTTTTCTGTCTACAACTTCAAAATAATGTTTTCTCCCTCTCTGTTAATTAAATCAAAATATTGGACTTAGTTTTGTGTTTTCTCTAGTTTGATTACCAACTTTGAAAGCAATTATGTGGCAAATTATTTGCTTGCTTTGTTCTGACTACATGTACTTGCATGCATCCATGATGTGGGTTTGCAAAAATGTTTGAACAAAAATTCCAAGTTCCCATTTCCCATTCTACGGTTATAAAAATAAAAATTAAAAAAAAAAAAGGGTTTCTTAACCAAAAATTCATATATGGAATTTATATACTGCAAAATTCGGTTCACCTTCTGTTGGAAAATATGATTTTAGAGGCTTATTTTGGGCCAACTTTGAGCCGAAATTTGAGTGGGGCTCACACGTCTTTTGGTGTGGGTTCAAAGAAGTGACGTGTTCTTTGTCGCATGACAAGTCACACGGTGAAGACGGTTTGTCAGAACCATTTAGGAGTGAATGGGAAGTTGGCGTCGTTTTCGGGTTCGTGGAATAGAAAATTGAAGAGTCAATTGTGGATTTCCTTAAATTAGTTGTCCCACATTAAAACCTTAAGAGAGCTTGTTTATGTATATAAGTTCTAGGTAGACATACTTAGGTTGGGCCCTAAGGGGCACCCCAAGTTTTGTGGAAGGGGAGAGTTATGGATTAAGTGGACTTTGGTTCAAACCACGACACACACACCGTCGCCATCCGTTCAGCCAACCGTGTCGGGGGTTGGTGTGGGTCGAATTAGGTCCTAACATTAATTTTTTCGACAAAATTTATTTGAATTTTTTTGAACAAATGTGTCTTTTTTGAACCAGTTCGAAAGTCTCATCTTGCCCAGCAGATTCAAATTGTTTTCAAACAAATTTAAATCCTACACCTTTTCAATTCAAATTCAAACCTGCTTAGACTTTTCAAACAAACACCACTATGCCTATAAAATAGAGAATCCTTCCAGCAATTTCAGTTCATCCAAAAATCATTTTGCTTCTGTTTTTCTGCTCTCCTACGAATATATTCTTCATGTTAGTTCTTAGAAAATTTCTGAGAGTGTAGAACACAAGTTTTGGTTCGCCGAATAGATTGTTTTTAGTACTAACACAATCTGTGTAAAATCATTGTATTCTAAAAGATAAACACCACTATTCCGTAAACACCTGAGCGGAGCGAATATGTCTAAATGACAGAGTGTCGCACACTCAACTTAATTATTCTTGTACGTGATTTGTTTCGAGAAATAAATTCTGTAAGTAATTTAAATTTATGTGTTAGATTTGTTTCAAATTATTTTATTATACACACAAATTTATACTAACTTAAGAATTCATTTGACATATTGTCATGTGAGTGAAATCATGTTGAGTAAAAATAAATTTCAAACTCATACTTAACCGTTATATATTCATTGATGCTTTACCTATTTTGTACTCTTAGCCCACCAACCCGGTAGTTTGAAACCTCCAAAAAATTTAATCAACCCGCTGGTTTTGAGGATGGACGGATTGGCTATGGATTGAAAAATTCTCCATCCGTTAATAATAATTTTGTTAATGATTTTTCCCAAAAACTGACCCAATCCGACCTCGTGCCCATAACTAATTATCATAATACATTTGTATTTAATACAACAGCCCGTTTTAGAGTATCTCCAACTAAAGTTACAAAATTTAACAAGAAAAATTTTACTTTGTAACCTGACGTGACAGTTTGAAGTATTAAGTTTTGCCAAACACTCCAACAGACTTTACAAATGTTAAGTTGTTTGGTGTTTGGAAAAAACAGTAATAAATTTTTCGAAAAATTACAAAAAAAAATCTCAGAATTTGGCGTATTTTTCAAATTAAACCCTAAGGTTTTAATTTGATCAATTTAAACCCTATATTTCATTCCATGTCACAATGTGCCCCCTCCATCAATCTAACGGAAAGCGTCAAAACTCACCCAAAACGTTCTAAAACTACATCGTTTCACCTAAGAAGGATTTATATGACATAAATAAAGTAATTGAAAATTAAATAATAATTAAATAAAGTCTAAAATTGAAAATTAAATTGATGAATAATGTTATCATCATTGAAAATTATATGACCTTAATAAGTAACTGAAAAAATTATATCAAATAAATATTTTACCATAACTTTTAACTCCCCATGTAGTTAAAAAAATATAAATTTGCAAATAAAATAATAAGTGAAAATTTATTTTATTATTATTAGTTCAAAAAAATAAGTCATCATAATTGTATGTTTATTCTACTTTTATCTATTTTTATTAAAAAATTAATTGGTCATAAAGTATAACTCTCTTCTTTTTTCTTTTTTTTTTCTTTTCTTTTTTTACAAGTTTGTACTCACAATGATTAAAAAAAAAAAAAACGAATATGATAACCTGTTTTTTGAACTAATAATAATAATAATAAAATAGTTTTTCACTTATTATTTTATTTGCAAATTATTTTTTTATTTTTATTTTTTTTAAACTATATGGAGAGTTGAAAGTTATGGTAAAATATTTATGTGATCATTTTTTCAATACTTAATAAGCTCATATAACTTTCAATAATGATAACATGATTTATCAATTTAATTTTCAATTTTAGACTTTGTTTAATTGTTATTTAATTTTCAATTATTTTATTTGTGTCATATAAACCCCTCCCAGGTGAAACGACGTTGTTTTGGGTGAGTTTTGACGTTTTTCGTTAGATCTGCAGACGGAGATGGACAAAGGGACCACATTGTGAAACAGAATGAAATATAGGGTTGAAATTGATCAAATTAAAATCTTGGAGTTTAATTTGAAAAGCACGCCAAACTCTAAGGTTTTTTTTGTAATTTTTCCTAATTTTTTTTAAATAGTTTGGTGTTGCCTGGTCTCTGTGTGCAGGGTTGGCCTTGATAGAGGCGCTTCGGATCCCCAAATTTAAATAAAATTTAGGGGCTCCCAATCTGAAGGAGATATTATGTCGTATTATTTTAAATTTATGTCAAAATTAAATTAACACTAACTCAACTCATTTATTTTTTATATTATCGTATCTTGTCATTTTCAGTTCTCGTTCAATTAATGTGTCATGTCAAAACTTTTACTCTTAATTAAAGTACTAAGTGTGTAGTGAGATTAAAATTTTTTCCATAAGTTAAATTTTATGAAATTAATCTCTATTAAATAAAATTATTCAATAGAATGTTTGATTCAACTTAATTGCATTTTCCCAATTTTTTTTTAAAAAAAGTATGCCCTATTATTAATAATATATATATATATTAGCCTTAAATTCTTATTTTACATAATTTTTTATGCAGATAGATGGAGTTACATACAAAATTTTAAAAATATCATCATACCTTTTTTTTATTTTTATTTTTTTATCTAAAGGGTCTGATTCAAAAGTTCACTTAGAGCTCCAAATAAGTCAAGGCCGGCCTTGTCTATGTATGGCTGGGCGTACATTGATCCGGAGTTTCCCGCAAGGGTTCCTCATCATCCCCCCCCCCCCCCCCCCCCCCCCAAAAAAAAAAAAGTATGGTATTTGTTACACCTGTTGAAAACAAACATACTACCTTAATCTTAAAATATTTTGACATTTTTACTATTTGTTATAATTGGTAGAGGTGCTCTCAATATATATATATATATTATTACTTTGCTTTGCATTTCCTTGTTGGTCTTGACTTGAGCTTATCTCTTCAATGTCTTTTGGTACTTATGTAAAGTTTTGACACTGCCTACACTGAGTTTGCTATGTACGTCTCTTAAATTGATTCTATTTGGCATGAGACTTATTAGTAAGAATTATTATTGCTGTGTATGTTGTGTTGGTTGATTCTCGGACATCTTAGGCTTTTTGAACAAGTTGTCTCAACCTAAAATAACTTTTATCCACAGGTTGATATTGATAAAGAAGGCAATGGTGGGTATGATGGATCCAATTCTAGCGCGGTTGAGGGAACTATGGAACCTGTGGGACATTCGTGTGCTAGTTCTCCTTAGTCTCATTTTACAAATCATTCTTTTTGTGTTTGGTAATCGCAGAAAGTACATGTCATCTATGTGGATCAACATCTTTGTTTGGTTGGCCTACCAACTTGCTGATTTGGTAGCAACTTTTGCGCTTGGCAATCTCTCTCGTGCCAAAGGTAATCATAATGTCGAGGACAGTAACAATATATTGGCAGCAACATGGGCATCCTTGCTTTTGTTACATCTTGGTGGGCCAGATACCATAACAGCTTATTCCTTGGAAGATAATCAATTGTGGTTGAGGCACTTGTTTGGACTGTGTGTTCAAGCTACCCTGGCAATCTATGTTATTCTTATGTCTTGGAGAAAAAATTCTTGGTTTTCGTATTTGTCACTCCCAGCATTTGTGGCTGGAATTATTAAGTATGGGGAGAGAGTGTGGGTTCTCAGGTCAGCAAGCAATGACAAATCGGGAGGCATTGTGCCATTTGATAATGATCTAGTTGCTGTAATTCATGATGGTCGTACCACTGGGGAGGACAAATATGTAAGTGCTCTAGTTATGGCCAAGAAGTTGGTCAAGGAATTTAAGCGTTATATGGAGAACTACGACACTGGAAGATTTCCTTTTAAATTGCCTTCCAATCAGTCGTCCAACAGGGTGCAATGGAAGGACAAGTTCACGAGTGATGATACATATTTTTGGGATGCATTGGAGGTCGAAACTGGACTTATGTACGATTTGTTCTATACAAAGGCGTCCATAACGTATACCAAGTGTGGGGGTTTTACGCGCCTCATCAGCTTCGGTTGTACTATGTCTGCGTTGGTAGGATTGTTTTTGATTATATCCAGGAAAGAGAAGTGGCATAACGAGCACTACCACAACAACCTCATGATTGACATTATCATCACATGGGTGTTGCTTATAGGAGCTCTAGCATTGGAGATCTATGCAGTGATGGTAATATTATCCTCTGATTGGACAATGCTTTGGCTAATTGAGCACAAGAAAGGAGAATGGGTAATCCATTTGAGACAAAAATTCCCTAAGTTTTACCAAAAGAAGAAATGGTCTAAGAAGGTAGGGCAATTTGACCTACTTGGTTTTTGCTTCAAAGAAGACAAGCCTGCTAAGTTTTCTTGTATACTTGGACTTTTCAGATTTCAAGATAAGTTCAATGGATACATGGATCAGACTTGTGTGGACGTACCTCCTGTTGGAAAATTTGAATTTGAATTTAAATTTACTCCAATGGTTGTGTCTCTTGAGATGAAAGGGTGTGTCCTTTTGAAGGATCACAACCTTTCAGAAGAGCCACTTTCAAGTCTTTATATTCCATGTCCCTCACTTCTTTTTGAAACAGAGAATGGTCATTCTTCTTCACTTTACATTTATTCTTCATATTTTTTGAGTCTAATTTTTCCTATAAAGAGAGTACATGCACAGCAAAGTTCGTTAGGCTTGCAATAGTAGTGCTGCTAGTGCAAGACATTGATCGTTGTATCCTGGGAGATAGACGTCCATTGAATCCTAAGCACCGGTGGGGAGGACGAATCTGTCTTAAGAAAAGAGTGTCACACACTCGACTCGATCATGTTTTATCTTTTTACGTACTGTAAGTTTTATCACATTATTATGTTGATTTATTTCAATTTTTGGTTTTGCCAAAAAAAAAAAACGTTTGCATAATTTTAAATTATATTTTCCATATAGTTTGGTATTATTTTTCCCACAATCTTAAGACAGATTTGACATGTTTATGGTTTTAGGAAAATAAAATTATTTATTATTGTAGAACTGGAAACTTGCAGCATGAATAGATCTTACCATGATAAATATTTGTTTCTGTGATGTTAGTCATCATTCGAATATATGGTATTATAAAAAAAAAAAAAAAAATGATTTGTTCAAATCCCTTATGTTTTGTGCATTGTTTATTTGGAAAACAAATGGCGTTTTTGTGTAGATAATTGTTTGAAATTTACTTCCATGCACCTGTGGGTTTTGAAAACGGTTTGCTTTAATCAGGGAAAAGTGGAGAACACAATTGTATAGTGCCCGTTGAATTGCTTATTGATTCATGGAAAGAATAAGGACCCATACCTCTTTTTCAAAATCATGATTGGTGATTTGGTGTCGGTTCAAGAAGTTTTGGGTTTGGTCCCAACACCTTTACACACCCATTCCCAAAATGTATGGTAACTGCATACTTCTTAATCTAAAAAAAAAAAAAAAAAAAAAAAAAAAAAACAATGTTTCCAAGGGTCTGTTTCGGATGGGTGGCCTTTTGGGGTTTGGAAGTGTTGAGAATTTATGCTGCAATTTTATGTGTAAAATGTTTGAAGGTTATGTTTTGAGATTCGGTTTCTCTCAGAAATCTTCCCCTATGAGGAAGAAGATCCATATGATAGGAAGTGCCATATGACACTCAATACAGCAGCAGTATACAATGGTCTCTCCAGATTGTCGTTTAATGGGTTGGCCCCACTGTTATGTTTATTTATTTTAAAATCTTTGTTTTGGATTTAAGAAAAGACCCACATGATTTAGTATATAATATTTGTGGAAGTTTCATAAATTCTGTTCTACTAAATTCTGATTCTAGTATTAATTTTTCAAAATACTGATTTTTGAGAACATGGTTGTTGCTAATATGATTTTCAACCGAAATACAAATTTTATTTTTATTTTTTCTGTGCATCGTTCCAGTCAGGTCGTATTTTCTGTTTCCATCTATTTGTTAATGTATGGAAAATAGAATTAGTTTTTTTTTTTTTTTTCCCTTTGTGATATGAATTATTATTCAGTGCTACTCATTTGCAAATATGATAAATTGCTTTGTGTATAAGGCAGTTAAACTATTATGATTGGTTTTGTACCAACAATGATTGTCTCTTCTTTCTAGATATGCCTTTTGAATAGAAACAACTATTCAGTTTTTTGAAGTGTTTTTGCACAGATCATAATTGAACCAACAGGTTTTTAGCACGCTTTTGTGGTGTGAATTAATTTAACAGTATGTAAATTTTGTTTTGTATTCTTACAATCTTATCTAATTCTGTTTATGTTGGCTGTTCATTTGTGGAACATATATGTATGTCTCTATATTTATGGCTGTTGGTGGTTTTCTTGAAAAGTTGTGTAACTTCTTTCCATGTTGATAGAATTGATTGATTAATTTTATGATTAAAGTTTAATTGAAAATATTTTGTATACAAATATATATATTGTGAAATTTTCAATTAATATGTGATTGTGATGATGACATCATCAATGAATTTCTTTTGGACTTTTATGAGAAAATTGAAAGATTCTCATTGACTATGGTCAATTGTCAATATATCTAATGATATTTTGTGATGATCCAAACCACTGCTATACATTTCTATGCACACCATTTAATTGGCAAAAAGTTTGATGACTCTTTTGTCATGATTATTATTTTGTTAATAATCAAGTTGAAAGTTTTTTTTTTTTTTTTTTTAAAAAAATAAACTTTGACTTAAGTTGTCATTATTTATTATGAAACTGATTGAATCATGTTGTTTGTGCTAATTTATGTATTATCACAAATGTGGGGGAAGAGAGATTCCATGTCTACATATGTTGTAGAGTTGACAATCAATTTATGATGTCATCATTTTGGTATGCGATGTATTATAAATGGATGTCAATTATTTATCAAAGTATTGATAAAAATGTGAACTTATGTGTTTTGACATATAAGGAATTCTAATTATTCTTTGGAATAAAAGATTAAAATTGGTGTGGTGACTGATAACTCCGTAATGAAATATTATAAGTTAAAATATTTCATGGGTAAAAGACACTTTGGTAGTTGTCAACGTAGTCAGCAATACTGGATAAGACAAATAAAATGTAAATGTATTTATACAGTGATATTTATATTCCATGTTGAGATTGGAATTAAGAGTTGCAGTAAACAAAAAGAATTTAATCATGGTTGAAGAAATGTTATTGGACAAAGTGTTGTGGCCACAACCTGTTTTAGTCATTTCTTCTTTGTACTGCAAAAGCAAGTTATGAAGTCTAATTGTTTTTAGACAAATTAGTATTGTGATTATATTCACAAAACAGTTTACATCTTGTTATTTAGTTCAAGCACGCCAATTAAAGATATATTCTGATTTATCTCAGAATTGTGGGGGTGTATTAATATTTGTGTATAATTATACACCAGCAAGAGAAATTAAGTTTCCTTGGAATGCTTAAAATGTGGGGGTGCTTTGAGGATTTTACCAAAGTAACGGTTCCGATTGTAGGTCCACAAAGAATCTCAATTCTTTCTATAGGACAAAGTTGGAGTAGAAGCAAATATGGTTTCATTAACTCCTAAGGAACAACTCTATGTTTATTATTTTAAATTTGAAAATGGGAGTGACATAGAGTAACGGTAAGTCTCGATGTAATCAAAGACTTAATACCGTAGGACATTTGCTTTCAGTTGTAAATATTGTCTAAGGATAATATAATGGATCCACCAATGATATATAATTGAGAAGGTCAAATGAAAAATAGCGGCCGCTAAGCAAAAGTTTGACCAGAGAGCAAATGAGGGAAAGTTTATCGAGGGGAATGTGATTAAAGCCTATTACACCAGAGTCATCATAATGGTAACCCTACTTAGATGACTGGAGATCCCAAAAACTAAGTTCAAAGGGACAACTAAGTTATGTGTGGCTCGCCAGAAATCACTAAAGGAGTCCATCTCCTATCCATTCCTATGATGAGAGTGATATCTGCAACATGTGTTGTATGCAGGGAACTTAGGATAAGCTATGCTTTTAATGATCACTTATATCTTGAAAACCCTAGAGGGGTATCTTTCAAGAGGAGTATTATAGAGACTCGAAATAAGGATCACCTATATGAGTGTGAAGGGGCCGCTTCTATGAGAATTGATAAGGCTAAATTCTCTAAAGCACTCAAGAAACACCAGGACTTGCCCAAGGCCAAAACGGGCACAACCGTGAGAACTAAGCTGTGTTTGAAAATATTCTGTGTGAATTCTATTGTCTTGGCTTACACAAACGGCTGAACAGTTCAAGGCATCACGTCCACTGATTAGCTAGTAAGTCCGATAGGCTTTCACTAGGGAAGGTTCAAAGCCGAAAGCTACCTATCCCGATGCAGGATATTTCCATAATGTACTCTCTCTTTGTCTGCATGTTGTTGCATGTCCTTTCCGTAAATTTTATTCATGTGGGGGATTGTTGGAAAATTTGAATTTGAATTTAAATTTACTCCAATGGTTGTGTCTCTTGAGATGAAAGGGTGTGTCCTTTTGAAGGATCACAACCTTTCAGAAGAGCCACTTTCAAGTCTTTATATTCCATGTCCCTCACTTCTTTTTGAAACAGAGAATGGTCATTCTTCTTCACTTTACATTTATTCTTCATATTTTTTGAGTCTAATTTTTCCTATAAAGAGAGTACATGCACAGCAAAGTTCGTTAGGCTTGCAATAGTAGTGCTGCTAGTGCAAGACATTGATCGTTGTATCCTGGGAGATAGACGTCCATTGAATCCTAAGCACCGGTGGGGAGGACGAATCTGTCTTAAGAAAAGAGTGTCACACACTCGACTCGATCATGTTTTATCTTTTTACGTACTGTAAGTTTTATCACATTATTATGTTGATTTATTTCAATTTTTGGTTTTGCCAAAAAAAAAAAACGTTTGCATAATTTTAAATTATATTTTCCATATAGTTTGGTATTATTTTTCCCACACCTCCTAATTTATATAGCACAGTTTTAGATTACTTTCATTATTGGAGTAGTCTGACTGTAGTAAAACTAGATCAGGTTGCTCAAGCTAGCTTAGTATCCACCGTGAAGGTCTTAGATCCTCATCTCCCAGCTTTTTACGAGCTAATCGTTATTTTTCACTTGGCAACAGAAATATGCTACCATTTGAAGTTGAATGATATTGCCCAACAAGGTGTGAACTCCTCTGGACATGATGACCAAATTAAGGAAACTTGCAGAACTTTGTCGCATTACATGATGTATCTTCTCCTCACGTGCCCCTCGGCGTTGCCCATCGCTCTATCAACCACTGAGTTAGCAGACTTGATCCATGATCTCAAAGTGTTTCTCAAGGATGGGCGAAATGTAAAAGAAGTTTGTGAAATGTTGATAAATCATTCCATACAACTACAAGACCCCCTCAATCTACAGCGCATACTACTTGTTACACAAAAATTTGTGAGAAACTTCATGGGTTGGCAAAGGTTGAAATCCCTGTGGTTGGGAATGTTGTGTTATGCAGCAATTAAGGGGCAAAAAAATCATCATCTTCAACAACTCAGTCAAGGAGGTGATTTTCTCACTTTCTTGTGGTTCTTTATACCGCAATCTAATATATTGGATAGAATTGACACTGCGAAAGTATGCAGGCATATAAATAATCAAGTGACACAACTTATTGCAAGCAATATTGACAGTTATGTTGCTTAGATATATTATCAGTATAGGAAAGATTGCATCTTTTGGAGGTTATGCCTTTTGCCATCTTGTGGACAATATGGGGAATGCTAGGAATGTTTGCATCTTCAATAATCAGCAGGTAATTGAATGGGAATCAATAGCAGATCTTGTGAAGACCAGAATGGCCTTTTGGTTGAAGCAAGAATGGAAGACAAAAGATTTCACCATCAATGAGTTCATCTTCAAGTTGCAACATGTCAGGGGTAAATAGGTAATGGCTCTCTCTATTGTGAAAATTTGTGGATGTCTGGGAATCCTTAACTTCAATATTAGTGAACTATAGATTTTAGTTTTAAGTGATTGTATAATAAGTGATTTTAGATTTCAGTTTTAAGTGGAAGTTGTAATTGTGTTTGGTGAAAAATAAATTATAACATTTAGTAACAGTGTTTGGTAAAAAAGTGGTTTTTTTAAAAGATAATGGTTGGCCTAATAATTCAAAATTAACAACATCAATGTAAAGTACCGTACATACTGTCAAAGTTGGGAAGGGTTGTGTGAATCTACTTTGTTTTTCTTTGTTTTGGCTGCTAGTTTCAATGCTAGCATTGGAAGGAATTGGTTTTTGATGTTTTGTTTTAATTGATCACTCGTCAATTGTATGGGTTGCTTGGGGTTGGTGCTAAGTATGATGCTTGTCTCCTCCCTTCTATTGATGTTTTTGCATGTATCTTTGTGTATACATTATCCTCATCAATAAAGTTTTCTTTTTTCGCAAATAAAAAAAGTATTGTACATACATTTATTTCACATGATTTAACTATGGAAGAAAAATTAAAACAAAAATCAGTCAAATATCAAACATCCAAAAGAGTGTAATTGAACCCACCCTCGATATGTGCAAATACTCATTCATTAATGGGTTCATACATTAATGGATTTGTAACAACTAAACAAAAAGGAAAAAAAAATGTATGTCAAGCTAAAATAACCATCTATGTGAGAACCCGAATATAAAAATTAAGTAAATAATTAAATAATAATATTACAATCTCAAATATTTTAATGGTGAATTCTAAGGTACAAATTAAATATTATTAGAGGATCTTTTAATTAATTTTAAACTTAAAATAAATTTGTGGTGAAAGCATTTAATTTAGAGGCAAGATTTATTTTTATTTTTCTTAAAAAAATATTGAGGGCAAGTTAGTAAGTATATTTTGTTATAATAATAGTTATATTTTATTTAATTAATGTGTTAGAAAATAAATTAATATAAAGATAATATTTTAGGGCCTTTTTGTGTAGATATATAAAGTAACCCTAAGTTGTCTAATACAATATATAACAACCCTAGGGTTCCTAATCAACACTATAGCAGCAACAGGAGGCAGCCACGGGGAGAGAGAGAGATTGAGAGAAGAGAAGAAGAGAAAAGAATGGTTGCAAACAAGGAGGAATTTTTGGATGTGGTGGGTCTTTATCTTTCTTCTTCCTTTTGGTTTTGTTTTTATCCTTATTCCATTATTATTTTATTCATTCATGGAGGTTGTAGGTTTATATATTTTGTATATATATATACTCTTAAGAAATTTGAGGAGTTAAATTCATGTATAAAGAATGGGCATTATTATTAGTTAAAAAAATTCTGTGCATAATCACGAACTTTAAAAATCAAGAAAATCATATCAAACGGATGAATTTTGAACTAAAATTTTTACAGTAGATCAATTACATATTGAATTGCATATCTGAATTTTTTCATAATTTTTGGGAGTCAAAATCCATATAAATTGAGGTATTCAAATCTGTCCAGGAAACCAGTCCGAAACAGTAAATTCGGGAGTGTTGTTCTCTTTGGGTATAAATCCAAAAATTATCAAATTAGTGTCATTAGAACCGGTTACGAGTCTAGTTTCGTACGTTTTTGGCCTTGAATTGATTGCTTGTGTATATTAAGAGAACCGTCAATTTCTTTAAAGTGCTGCAGAAAACAACCTGTTTGGATATGTTGGGATATAATAAATTGTAGATAATTATTTTGACAAGAAAATCAAGTGAAACCAATTAGGTTTGAAACTTAGGATATATTAGATCATATCTGGAGGCTATTGGAATTTTTCGAATAGCGTGGAGTGGGTTTTGTAATTTTCGAAGTTAGCGAATAGGTTGGGAAGGCTTGTTTGAAATTCTGTTTTATCTTAAAGTCGCAATTAATTAAGTTTTGACCAGAACCCATGTCTTGGGTGATTTTAAACCTTGAAGAACATGAACTTAGGTAATATTTAAGAGTAACGGTGAGTTGGGTTGAGCCGGGTTAGTGCGCTTTAGTTGAGGTTACTTAGTTCCTAATTTTTTTAGTATTTTTAAATTAGTTGTGACGTGTAGTTTTTATACTTGGTTCAGGGCACTAGTTGGACTTTTACACTCTATTCGATTCAAGGATTATATTATTTCGTTTCCAGGTGAGTAGTTCCATGCTACATATTTTTATAAATGTTTCCCTACCCTAAACTGTTGGAAAATTAAATTATTGTTTTAAGACTAAATTGCTTTGATAAATTATTTATATTATCAATGGAATCAAATTATTTCTGAAACATGTGTGAACTTGGCATACTGTAAACTATTTGTTTTGGTCTCATGTTTATAATGATGAACTACCATGTTTTGCGAAACTGATGTGTATTGATTATTGGGACCATATGTGTATTTAGTCCAGGGAACTTATTCCACTGTGTGCGGTGACTCTGGCCACTAGGGAACAGATCCGGGTTGGGCCGTAATGACTCTAGTGCTCAACGATTGTAAGGAAAAGACCTTTAAAAACAACTAGGTGACCTTCAATTGGATTGTCTTTGAGAAAAGACCCAGGTGCCACCCTGAGGATGACTCTTAGTTCGATTTTGGATCCAACGGGGCTTGTAGCCTTGAGAACTGTGTGGCATATTATTTGTTTTTCTTGGTACCCAGAAAATTATTGGTGTTCATGTTATAATCTGTTTTAAGTGGAAAATATCATTTATCATGTTCTTGCCAGACATAAGTATTTTAAGTGTTGAACTGTGAAACCTTCTTTTTGAAACAGATTGTATTTACCAAACTGTATGCCAATCTAGTTTCTGTGATATATATCTTATTTTGGAATTTATCCCTGTTTTCAAAACTGTATTTACTATCCATGTTGCTACTCATTGAGCTATCAGTTGACTTAGTTTTTATCACTTCCAAGTGTCAAAAGGACTTAGGGTGGACTCGTGGCGTAGCTGAGACTCAATTGCATGGACCTCTAGGGCATTTATTTAATTTGTTTTAGGCTGTTTGTCGAGTTTTGTGCATACATTGTGGCTGGGTTTTATTTAGAATTATTTTATTTTGTGGGCAGTTTGTGTCCCATTTAGTATAAGTATATATATATATATATATATATATTTTTAGGAAGTTGGTTATGACTTGTTTTTCACTTGTGGTATGTCACTAGATTGAGTGTTGATTTATTTATTTCTGGGCTATCATTACATTTATTCTTTATGGTTTTGGGTTCATGTTTAGGCTTACGTGTGCCTTGGGCTAAGTCCCTGTGGGCCACGGCCGGTCATACCCGGATTTGGGGTGTGACAATCTACATTGGTAATTTCTATGCTACATAACTATCTATATTACCTGTAGTAAGTTGTGTCACCATATTATTTATTTGTCTGCCCACTTTCGCAACATCAATCCTATCCAATATATTAGATTGGGGTATAAAGAACCATAACAAAGTCAGAAGCTGACCCCCTTGTCTAAGCTGTTGAAGATGATAATATTTGTCCCCTTTAATTGCTGCAAACCCTAGAATTCCCAACAACAAGGATCTTAATCTTTCTTATCCCAAGAAATTGTAGACTAATTTTTGAACAACAAGTAGCATGCGGCGTAGACTGTAGGGGTCATGTAATGTTATAGGATAATCTTTTAACATTTCACAAGCTCTGCTTACATCCTTCTCATCCTTGATGAGCACTTTGAGATCATGGATCAAGTCTCCTAACTCGGTGTCTGAAAGAGTGATGGGCAACGCTAAAGGGCACATGAGGAGGAGATACATCTTGTAATGCGACAAAGTCTTGCATGTTTCCCTATTTTGGTTTTCGTGTCTAGAGAAGTTAGGACCTTGTTGGTCATAATATTCAACTCCAAATGGTAGCAAATTTTTGTTGCCAAGTGAACAATCATGATTAGCTCGTAAAAAGCTGGGAGATGAAGATCTAAGACCTTCATGGTGGATATTAAGCTAGCTTGAGCAACCTCATCTAGTTTTACTACACTCGAACTACTCCAATAATAAACGTAGTCTAAAACCGTGTTATATAGATTAGGAGGTACAACCACATGAGTCTTATGCGTGTACCTATCAAAATTTTCTTGAAGTCCCAACAGCTTAATTATTCTACCACTACAAGAAAACATAGCAGGCTTATTTTCTTTGAAGCAAAAACTCAATAGGTCAAATTGTCCTACCTTTTTAGACCATTTCTTTTGTTTGTAAAGCCAAGGGAATTTTTGTCTCAATTGGATCACCCATTCTTCTTTCGTGTGTTTAATTAGCCAAAGTAGTGCCCAATCAAAGGCTAAAATTACCGTGACTGCATAAATCTCCAACGTTAGAGCTCCTACTAGCAACACGCCTGGGATGGCGATGTCAATCATGGAGTAGTCTTAGTAGTGCTCACAATGCCACTTCTCTTTATTGAATGTAACCCAAAACAATCATACCAACATAGACATAGTACAAACAAAGCTGATGGAATGCATAACGCATCCTCGCTTGGTGTAAGTTATGGATGCCTTTGTATAGAATAAATCATACACAAGTCCCATTTTGACCTCCATTGCATCCCAAAAATATGTATCGTCACTCGTGAATTTTTCCCTCCATTTCACCCTTGTTGATAGCTAATTGGAAGGCAATTTAAAATGAAATCTACCAATGTCATAGTTCTCCATATAACGGTTAAATTGCTTGACTAACTTCTAGGCCATAACTAGAGTGCTTACATATTTCTCCCCCACTGTGGTACGACCATCAAGACTTACACCAACTAGATCATTATTGAATGGTACAATATCTCCCGATTTTTCATTGCTTGTTGACTTGAGAACCCACACTCTCTCCCCATACTTTATAATTCCAGCCACAAATGCTAATAGTGACAAATATGAAAACCAATAATTATTTCTCCAAGACATAAGAATGACATAGACAACCGTGGTAGGTTGAATGCCCAATCCCATCAAGTGCCTTAACCACAACTGATTATCTTCCAAGGAATAAGCCGTTATGGTATCTGGGCCGCCAAGGTGCAACAAAAGCAAGGGTGCCCATATTGCAGGCAATACATTTTAAGTGCCATTACACCATCAAAGTTAAAGACTTTCAGTGACACTTCAATGTCATGGTAGACACTATTCGTGACGCTATCAAGTGCCATTAAAGAAGACTTACAATCTAAAAAATGCCACTATATGAATTTTTAATGGCGCTTGTTATGCCACAATTGATATTTTTAACAACTTCGTAAATGTCACTAAATCCAATTCATTTGTGCCATTAAATGGATATAAGTGCCATTAGAGTTTATTCTAGGGACACTTTGCAAAGCTACTACCACTACTACGAAATGCCACTTATATGTTCTTTTCATTGACACTTTTAAAAGCTATAACTAAACATGCGTAAATGCTAGTTAAAATTGAATCAATTTTATAAAAAATTAAATATTAATTGCCACATCCTACATTAATTTGACATCCATTCATCCTATAATATTTTCATAATAATAAACAAATATTACCACCATAGGATCATCACATCAAAAACAAAAAAAATTCAAACTACAATCATTTTTTTTATCTAAAAATATAAATTTGTTTATATTGCAATACAAATCATAATCAAAATTATAAAATATTATACTACACTAACAAAGTTAAAGCAAAAAAAATATATATATATTTAAAAGAAAATTATTCCAACTATAAGTTTTGAAAAGCCATAGTGATATCCATCTTCCAAAGAGACAAATTATCAAAACGAATTCAGTTCCCAAATTCTCAACCTCACTTGTGTAAATATTCTTGGCTAGCATCCATAACTTGCGAAATTTGCATCCAAAAGATAAATATATAAAGGTAATTGAAAATATAGTAAGTTAATATAAATTTGTTAATGAAATTAGTATTTACGAAAGAAATATACCACAAATGGAGCAAGCCAAACAATATGAGCTCCAATAACTTGTCCAATTGTTTTGATAAGTCCATATGATTGGATCAAGCTCTCATTAGGTTTGACTGTCACTTGAACATGTACCTCCCATAGTCAGGTCCTAATTCTTTCCCTTCTACTTCTTTAGATGGGTATGTGCTTTTAAGTACTCTAATTATAACTGTTTATGTTGGCCTAATAATTCTTTTTAGAACAACTATATCTCCCACCTGTAAATCAAGATTTAACTACTTAAGTAATTATATATTTGCAATCAATAAATAATATTTAAAAAATAAACTAGTACAAAGTACCAGAGTGAAGATAATCGCAACTAAAAGTGATATGCATTTATCTAGTAGATAAGCAAGCCACATGATTTAATCGCTTAATCAGGACTTTTAGAAATACTATGTTTACGAATACAAAAAAAAAAAACAAACAAACAAACAAACAAACAACAACATAGATGGGGCTTTAGAATCTTTCTTGAAGTGATGATGTGAAAAAAGATTTGTATTATTTTGTCATCTTATTCATCCTTACAAAAAGAAAAATGGTAAAAATAAAAAATAAAATAAAAACAGAGCAAAATAATGCAAAATCCCATTGAAGCATTTAAACAAACACTTGTAAGACATTATATAAAAATCACAACATAAATACAATAATAGTAAATCACAACTAACCTTTTATATTAAAAGATGAAAATTAATAAATTTATGAGTTAAAAGGTTAGATTTTATAGAGTTTTATGCCTAAACCAAGAAGATCATAAATAAGTGACAAAGATAGAGGTATTGTGTGTGTTTGATGAGAGTGAGAAAGAGAGAAAAAATACCTAATGAACTCTGATCGTAGAAGATGAAAACACAGCAAATTTGTGGTATAGATGGTAGATAAGGATGACATGAAAATATAGCAAATTTTTTTTATACACTTTTTCTCACCAGTACTCAAATAAAACAAAAATTCTTGGGGTCATAGTGGATTATTCGGAATTTATCTATGGATTCCTAGTTTATTTTAATTTTATATATCCATGAGTGTAATTACAATCATAATATATATATATATATATATATAAACCCTAAACCTTGCATACACAACTAACCAAAATAATTGAAATCAATCCATCAACTTTATGCCAATACAATATCAATCCAACATCAAATAAATAAAATAAATAAATAAATAAAAACAACGAAATAAATATAAATTAAGAGAAGTGGGTTTTGCACTAACAATTATTTTTCAAAAATCAAAAAAATAATTGAAGAATTAATGAAGCCACCAAAATAAAGCCCTAACTTTTTTTTTTCTTCTCTCATCCCCTCCCGCCGTCTCTCTTTTTCTCTCGGCTTACTCTTTCTCTCTCTCGGTGGCTGCTGCTCTTTGTCTCTGGTTTTGATTTTTTTATTTTTCTTCTTTCTTTTTCTTTTCCTTTTCCTAATAACAGCTATTGGATAATTTTCACCGTATTTAATGAAAGAAATTCTGTTTGTATACTAAACAACAAACGAAATACAGAAGAAATATAGGAAAGGAGAGAGTTTATTTGATTACAAAAATCAAACCAAAAATATAAAATAAATAAATAAATTAAGATTTTTATTTTGTTACTAAAACAAAATCAAAATCTGAAACATGAAAATAATAAAATAGAAAATAAATTAATTACTTATCAAATTAATTTTTTGAACAAATTTTCTGATCAAATCCAGTGTTTAACACTATGTCTTTAAGACAGATTTGTCCTCTCCACAGTGCTTTCAGATTGTGGGCATCTATCTCCTAAGATAAAATGATCAACAGCAAACAATAGCAGCACTACAAATTGTTTGCACAACGAACACACTTTGTGTTTACACTCTTTCTTACAAGAAAATAATGCAGCAAAATGTAGAGAGAAATTGCAGAATATTTTGGATGAAAATTGAAGTAAAAACATCAAATGATGGGCTTCCTATTTATAGATGGAGTGGTAGCTATTTAGTTTGAATTAAATAGGTACATATTTGAATGAACAGGTATGGTACTTGTTCGGTTTGAATAAACATATACAAATCTGTTAGGTTCAAATTTTGAACAGATAAAACCTGTATTGAACAGATTTGAATATGTCCGAGTCGGGAAAATAAAACCGGAGCCAATTTTTTAAATTAATTTTTGAATTTAAAATTCCAAAAAATTAGAATTTAATTTTAGAAAATAAAAATCAAATGTTTTTGGCCCAAAATGATAGGTATTGGGCCAGACAAGCCCAACTCAACCACACACCCGCACTAAAGACTAGTCCAACCGAACGTAGAGATAGCGACGACGCGCATGTGTTTATTTTGGGTCCAATAGGTCTAGCCTACTTTGCCCATAACCTCCCTTTCTACAAAACTTGGGTGCCCCTTGGGGCTTATCCCAAATTCCAACCCCAAGCCTTATAAACCTACTCAAAGTTTTCCACCAAATCAATGTGGGACAAGCCTTTATTCAAACTTTTAGAAAATTTCACCAAAAATACCATTTCCATGGAGCTCTCTTTGGTTTCAATTTTCCATTCACCCGATAATAGTTTTGAGCAACCAAATATACCACATGAATTACAACGCGGCATAGAACACGTTACCACTTAGACCTGCCAACTTTAACGCATGGGTCCCACCTAAAAAAATTGGGCCAAAGTTAAAGAAAAAATCTAATTTTTCCAAAACTTTCAAAACCATTTCTAACAACAATCCTAACCTAACCACAATTATATAACCTAATAACTATTATATTATATTATACAAATATAGCATAAATAAAACATACATAAATATGATATATATTTTATCAATATATAAAATAATTTTTTATATAAAAAAATATATATAAATATATAAATATTCGGATTAATTATATATAATTGAATATCATATTGTAGACGTCCCCGAACGCATCCCGGGGAAAGGGGGTGCGAGTCCCCCCCGTTCTGGTTCGATATTGGGTCACTACAGTTTGAAGGACTCAAATGTCACGGTTCTCGATCTTGAACCAAAGAGTCCAAATCCGGCAAATCGTTTTGAGAAAACTGATTTTTTGAAAGAAGTGCCAAACATGAACTGCTTTGCCAAATACAGAGTCGCCACCTAAATATTTTAAAATGGGAAATTTAGGAAATCTTGACTCGGTGCCAAAGGCCACGTGTCCGTCATCACCAAAGTTGCCTCGGCTCGGGAACTTGGGTACGATTGGGGAAGGTCACTTCGTGAGCACCCCCGCTCGCCCGGTCAAAGACTGGCCTCTACTAACCATGATATCTGTTTTTGAAAACATTGTGAGTTCTTATTCCGGTTATTAGCCTAGGTTACTACGTGATGCGCACAGCATACAAGTATAGACTGGGTCGCCTGAATTGGAACAAAACATTTCGTGTTTGTTTGTTTGAAAATGGTTTGATGGTGCTACCCGCAGGTAGGCTAAGACGTGGATTTGCCACCCTCGGGTGGGCTTAGAAAACATGATTTTGCCACTATCTAGTGGGCTTAAAACAAACATTTGATGAATTGTCCCAATCCAGCCAACTCAACCTCCACCCACAGGCATTCAAGGCAGTTATATCACATAAGCATTTAGCCTCATGGTAAGCATGCTATTCATGGCAGCACTCACACGCATGCAAGGATGCTAAAGCATAAAACTCACCGAGTACTCCAAACCAAAACAGAAACTACATTAGAAATCCATGCATGATCCTAAGTATACAGAAAATGCCTAATGCAACACATGCAAAGATGCAAACTATAGCAGGCTCGGCTATTCTAAACATGGCATGTGAAATGCTACAACTAATACGTATTCAATTTGGAATTGAAATACAAATGTAGTTTGTATGATGCGCCGAGCCCGGTGTGTGCAAAACAGATGAATGAATGCAAATATGTTGTCATACTGTATGCTAATTGAAATATGCCCTATCTCTAACCATCATAAGCGGGTAAATAAAAGGGAAGAAAGAAGTGGGGGTTAGAAGACATACATCACACTCACCCACACTTATTACAATTATGCCCTCGCGCAGAGGGTCCGAATAAATAATACAGTCCCGAATAAAAGAATATTACAGTCTGAATATACAGTCCAAATAATATACAAATTCCTAATTAATTAACAAATTAAATAAGAAAGCTGTAAACTGGCATGCAAGCCAGGGGCTGCCTTGACTCCGCTCCGGATAATGAAATGATGCATGTTGGGCTGCCTTGCGCAGAAATCCACTGGGATGCCCCAATTAGCCTCTGTTTGCAATGTTTCTCGAAATGCGTGCCAGACTTCGAAAAGTTACTGATTCTTGATTTTGCTGCAACAGAGAGCAGGAAAAGGGGCATAGCAATGCATTTCACAAATATATGCATGCCTCGATCCTCGTGCCACCAATCACGCATCTCGATGCATGATGGCCGAGGAATCAGATTGCACAACTCAATATAGGATGAATGCAGATGAATGCTACAACAGAACCTAACTCCATCATGGATAATCCGGAGTGTCGGTGACTTGGGAATTGAGACTGTTCGCCACTCGAGTACAGGCGTGCCTCGCTTCCGTGCCCGGGTTAACTCCTATCCCGAACACGATGCAATATGCATGATATGCATGAAATGTAGCTAATATGCAATCCTAACATACACAATGTCATGGAAATGAGATGCCTCGAAATGCGTGCACGCAGGCACGCAAATCGAGGCGATGATCCTAAGGCATGAAATGGCATACGCAATGCAATTGGACTTACACTAACATGAGTAAGCCTCAGCTACACTCACATAAGAGGCCGTCGGATAAAAGTGAAGTGCCTCGAAATGCATGCACACGGGCACGCAAACCGAGGTAATGTAATAAAGGCATGAAACGGTCTAAAATATGATGTACAATGAGACTAAGAATGAGATGTCTCGAAATGCGTGCCCATGGGCACGCAAACCGAGAAAATGGCATACACGATGCAGTGAGACTAAAATGGCATACAGAATGTAAAATGGGCTTACACTAACATGAGAGGGCCTCAGCCACACTCACATAAGAGGCCGATGGATGAAAATGAGGTGCCTCGAAATGCGTGCACACGGGTACGCAAACCGAGGCAATGATTCTAAAGCATGAAATGGCACTCGAAATGCAAATTGGACTTATACTAACATGAGTGAGGCTCAGCCACACTCACATAAGAGGCCGTGAGATAAAAATGAGGCGCCTCGAAATGCGTGCACACGGGCACGCAAACCGAGGCAATGTATTAAAGCATGAAATGACATAGAAAATGATATGCAAACATGCCAATGGATTTTCAGCACTCACAAATAATGCAAAACAGTCCCGAAAGGTGGGGAAATGACACCAAATGCACGGAATGGTCCCGAAATGCGATATTAAGCACCCGAAATGGCCTACAGCCATACTAAACATGCATAATTGGTACATGACACGCAAAACAGTAGCAAGGCAGCCCCAAAATAGCATTTTTTACAGTACAAAACATGACGAAATAGTAAGCATAGATAGGACAACAATGGCATGCAAAAATGGGGGCCAAGAGAGGGGTATTGAAAAAAGTGATGTATGCGATGCTCAAACTGAAAAATTTCCTTCTACAACACTAATGAGGGACCAAAAATATGCACATTTATAGTAGATGACAACCCTCAAATCAGTATGCAAACTTGCTAAAAATGTCATTCAAGAATGAAGCCAACAAAGGCTAGAACATGAGGCATGCCTTACATTCATCAAACAACCTTGGACCCTTAAAAAAACATGACAAGAAGGCCAAAATATGGACATTTTCAGTACTGATGATGGCCGAAAACAGAAGCTAGATAGGCCTAAAAAAGCATGCAAAAATGGGGGCCAAAGAGGGATATAAAGACAAGCACAACATGGAGACCCCCAACAAGGTTGATCCCTTATACAATATTGTAGAGGGACACAAAATAAGCTTATTCACAGTTCATGACATGCTCCAAAACAGAATACACGCAGGTCAAACAAATCATGCAAATTTACGGTAAATATGAGGGATTATGAAGCAAGTGCATGATAGAGAGGCCAAACAGGGTTGAGCCCTTCTTAAATGTTGAAGAGGGGCTCAAAATAGGCCCACTCACAGTTTACATTATGCTCGAAAATAGATCACTCATAGGCTAGAAAAAGCATGCAAAATATTGACATACAAGATGATATTGAAGCAAGTGCACCATAGAGGACTCAAACAGGGTTGAGCCCTTGAACAAACATGAAGAATAGCTCAAAATAGACCTAGTTTCAGTTAAGGTCGGAGCTCAAAACAATAAGCAAATAGGCTTAAGAAATGAGGCAAAAATGGGCTACAAAAGAGGGAAAGTGAGACTTACCCTTGTAGACAAGTCTTGGCTGCCTTTTGCTTGAAGAATGGGAGCCTCTTAGCTGCTGGAAAGCTCTCCTAGCTGCTGGAATGGATTTGTGTGGTAGAGCTAGAAGATGATGAAGAAATGGCACCAAAACTTGAAAGAAATGAAGTTGTATGTATGTATATGCTCCAATCAATCCATGTAATCTCTTCTCTTGAGTTGGGAGGACACTAATGTGTGCAAGAGAGGGAGAGAGGAATCCTTGGCCAAATTGAGGGAAATGAGCTCTTCTTTCCCTCCAAAGGGGTCCCCGGATAAGATATTTTTGGGGGAAAATCAAAGTACAGCTGGAATGCACACATCCCAAGGAAGCAGGCCGGCTAGGCACCTTTACTTCAGGTGGCCGGCCGGCCACCCCCCATGGCCGGCCGGCTAGGGGCAAAATGGTCATTTGAGAATTTCTGGCTGGCCACCAAAGATTGGTGTCCTCCCATGCGTGTACAACAAGACCCTATAGTTGGAAATTGGCAACTCTGAAACAGGAGAAACAACAAGCCACTTTTCATAGAGGTTCAAAAATGGACCAAAGAATTACTGGCCGGCCATGTGTTTTTAGGGTCCTCCCATGTGTGTACAACACAAATATGTGGTTTTGGCTCGAAGAAAATGGCCCTAGGGTGTTCAACATTAGCCCGGAAGTGAGAAAAACGGGCGCCGGGGGACGCTAGAGGAGCATAACTGGTTGCTGAGACAATTGCTAGCCTCCCACCCTCCAGTGACCTTCCTGGTGATAAAACAAAGGTACCTTCCAAAAATGAACAAAAACCGATGCAAAACGAATGCTCAGGGGCCAAAACACGCAGTTCGAGGTCCCGAAAATCGGCCGTTAAGCACAGAAAGTGGTGTTTGGCCACGAAGTGGGTATCTAAGACCCCAGTGTCCCTCGTTATGATAAAACAGAGGTACCTGCCAACAATGAACAAAAACAGATGCAAAACGAATGCTCGGGGGCCAAAACACGCAGTTCGGGGTCCCGAAAACCGGCCGTTAAGCACCGAAAGTGGTGTTTGGCCACGAAGTGGGTATCTAAGACCCCAGTGTCCCTCGAAAGGGATTAAATGAGATGCATGCCAAAAACCGGAGGAATCAGAGATAGTTGGGTGGTCCCGAACCGAGGCACACGGCCTGACGGCTCCGAAAATCGGGAACCGGGCTCCGAAATGGACAAAATGGCTTACGGCCACGAAATGTAGCCCACGTCCACTGAGAGATAGTCTACGGGACCTCTCCCTCCCCTCAAGAAAGGAAACAGAGAAAATCGAGTCTGGTTCGCAAACCGAGGCAAGGCACATAAGAGGGTTCGGAAGTCCGAAGGCAGGGCGCACGGCCGCGACTCTGAGACTTCTGAACGAGCACAAAATGCAACATCACCGAGCGCTCAATCGGTGACGTCTGAGTCTTAAGGTCGGTCAAAAATGGGGTGTCTACACATATTAAATTAATTAAATACTACATTTAATTCTTATGCATTCACGCAATTAATAAAGTCAAAAAAATTTAAAATAAAGTAATAATAACAATAATAAATAATGACATAAGAAAAAATTAGGGTCGTTACAGTTTGTTTCCTTTGAGCTTCCTTATTTCCTTTGTTATATAATATATATATATATATATAATGGTGGAGAATGAGACCAGATGCATCATATGGATTAAGTTTGTTCATATTTTAAATAAAAAAAATAAATATTAATTTTGGTCCTTATATTTTTAATTAAATCAATTGTAACCTGTAACTTTTAATTTTGTGTCAATCTAGTCCAATTAATAATACCGTAAATTCATAGTCAAAATCGAGTTAATTGAAACTACAGGGACAAAAATTTTAAAAACTTTATCATTGTATAGGAGAGCAATTTGAAATTTTATTTTTCTTGTTAAGTCATATAAAGATCAATTTTGTACATGTGGCAAATAAAGTTAAAAAAACATGTTATGTTGAGTTTAGTTTATTTGTTTTTATTTACTTTGTGCATTTTAAAAATTTTGAAAATATATTGGCATTTTTTTATTTTTTCAAAAAAATGCCATTAGATAGCTTGGAAAGTTTTTGGCTTAGTGGTATTTCTCAAAATGCTATAAAATATTTGTTTATGACACTTTTCACCTAATGTCATAAAAATCAATTTGTACCTACCTAGTTTAGTGACATCTGTTGATAAATGTCGCTAAAACAATTTCTTGTGTCATTCTTTTATAAAATGCCATAAAATTGATGTAACATTTCTTTATTAAAATGCTACTAGAGCCGTATATGTTTGTGGTTCTATGATATTTTTCTAAAGAAAAATGTTTGAGGATCACAAAAAGTGTGACTCAAATGGCTCAAATTTGTCAAAACGAGTCGTTTTGGGCTCAAAACTTGCCGAAACGACGTCGTTTTGGCAAATTCGAGCCATTTGAGCTACACTTTTTGTGGCCCTCAACCATTGCCCTTTTCTAAAACGTGTCATCAAATATTGGCATTCTCTAAAAACATGTCACTAGTATAGTGTCACTAAAGTGTGTTTTTGTTGTAGTGCAACCAAACTATTTTGTTTTTAAAAGTGCATTTATTAATGATATTTTCAAAATTTTATTACTAAAAATCTTATTTTTTACTTTTTCTGACAACTTTTTGGTGACAATTGAAATTGGTCTTCTAATATTTTTTGTGACAAAATTTTCACTTTTGTTGTGAATTCTCACAATAATGGTGTTTAATATTTTTATTCTATGTTTGGTGAGTTTGAAACGACAGGAATTCCAATAAAGTGTGCTCCCCCGTAAGCCCGTTTCCTTGAAGCCACCTATAAAGGCCTCTCGCTAAGTCACCATAAATTATTAAGGGAAATTTTTGTATTGCCCAGAGTATCATTATGTAATTATTTGCCATAATATCCCTAACATTAATGATATTTAGATACTCTAACCTACAAATATATAGAAGGGCAAATTATGCTTTTGATCATTAAGTTTTACTCAAATTTTATTTTCTTCCGTCATGTTTCAATTGCAATAATCTTAATCTTATATTTTTGGGCAAATTTTAATGTGATCCTTTTATTAATATTTATTTGCTACTATGTATTTTAGCTTGAACCCAAAAAGAAAAAAGATTTTATTAAAAAAAATTGTAAAACTAAAATTGGAAACGTTTCATGAAGCACTTGTAAAATGTGCATGCCAAACACAAGAAAGTCCTTACTTTGTAGAAAATATGCACTAGATATCCAATTATGGGGTTTTGGAAGTCCAAAACTATAATTGATTCTTAACACTTCTAAAATTCTCCACAAAACTGTCAATTCTAAACAAATTAAAACAAACTCATACTCTCAGCACTCCCATACGCAAAACCAGCGTAGCTATATTTCTCTGAATCTAAAGAAATTTTTTTTTTTTAAAGAAGGGTGAGCTTGACAAATTGGCAAATAACTATCATTGCTAACTAGACAAAGTATGCAGAAAGTAATCGATAAGTAAAGAGTGTTTTCTAACAATTCAATGGTTGAAACAATTTATTTTCAAGCTAGATCCATGGCTAAAAAAAAGCGGAGTACAATGACACAATTTATTTGAATAGACGGTAAAAAATCCAATGTGAAAATTTATATATCAAAACAATGGTTGATAGTTCAATTAACAAAACTCATGTCTTAAATGACTACGGTCACATTACCTCATGACAAGGCTTAGAACAACACATAGGTCAGTGGTAAAGTCCAAGAAAAAACTAATTTATATGCCAATAAATAACCCCCCATTGCTAGGGTCTAAATCATAATCAGACTAGAGTAATGTTCAGAATTCAAACAAAAACAAACTTTTTATATATATTAAACTACTAATAGGTCCTACTTTGGAGACTTATTACCCAATAGGTCATACTTTGGAGACTTATTACCCATTAAGTCCTATTTGATATAATTTATTAAGTGATAAAGATAAATTTATCAGTCTTTTTTTTTTATGAATAATTTTATAGTGATAAATTTATCAGTTTCTTTGTTCTATGAATAAATTTTTAGTGATAAATTTATCACTCTCTTATTTTTATAGTATTAAATTTATTAGTTAGGACCTGTAGGTAAATAAATCTAGTTAACAGGACTAATTGGTAAGTACCCCTAAAATATTCAATGTTTTCAAAACAAATCTTTTGACACAAGTTGTCAGAATAATTTCACCAAAGTATTGGAGTAATTTTCAAAATTCATATTGATGCGATTTCGTACATGATCTATATTTTTCTTTTAGAAAACAAGAGGCTTAAACTAAATATTTTTATTTTCACAATAAACGAAACATATATTTTTAAACAATATATACCATACAAATGAAAACGAACTAAAGATTACTTTGTTGGAAAATAATGATTTTTCGGCAACTTTAATTCGAAATTAAAGTGGGATCCAACTGCCGGTTGAGGTGGGTCTAAGTAGTTTTGCATTCTCTCAAGTGAAAAGATTACAATATAAAACTGATGGGCTGAAACCATTGAGGTGTGAATGAGAATTGTCTCATAAAGTGAGCATCAATAAAAGTTGTGCTTAGATTTGAACTTAGTCTTAGTTTAGACTAGGCCTAGACTTGTACTTGTGCTTGTGCATGTGTTGGGTTTGGTCTTGGACTTAAACTTGGACTTAATCTTAAGCTTGAGTTAAGTTATGTTGTGTTGGGCTTAGCTTGTGCATGTGTTTGAGAATTGAGTTTGGATCGGGTTGTGACCCAACATTGGTATCCATTGTGTGATCCATCTAGTTGGTTTATTCAAACATCATTATATACATATTTATTTGTATATATTAAGCACATGGGATGTTAAGACCTTTGTAATTCTCATCTTTTGATGATGGAGTTGATGACTATATTAGTAGCCATATGTTTTCAACCTTTGTAACTCTAGCCCTAATGGCTAGAATTGATGGTCATGGTTAATGGCATTTGATGAACCTATTTACGTATAGCCTTTATGGCTAGGGATTTCTCTACTTGTATAAACAGAGGTCTTTCCCCTCAAATTTAAAATATATAAGTTTTGAGAGTTTTTTTGATGGAAAATAGAGATGGTGTTTTGATAAAGAGTTAGAGATGGTTTTACACCAAAGAAAATTTTCCTATCTTCTTTTGCTAGTCCCTTCTTAAGTTCTTGTTAGAGAAAGTGCAACCATTATCAAGTTCGCCGAAGTTATTCAGAAGGTGCTTCTGCATTAGCCGGTTTTGACCGTCGTATCCTGGGAGACAGAAGTCGACATACCTCCAGCACCCATGGTGAGGCGGCTAATCTGTTTTAAGGAAACTACTTCCATGCAGGCTTCGGTTTGATTTCTCTACCATTTCGTTGTATCATGTATTTCTGTTTAATCTAGTCGTAATGTCCAACATGTGTTCTTGTTTTAATTTATGTTATCATGAATCTATGTATTTAAATTCACAAATGAGACAACAAACTTAAAACAGATTACGTATTTCTCATGGAAAAAAAAAAATTTTGATTCATATGTACATAGTTAATGTATAAATTTAATTTTTTGGAGTTTTAGTTTTATAATTTTACATGTGTATGGAAGTTACAAATTAGGAGTTTACTGGTTTCTATGCACATGTATTTGCACAATTTCATTAGGCTGCCTTTGATGACTAGATCTCTAGCATATTTGGATAATCTGATTATATGAGTACTAAGGCCTTGTTTGGGAAGACTAAATAAGTGCACTTTTTGTCTTTTTTGACTAAAAAAGTGAGGTTGAAAATATGGATGTTTGGGTTAACTTTTTGACTTTTTATGAAAAAATGTGTAATAAAAAATTGTAAAAATTTGTTTTTAGAGGAAAATTTGAATTGGGAGTTGTGCAGCCGTAATTGTTGACTTTTGGTGAATAGTGTTAACTTTTTAACTTTTTGAGTAACTTTTTGACTTTTTAGATTATTTGGGATATCCCAAACTTAGCCTAATTTAGTTTGTATCTTAGCATGCTCATGATTTATAACTTTATAATAAAATTTGCATGTTCAAAATTCTTGGATTTTAATTTTTATCACATGCTTATTGTTTCTATAGTTATGCATATGATATTTACATATTAATTGTCCATAAAGTTTTAATTTAATTTAGGAGTTACATATTTTAATTTAGTTATGGAGTTACAAACTTTATTTAAAAGTTTCAATTTAATATTTAGAGTTATAAAGTTTGTAATTTGTTTGGGTGAATTAAATTTTTGAATTGAATTTATTTATTTGGAGTTATATGTCTAAATGTTTATTGTGAATTAATTTCATTCATAACTCATGGCTATTGACTTTTAAATTAATTGTGAAGTTACATATATTTAGTTGGGTAACTCATCTAGCATTTTAATTCATTGGTTAATTTGATTATTCAATAGTTGGCTAGATGATTTCAATTAATTTAATACATTTACATTTTGTTTAGATTGTTTGATTTGTATTTTCTTGTGTTTTCTGCTAACTTTCTTTATAGGAATACTTATGCGAAAGGGAATGGAAAAACAAATACAAAACCAAATGAATAGTATTTGGGGTGTCAAAACAAAAAGTCTGGACGACTAACCTTTGTGATGAACAGGAATTTCTAAGCGTGGAAAAGATTTTGAACTAAATAGAATTCTGATGGATTGACTATTTTATTTAAAAGGTTGAAGCATTTTTTGCTTGAGATTTAGTTGGTTTGTTTACCAATTTGCAGTAGCAAGTTCTATTTGCTTGTATTATTAGAAGCATTTTATATGCATGTATTTGATTGTAGCAATTTTTAAATTGCTTGTAAGTTTGGAACTTGGTTTGGTTTTCTGGAATAGAAACCAAAGTGTTTAGCCTTGGCTAAAGAGTAGTTCTTATTTGTTCAGAAATGACAAATAAGACGGATTTGGTTTCAAACCTTTGGGGTTTGAGAAAGTTTTTGGGTTTAATCATTTTATTCTCAAAGTGTTGGAAAATCAAGTTTGCAGAAAGTCTTTGGTTATAATCTGATTATTTCCAGAGTGTTTTGGTTTGAAAAAAGAAACCAAATTTTAGCATTAGCTAAAATGTTTTTGAGTTTATTAAAAAAATAATGGACTTAGTTCCGGAAGTATCGGTTAACTTTTATGAGTGGTATATTTATGGTAGAAAATTTTATTTGCTTGGGAATTGGTTTGTTATAACCTATAACCTAGTTTATCCCTTGGAAAACTTAATTTTAAATTTGTTTCCCATGGATTACGAGTCAACATGCTCTCGAAAGTTTTGTCAAAAGATTAACTGGGTTTTAAGTGGAACCGATGTGACCCCTCTATTCTTGTTGGGACCATTCTTGACCATGTTCGATTCTAGGTTAAGTGGTAAGACTAATTTTGAATTAAATTTATATCTGTGGATTTTTTAGTGTTAAGTTTAGTTTATGGCAAAAAAACAGAATAATGAAATTATGTTGTGATTTTTCAGAAATGGCTTCAAGAGGTGACAACAGAAATGTTGTTCCACCTGACAACGTTAAGCCTTGCGAGGTTCTTAAAAGAAGATCTAGAGAGAATTAGTATGTTATCCTTGTGTCAATTATAGCATATATGATTGCTATGTGACTTTGCTTGAAAGCAAAGATGAGACAACCCGTTAGAGTGGGTGAATATATTTTTGAATTTTTAAAATTCCAAATATATTCTTAAATTGGTGGCTCCTAGTGAGTATAAGATCACTGATCACAGAGATAGAAAACTGGTGGTTCCTAGGAGGTGTTAGACCACTGGCTACACAGTTATGAGACATGATGGTTCCTAGTAGTAGAGAGGCTACTGATCATATGTCAAGACATGCTAATTCCAAGTAATGAAAGAGTCTATTGATCCTATGTTAGGACGTTGTGATTCCTATTAGTAAAGTGACTACTGATCACAGGTTAAGACATTGTGATTCCTAGTAATAGAAAGTATATTGACCACATGCTGAGAAATTAGTGATTCCTAGTGATAAGACTACTGGCCATGTTATAAAGTTCCGAATAGTAGACTATTGAACACTGGATTTGTGTTTCCTAGTAGTAAGACTATTGGCTTCAGAGTGATAGGTTGGACCAAATATGTTTGGGTGCCTAATTCGGTTGATGACAGTCTGGGAATGTATTTACTGTGATATGATTTTGAAAGTTTCATAATCATTGTGACACAAGGAATTGTTTAAAGACTCTGTATAAATTTTCAGAAAAGGCAAAAAGCCTTTGTATAATTTCTACAAATGTGGGGTGTCATGCAAAAGGTGGGAATACCTAAACCCAAAAGGGTTAGGATAAGCCTAAAAATCCGTTGACTTTGTATTCAACGATTGTGCATAATATAGCAGTGCATGTTGATTTCTTGTGGTTCAGTCTGCTATTCCAGATATACACAAGAATATTATCATGGAATCAAGAAATGCATCTTTCTTTGAAAATGTATTCCGAGTTCCATGAAAGAGGTTGAAAGTGACAATGATCACATAGTTGATCAAACAGATGATCAAGTTGATGATCAAATTAAGGATTTAAATGAGCCGAGGAGTAAAAGGGCTAGGACTACCAAGTCCTTTGGCCCAGACTTCTTGACTTATATGTTAGAAGAAGAACCTCAAACTTTCCATGAAGCGGTGACTTCACCAGAGAGTCCCTTACGGAAAGAAGCTATTAAAAGTGAAATTGACTCCATCTTACAGAACCATACTTGGGAGTTGGTTGATCTAATCTCAGGCAGTAAGGCCTTGGGAAGTAAGTGGATCTTTAGAAAGCTGATGGGTCAATTGATAAATATAAAGCTAGGTTAGTTATCAAAGGATACAAGCAGAAAGAAGGCCTGGATTACTTTGATACGTATTTACCTGTGATAAGGATTACATCCATTCGCATGGTAATTGCAATAGCCGCTTTACGTTGTTTAGAGATACATCAGATGGATGTAAAAACAACTTTCTTAAATGGAGATTTAGATGAAGAAATCTACATGGAACAACCCGAGGGGTTTTCAGCTCCAAGGAAAAATAAGAAAGTTTGTAAGCTTGTCAAGTCATTATATGGTTTGAAACAAGTGCCGAAACAATGGCATGAGAAGTTTGACAACGCTATGTTGTTAAATGGATTTAGAATCAATGAGTGTGACAAGTGCATATATGTTAAAGACACTGACAAAGGTTATGCCATTTTGTGTCTATACATAGACGACATACTCATTGTTGGTACTAATGATGAAATGGTTCAAACTACCAAGAGATTGTTAAACTCAAAGTTTGACATGAAAGATATGGGCTTTACAGATGTCATTCTAGGTATTGAGATTACTAGAACATCTAGTGGTATTGTACTTTCTCAATCTCACTAGGTTGAGAAAATACTTGAGAAATTTAGTAAATCAGATACAAGTGTGTCTAGGACATCGGTAGACGTGAGTCTACACTTGACCAAGAATAATGGTGAGAGTGTCTCTCAGCTAGAATATTCTTGGGTCATTGGAAGTTTGATGTATTTGATGAGTTGTACAAGGCCGGATATAGCCTACTCTGTTAGCAGGCTTAGTAGATACACGAGTAATCCAAATGCCACTCATTGGAGAGGTATTATGAGGGTGTTAGGTTATTTATGCTACACCCGGGATTATGGGCTGCAATATACCAGATACCCAGCGGCACTAGAGGGGTAAAGTGACGCTAATTGGATATCTGATATAAAGGACTCCAAATCCACTAATAGTTATGTGTTTGCCCTCGGAGGGGCAGCCGTGTCTTGAAAATCTTCCAAGCAAACGTATATATCAAGATCAACGATGGAATCTGAGTTTATTGCGTTGGATAAAGCAACTGAAGAGGCTGAATGGCTTCGTCAGTTCGTTGAGGATATTCCACGTTGGCCGAAACCTGTGCCTGCCATCTGTATTGATTGTGATAGCTAATCGATGATTGGACGGGCACAAAGTCATATATATAATGGAAAGTCTAGATGTATCCGTTATAGAAATAATTCCATATGACAACTACTCTCTAAATGGAGTTGTCTCTCTAGACTATGTAACGTCTAAAGATAACATTGCGGATCCGCTAACCAAAGGGTTAACTCGAGAGTTAGTAGAAATATCGTCGAGCGGAATGGGGTTAAGGCCTTGAGTAATGTTATCAGAATGGAAAACCCAACCTAGCTGACTGGAGATCTCAAGATCTAGGTTCAAAGGGACAACCTAACTGCATGTAACAGATGAGTCACTATGGAGGTAAACCCTCCTGCCCATTCTTTTATACAGTGATACCCTATGGGATGGGAGGTTAAGCTGATGCTTTTAATGACCTAAGTGTTGTGAATAGTCAATCGTGGTATAGAGAGATACCTTATGTAGGTCACTTATGTGAGTACGAAGTGGGGTCGCTTCTTTAAGAATTAACAAGGCTGAATTCTTTAAAAACACTCACTGAACCAGGCTAGTGTTCCAGGGCCAAACCAGACACACCAATGAGAACAAGAATAATGGTTGGAGTAACTCCTGTGTGAGGTCTATTGTTTCGATTTACACAAACGGCAGAACAGTTCAAGACATCACGTTCACTAGTCAGCCAGTAAATCCGATAGGCTTTCACTACGAAAGGTTCAAGACCAACAGCTACCTTTTCTGATGCAGGATTATTCTGTGTGCTCTCTCTCTAAGTCTTTGTTGTAAAGCGTTGTCCGTTTTCTTTATTCGGCCAATTTTATTCATGTGGGGGATTGTTGGAAAATAATAATTTTTCGGCAACTTTAATTCGAAATTAAAGTGGGATCCAACCGCTGGTTAAGGTGGGTCTGAGTAGTTTTGCATTCTTTCAAGTGAGAAGATTACAATATAAAACTGATGGGCCAAAACCATTGAGGTGTGAATGAGAATTGTCTCATAAAATGGGCATCAATAAAAGTTGTGCTTAGATTTGAACTTAGTCTTAGTTTAGACTAGGCCTAGACTTGTACTTGTGCTTGTGCATGTGCATGTATTGGGTTTGGTCTTGGACTTAGACTTGGACTTAATCTTAAGCTTGAGCTAAGTTATGTTGTGTTGGGCTTAGCTTGTGCATGTGTTTGAGAATTGGATTTGGATCGGGTTGTGACCCAACATTGGTATCCATTGTGTGACCCATCTAGTTGATTTATTCAAACATCATTATATACATATTTATTTGTATATATTAAGCACATGGGAGGTTAAGACCTTTGTAACTCTCATCTTTTGATGATGGAGTTGATGACCATATTAGTGGTCATAGGTTTTCAACTTTTGTAACTCTAGCCCTAATGGCTAGAATTGATGGCCATGGTTAATGGCATTTGATGAGCCTATTTACGTATAGCCTTTATGGCTAGGGATTCCCCTAGTTGTATAAATAGAGGCCTTTCCCCTTCCATTTGAAATATATAAGTTTGAGAGTTTTTTTGATGGAAAATAGAGATGATGTTTTGATAAAGAGTTGGAGATGGTTTTACACCAAAGAAAATTTTCCTATCTTCTTTTGCTAGTCCCTTCTTTGGTTCTTGTTAGAGAGAGTGCAACCATTATCAAGTTCGTCGAAATTATTTAGAAGGTGCCTCTGTATTAGCTGGTTTTGACCGTCGTATCCTGGGAGACAGAAGTCGATATACCTCCAGCACCCATGGTGAGGTGGCTAATCTGTTTTAAGGGAACTGCTTCCGTGCAGGTTTCGGTTTGATTTCTTTACCATTTCGTTGTATCATGTATTTCTGTTTAATCTAATTGTAATGTCCAACATGTGTTCTTATTTTAATTTATGTTATCATGAATCTATGTATTTAAATTCACAAATGAGACAACATACTTATCTCAAAGCACCTTTAAGATTGTTTTTGCATATTTTCCACTCACCACTAGGCAATTATTCTATTTAAGGAAGAAGAGAGCGTATTAGAGAAGAGCAGAACCCACCTCCTCCTCCTTCTTCTTCTTCTTGACTGGTACTCCTCTACTTTCACGGTGGTCGCGTGGCTCAGGTAAAATTTTCACTTAGGCTCTGTTTGATTGAAAATATTTTCCTAATTTTTTGGGTGTTTGGTGTTTTACAAAGTCGCACACTGTTGGTGAGTGTTCGCAAGTGTTCTTGTTTATGTAAAGGTGTGAGTTGGATTGGGGGACTAGGTTCAGGAGTGTTGACGTGGTTCAATGGGTGTGGTATGGTTTCTATTCGATGTGAGGTCAGTACAAATTTCACTCACAAAGATTTGCAAAATATTTTACATGCTAAACACCGAAAATAAAAAAAATATAATTTTGGGGGAAATTATTAGCAGGTCCTGAACTTATTTACTTATAAGTCTTGAGTTAATTTTTAATTTTTTTTTTAATACATATTTGTCCATCATTTTGATAAAGAATAATTTTAAAACTTTTTAGATATATTTTGTGTTTGTGGAATGATAACTTGTGATTAGAAATAATACTGATAAAATTATCAAAATGATAAATGATTGGGATATTTTGATTTTTGTTTATGAATTTTGATTTATTTTAGTTTATTTGTGTTAATTTGTATTGAAATATGATGTGGAAAGTATAAATAATTAAATTATATATTTTTTAAAATATGTTTACAGTGATAAATTTATCACTAAAAGTTAAAGTATGACTTTTTGATAAATAAGAGCATCTCCAACTCACTATGTATATAATGTTTGTTAGTCAAAATGCCTAGCATAACTCACTTTTTTCAACTCCAATGCATTAGGCATATGATTAGGCATTTTAGCTCAACTCAGATTCACTAGCTACATGTAGCTAGCCTTCAAGGTTAGGCAAAATATATTTAATCATTAGGATTATTTCCCTCCATCTTTGTTGCTGATGTGGCATTCTATAAAGTTAATAGTATTTGGATAAATAGCTAAAATACAGAGTATGGTTGGAGTAGAAACATAAAACAATTGATAGGTAAAATAAAATATCTACTTTATAGTAATGTTTAGATATGTAAAATACTTATTACCATTAGAGATGCTCTAAAAGTCCAGTCGATAGGACGTACACATAAGTATCTAAATTTTTTCTTGTAAAAGTTTTGACATATAAAATATTTTCAAAAAGTAAAATATGTTACGACAAAATAAACGGTGCCTTAATTTACGGTAAATTTAGGTGCTTTGTCTGAAATCCACGTACTTGTGGGTTTTTCTTCCATTCCGTTTAAAGTTGAATCTGGATTTGTTAAAGTTAAAATTTTGAATTTTACGGTACAATTGACCTATTATGAGAATAATTTGAACTTATTTCGGTAATTTAAATCTTTATATCATACAATCAATTAAGAAAATTATTCATGTAAAAAATCAAATTGATCCAATATTGATTGTCATATAATCAGATCATTTTTATTTATACGGCATACATATTTTCAAGAATTGTCCATTAATTTATTATAATATCTATGTGATTTGATCATGTAATTGTTTATATCTAATTAATCTAATTTTTACATATATATTCTTTTTAATTTGTCATATAAGATGAACGTCCATCATATACCAACTTTACATGTGATGTTTAGACTTTCTACTTTAACAAATACCGACTCCAGAAATTAATGGGGGGTATTCTTTGAAATTCCACAAATTTCAGGATTTTTTCTTCCGTTCCGTTTAGTGCTTAGCATTTATGGGTTTCCTTTTCATTCGTTTATTTACTAATAGTGGTTTGTGGATTAAAAAAAAAAAAAAAACTTCAAAAAAGAGGAAAAATTAGGGAAAAGTCCCTCTACATGTTTGTATAAGAGTTTTAGGACAAATAATTTCCTTGTTAAGTCCCTATAAATTTAAATTATAAAATAATAAGGACAAAAATTGATGTGAATAGTCAAAAATAACCTTTTTATATTTTTGTTGTCCCCTCTCTCTCTAAACACACAATTTCTCTCTCTCTCTAAACACATAATTTCTCTATTTCTCTCTCTCTCTCTCTCTCTCTCTCTCTCTCTCATACCATATCTATGTTTCGCGTTCGCTGCTGTGGTTTTTCACCCGAGTATTTAACATCTCTTTCAATCCTTCTTTTTTTTTTAGGAAGAAAATAATTTTAGAAAATTTTAAATATATATTTTTTTGTTGTTTATTTTGGTCAAATTAGTTTGCAAATTTTTTAAAAAAATTCTGAAACTAATTCTAAAACACAAACAAAACAATTCAAAATCTAGAACTAATGTAGAGTTAACAATTTTTTTTTTTTTAAAAAAAAAAAAAAAAACCCTTTATCTTTATCTCATATTGAAAAAACATTTTACACAGTTGATCTCTTGCATTAATTGAAGTATTGAAACTTTGATTTGTCAATAATATCTTGTTTTTCTTTGCGCCCAGACTATTACTTTTGATGTCATTTGTCTATTTTTGTGGTCCACTAATCAGTCATGGATAAAGATCAAATTTATACAAATTTAATGTTGTTATTACTTACTAACAATTAAAAAAGGTAGAGTAGTTAATTGAGCATTTTTTTTTACTTATTAATACTCCAAACAAATATTGGATTAAATAGGATAATTCTTTCCAGATATCTAATCTCATGATAAAATAAATATAAGATACACATCATTTCCAATCAAATAATTCAGAAATTTTGTATCTTAAAATTAACAGTTTAATAAATTACAATCCTATGCAGTCCATTTAAACAAACATAACCTAATGCTGTGTTTGGTTGAGGGATTTGAGGAGAGATTTGGAAAGGGAAATGGAAAAGGTAGGTGAAATGTGAAAAAAATATACCTACATTTCACATAGTTTCACACACTTTTTTCCTTTCCTTTTCTAAATTCTTTCCCAAATCCCCTAACCAAACACAGCGTACGTGAATTGAAGAGAAGTCTTTTTCTTTATTTAATTCATCCCTCAATTATTGAAAGTGTTGATTGTGTCTCTAAATATTTTTACTCCTTAACTTCGGCCCACTTTTTTTTTTGGTAAACTAACTGCGGCCCACTTTAACCACACTAGTCTAGCTATTAACCTCTAGTGCTATTAACCTCTATTCAGTCGAGACTTTTGCCATGAAAGTAAAACAAAAATAAATAAATAAATAAAAGACGCTCAAAAGGCAGTAAACTGTCCATCTTCATATAAGTTACTAGCCTAGTGTAGTTAAAGTTGAGTCAGGAAGTTTAACTATTGTTGTTAAAAATAACCAACCACACTGACAGAGCTTCACTTCTTCCATTTTGCTTGTTCCGCAGACTGCATTACTTATGGCTGGCGTGGCATTTTTTAAGTAGTTGATCATAAACATTAGCTTGTCCGGGTAAGTCGGATAGAATTTAAACTATTTCATATTTTACCATAAAAATGAAGGGTTTTTACTTCACCAATTGATGTCATTAAACATTTTAGAGTTTTCTTTTATGAAAATATTTTGTGGATGTTGCAGAAAAGTTCAAAAATTCTTCAAACTTCAACGACTTCCATTTAAAGAGCGAGACAAGAAAATGGCATTGCCAAGGCTTGTGGTGCTCAAAGCAACCTACAATGACAAGTACTTGTGCTACACAAATGAAGATGGTCCGGAACATGGGCTTCTTCGATTCTCCGGAAATGAGGCTGCCAGTCCCTACGCAAAGTTTGAAGTGGAGATGGCAAAGACTAGTAGCAATGGAAAGCAACTTGTGCATATAAGATGTTGTTTCAACAACAAATATTTTGTATTTATGACGCCAGACGACTGGTGGATTGCTGCTGGGGCTGACGAACCAGAGGAAGACCAATCCAAATGGTCTTGTACCTTATTCGAGGTCCTCTACGTAGATGGTGCTATTCATCCAACAATTGAAAATGTCAGTCAAACAATTCGACTTCGCCATGTCCAGAGTGGCCACTATGCATGCTTATTTAGGGTACCACGCCCGTACGACTTATGTATGTATGCATATTCAACAGATTTTGAACAAGAATGGCGGGATATTTACACCTTCACTGATTGGGAATCACTGTCACCATCCACGCCTGCTGAAGCATTTACAAGAGAGAGAATGGCATTGCCAAAGTTTGCGGTGCTCAAATCAAACTACAACAACAAGTACTTGCAATACATACATGAAAGTGGACCGGTGCATGGGTTTCTTCAATTCTCCCAAGAGGAGGTTTCTAGTCCGTACGCAAAGTATGAATTGGAGATGGCAAGCACCAGTAATGGGAAGAGACTTGTGCATATAAGATGTTGCTACAACAACAAATACTTTGTAAGGGGATCGGCAAACGACATGTGGATTGTTGCCAGTGCTGACAAACCAGAGGAAGACCAATCCAAATGGTGGTGTACCTTATTCGAGCCCCGCTACGTAGATGATGGTGCTGCTCAAACAATTCGATTCCGTCATATCCAGCTCGGCCACTATGCATGCTTATGGAAGACAGCAACACCTCCACATGATTCATGCTTATTTGCAGGATCACCAATGCCTGACAAAGATCAATGTGATGTCTACGCAATCATTGATTGGGATTCATTGTTAATATTGCCACCAAAAGACGAGGTGTTTACAAGAGAGACAATGGCATTGCCAAGGTTTGTAGTCCTCAAATCAAACTTCAATGACAAGTACTTGCGCTACATACATGAAGAAGATGAGGGCATGCAGGGGCATCTCCAATTCTCTGGAGAGGAGGTTGCTAGTCCGTACGCAAAGTATGAATTGGAGGTGGCAAACACCAGTAATGGGAAGAGACTTGTGCATATAAGATGTTGCTACAACAACAAATACTTTGTAAGGCGATCGGCAAACGACATGTGGATTGTTGCCAGTGCTGACAAACCAGAGGAAGACCAATCCAAATGGGCGTGTACCTTATTCGAGCCCCTCTACGTAGATGATGGTGCTGCTCAAACAATTCGATTCCGTCATATCCAGCTCGACCACTATGCATGCTTATGGAAGACAGCAACACCCCCACATGATTCATGCTTATTTGCAGGATCACCAATGCCTGACAAAGATCAATGTGATGTCTACGCAATCATTGATTGGGATTCATTGTCAATATTGCCACCGAAAGACGAGGTGTTTACAAGAGAGACAATGGCATTGCCAAGGTTTGCAGTCCTCAAATCAAACTTCAATGACAAGTACTTGCGCAACATACATGAAGAAGATGAGGGCATGCAGGGGCATCTCCAATTCTCTGGAGAGGAGGTTTCCAGTACCTACACAAAGTTTGAAGTGGAGATAGCAAAGATTAGTATTAATGGGAAGGCACTTGTGCATAAAAAGGGGGTGTTTTGCAGGGCTTTTTTGAGCCAGTTTATGGCTTCTGGCTTTTAAAAAGTTATTTTGGACTGTTTGTGATGTTGAGGTACTCCACCCAGAGTTCGTATCCGTAAAATAAATGTGTATATATGCATTCTAGCATAATACCTTTGATATGCACGGGTTTAAATAAAGAGGGGTTTTATCCATAAATCTCATAAGTATACCGTGTACCCCATTTGTTTACACCTGTTCTATAGTTTGTTTGCATACCTTCCTTTTTTTTGTAATAATATGTATTATAGGGCTTGAGGGAAGACTTTCGAGATATAGCTGTTTGGTAGGCAATAGAATACTAGCTTCTATATTCTACGTGTTTTCAATTCGGCGTGCTTTTACATTTTATCAATGAAATTGCAGATGTAGATTTGTGTTATTAATCTAAATTCAAGAATGCTATGGAAGCCAGTTATTTGTTATATTTGATTTCAACAATTAATAGTTCCTCATGTGGAATGACAGTCAGAGGTTTGGAGAAATCTGGACAATTTCATTTAATGAGAGGGTCTTGAATTTTTGTTTGGCTTTGGTTTTGTGCAGGGGACTGATTTTAGGTTGGTTTTTTCTTGGTTTGATAGCATTTCTTATCCTGATAGAAGCAGAGTGGGGTAGATTAAGGTAGTAAATTTAAATTAGTAATCGAGCCGAGCTTAAGCTTGAAAATAAAAAAGTAAACTTAAATTAATATGTTTATTAAGATAATAATAAAAAATAATAATTATGAGCAAAATATAACATAATTCTTATATCAATAACAGATTTCAACAATCAAATATGTAAATTTACACAAACACCAAATACAAATAGAGAAATGAAATTCTTCTTAAAATTGAATTTTTTTTGGAATTTATTTTTTGGGGGGTGGACCTATTGCCTTGATGCACATTTGATGAGTGTTTTTTTTTAATATCATCATACTCTTCTAAATCAAAGTATCAACAAGAACAACTTTAAAAATCATTTCCCTCTGCATCTGTTCTGAACACATTACCTTCTCCTCACCACCACCACCACTACTTTCCACTTTCGAGAGCGATGGGCACGATGAAAGGGAGAGAGAGAGGTGAGAGTGCGTTGTAAAGAGAAGAAAATGAAAGGGAAGGGGTGGGGACAGCCTTAATAAAACTATATATTTGTATGGTGGGGACAACCTTAACAAAACTATATATTTGTATAGACTTGAAATTTAAAAAAATAAAATTTTTCAAAATTTTTTAAAAAAATTATTTTAATTTAAAATAAATTTTAAATTTTAAATTATTTTTTTAGATTGGGGATTTTTACATTTAGAAATATAATTTGATTTGATTTGACTATCAAATTTAAAAATGTACATATTTGATTTGATTTGATTTTTAAATTTAAAATATAAAAGTTTGATTTAATTTTTTAATTTAAAAAATATTTTTTTGATATATTTTTTTAAAATTTGTTTGATTTGCAAACTCTCAAAAATTTATTTGTAGAAATATTTTAAAAAACTTTTACTCAAAAATAAACCAAACAACGGCTAAATGTTTCATTCACACTACCCCAACCAAATAACTTGATATATATTTAAAGTTTGGCCTCAGTGAAAAAACAAAATACAATAAAATAAAATAAAAAATAAAAAAATGTGAACCACCTAACAACACATCTTAGGAGATCACCCCTTACATTGCCAGAGAGTCGTTCCCTCTATTGACTGAACCCTTAGTTTGGAGGTCTTCGTCAACAAAAATAAAAAAATTAATAAGCCATTTCAAGGCAATTTCGTTAGATGGACCAAGCAATTGAATCTATACTACATATTAAGTAAAAAAAAAAATTTAATGAGAGTTCTAATCTCTCAATTTAAATTTTTTAATTTTTTTATTTAAAAAAAAAATCTTAACATTTATTAACTTTTCCTAACCTCCAAGTTTTACCCTCATAATAACACTTTAATGCATTAAAAACAAGTATAAAAAAAATTCTTTGAAATCTAACACACATGAATTCTTTGAAAATTTCCAACATGTATGATTATTATCCCTCATAATAACACTTTAATGCATTAAGAACAAGCATAAAAAAAATTTCTTGAAAAGTCCAACACATATGATTATTATCAAAATATTAAACTTTAATATAATATAATAAAAAAAACATTTAACTCCTTGAAAAGCCTAACACATATGATTATTATCAAAATATTAAACTTTAATATAATATAAAAAAGGAAAAAAAGAAGGCATTTTTTAACAAAGAAAAAAAAAGATATTTAAAAATCGCAATTCACATAAATAGATAATTGTAAACACAATTCGTGCATAGCACGGATGATATGCTAGTATCATATAAGAAAAATGCGGTTTCTAACCCATAAGTCTTGTGGGAGCTTCAATATCAAAATCTTAATTTTCTAATTTTTTGATTTTTTTTTTTATAAAAAAACTCAGTATTTATTGATTTCTCCCAACAAACAAGCATTTTTGACTACCCTCATATTTATTGCAGCACTCTTTTCAACTTTTCCCATACACTATGGTTAGTAATGAGATTGTTAAATTATTTTTATAAAAAATAATTTGTATATTAAAAAAATTCTAAAACAAATATAAATGTCTATATCTATCTATCTATATTTAAATTAATCAAAAAGGGATTTTTAACTCCTAAGGCCTGTGGGAGTTTCAATATTCCAATCTAAATTTTTTAAACTTTTTAGTATAAAAAAAAAAAAATCTCAACATTTATTGATTTGGTCAAAATTTCCTGATCAACATTTATTAATTTTTTTTAATTCACATGTCTTTTCACATGCGTGTATTAATTGATTTGGTCAAAATTCCCTGATTAGCATTTAAAATCTCCTCATACAAATAATTATAGATATAATCTGTGTATAATTACTGCAGTACCCTTTTCAACTTCTCTCATACACTATGGTTAGTGATAAGATTGTTAAATTATTTTTATAAAAATTTTAAAAAAAACATAATTTATATATTAAAAAAATCTAAAACAAATATAAATATTTATAATTATCCCGTGCATAGCACGAGTGATAGGCTAGTTTCAAGTCTATACAAATATATAGTTTTATTAAGGCTGTCCCCACCCCACCCCCTCCCCTTTCATGTCCTTCTCTTTACAATGCACCCTCCCTCTCCCTCTCCCTCTCATCGTGCCCATCGCTCTCGAAAGTGGAAAGCAGTGGTGGTGGTGGTGGTGGTGGTAGTGGAGAAGGTAGTGGTTCAGACGGATGCGGAGAGAAATAATTTTTAAAGTTGTTTTTGTTGGTACTTTGATTTAGAGGAGTATAATGATATTTAAAAAAAAAAAAAAAAACTCATTAAATGTGCATCAAGGCAATAGATCAAACCCCAAAAAATAAATTCCAAAAAAAATTCAATTTTAAGAAGAATTTCAAATAATGAGAGAATAAATATGGGAGGAGCAGCAATTGATAGCTCTCAAGAATCAATGGAAAAGTTTAAGCATAAATTTGATTATGTGGCTTGATATATGTAAAAAATTTAAAAAAATTTCAAATTTTTACATCTACTATTTTTATTGTGGTTGTAAGGGATGGTGGTTATAGTATAAGGGTGGCGACAATAGTAATAATGATGTTACAGAGCGATAATAGTGGTGATGGTGGTTGTACATTGGTGGGATGGAGGTAGTTATAATTCGGATAGCAGTAGTAGCAATATAAATGTGCTACCATTCGAAGCCGAATGATATTTCCCAACAAGGTGTGAACTCCTTTGGACATGATGATCAAATTAAGGAAACTTGCAGAACTTTGTCGCATTACATGATGTATTTCCTCCTCATGTGCCCTTCGGCATTGCCAATCGCTCTTTTGGACACCGAGTTAGGAGACTTGATCGATGATCTCAAAGTGTTCAAGGACGAGAATGATGCAAGTAGGGGTCGAGGCAGTGTATGCCCAGGGGGAGCACGTGCCTCCCCCAAGTTTTGATAATTATATTGATACCCCTATATATATATATATTATATCATATATATCTTCGATAAAATTATAATAGTATCTCTTCTTCAAATTAGAATAGTCCCTCTATTATAAATTTTCTGTCTAATTACAATGAAGCTACTAAAATATGTCCTATAGACTAGTTATTACTTTATGGTATTGATATTATAAATTTTCATAACCAAATTATTTTCATTCATAACTAAAATGACTATTATATAAATTATAACCAAACAACACATCTTTAATTATAAAAAAAAAAAAAAAAAAAGAATTTTTTTTTTTACAATAAGTCATAACTAATATCAGAATGAGTCATTATGAATCATTACTTGATGTATAATCAAAGGCCTCTTCAATCATAACCAAAATAACAACCACATGAAGTTACAACTAAATTATATCCAACATTATAATGTGTCATAACTAAAGACCACAAAGATCATAACTGCGACATAAAATAGACATTTTTTTTTTTGGCGGTGTGTTTTATAGAATTTCTCTACTGAAATATATCATTTCTATCTCAACTTATCTTCTTTTCTAAAATAGTTACGCCACAATATTTGTAAAAATTTAACCTCAAATCCTTTAATTTAAAATTCACATCTATCCAAATAAATTTTTAATATTTACGTTTAGTAATATCTCATTATTGTTTATTATGAGGAAAAAACAAAATCAATATTGTCATTAACTTGTGCCCCCTCTTCACTGAATTCTTGGCTCCATCACTAGATGTAAGCAGTGCTTGTGAAATGTTGAAAAATCGAATAATACAATCGCAAGACCCCCTCAATCTACAGTGCATACTTCTTGTTACACAAAAGTTTGTGAGAAGCTTCTTTGGTTGGGAAAGGTTGAAATCCCTGTGGTTGGGAATGCTGTGTTATGCAGCAATTAAGGGGCAAAAAAATCATCATCTTCAGCAGCTTAGTCAAGGAGGCGATTTTCTCACTTTCTTGTGTTCTTTATACCGCAATATAATATATTGGATAGAATTGACACTGCGAATATAGGCAGACAATTAAATAATCAAGTGAAACAACTTATTATGAGTAACATTGACAGTTATGTTGCTTAGATATATTATCACTATAGGAAAGATTTCGTCTTTTGAAGGTTATGCCTTTTGCCATCTTATGGACAATATGGGGAATGCTAGGAATGTTTGCATCTTCAATAATGAGCAGATAATTGAATGGGAATCAATAGCAGATCTTGTGAAGACCAGAGTGGCCTTTTGGTTGAAGCATGAATGGAAGACAAAAGATTTCACTATTAATGAGTTCATTTTCAAGTTGCAACAGGTTAGAGGTAATAGGTGATGGCTATCTCTATTGTAATATTGGAATGATAATTTTATCTTGTTTGGGTTGTGGCTAGCTAGAAGGATGATTTTTGCTAATGTCTCTTTTTTGTTGGTCTTTTCTGGTTTTTTTGTTTGTTTTTATTTTTGTGGTTTGTGCTTCTATTTGATTAGCTCTTTGTTTGGTGCCAACATGGCTGAGATAGGGCTTATGCTGTGTAAGAGGAGCTAATTTGAGCTCACTAAATTAATTAGGCCCAATAGTTCAAGGATGGTGGGCCCGAATTTATCGCAAGTCCAAGATTGGTGGGCCCGGATTTATCGCCATCAAATGGGTCGAATCTCTCTAAACCTCGAAAGGGTTCGGATCCACGAACTTAGAGACTTACTTGGGCCCGGACTCGAAAGGGTATTGAGCAAGCCTAGAGATCTGAGGCACTCAGACTCGAAAGGATTCGGATCCGCGAATCAAGAGATCCGAAGCACTTGGCTTCGAATGGATTCAAACACAATCTAGAAGTCGCTCCGCTAATGAGTTCCAGAACACTTGCGGGTTCGGAGCTTTCCAGGATCTACGCACCAGAACCATGGGCATAATGGAATCCGAACAAAGGACCCGATCCCGAGGACGGTGAGTGGAGATAAATTCACTCTTCGGCTAAACTAGCCTATACCCGAGTTGAGGTGGCACAATCTAGGGGGTCCCTGAGACTCAGCAATATTTGCGGCAGGATATTCTCTTGAACTACCCTTGACCCTTATGCGGCAGGACGTCCTCTGGGACTATCCCTGACCTTTTGGGATGATTGGGGATCATTGGTTAGGTGTGGCTAAGAAGAAGGGTTCACCGAGAGGTTGATCTCCTCTTAAGGGTTTTTCTCATCCTCGGAGAGATCACCTCCTCAAACAAGGTAGTTAGAGAGAATATTCCCCATGTGCCTTGTACATGGGCTCCATCCTACATCATGAGGTGTCTATAAATAGCACCCACCCATAGCTTTACAAGGGATGAATTTTGGAGAGAAAACTCTTGAAAAAGAACTAATTTTCCTTTCCCATTATCAACCTTGAGAGTGAAAGTGGGAGATCCATGGGAGAGCCTTGCCATTATTCTCTCTCTAGCTACTTGGCCTTTTTCTTCACCCAATCTCTTATCTCCATCATCTCCTTTGCTTTTGTGTTCTTAGTTGAGACTATTGAAGAATCTAAGCCTCTCATTATCTTCTAGAGAATTCAAATTTTTATTCAAGAATCTTTGAATTTTCCAATGACGTTCTTGAACCCTCTCATACATTTGGCGACTTTGCTGGGGAGGCAGATTGGTTAATGGTCTCAACAAGTTCCAGAATCTACATAACTCCGGTGAAGATGGCGGGAGAAGAAGAAGTTCATCAACAAAGCTCTTCCAATGGTGGTGATGAAATGACTCAAGTTCAAGACTTCCCTCTCATCCTTGAAGCCATTCAAGGACTCCAACACACTCAATAGGAGATTCTCATGACCCTTCAAAATCTCACCCACACCATGTTGGTGATGAGTTCGAATTTCGCACCACCAGCAACAAATAGAGATAAAGTCGGCGCCGGCAAGCATCAACGACTTCATGGTAATGTTGGGAATGGTCAAAACCATCAAGATCCATTCCAAATTCTCCCTGAAGTTGTACAAAATGGTGTGCAAAATCAAGTGCTAGGAGAAACAAGTCATGGCCAACCTGCGGCCCATGGAGCACAAAATCACGCACCTAGAGGATCGAACCATGGTCCAGCGGTGGTTGGAGGAGTTTCCGGCATGATGAATGGTGTTCCAGCAGCTGTGGAAGTTCAAGGAAGGCCCACGGAAATTTCTCTGCCAAATGGTGCTCCACTCATGCCTAATTTTGTTCCACCAATTGTAAATTCTACCCATGTACCGAGTGGGTCTCCTTTGGCTCCAACGCCAAGTTTGCAAGTCCAACCCAGTATAGCTGTGGCATGCAATGAACTTTATGGGATCCAATGCAACGTCCCATCACCAAATGGCATGTCCATAGGTGCCGATGGCCAATATCGTCATGTGTCTTCACTGATGATGAATTCTCAACACCCAAATGACCAAGTTGCTCCAAGTTCAGTCTTCGAGTCTACAAGCCAAGTTCCAGGAATACCACTATCAAGTTCCCTCCCTCAACAATTTCTCACTCTCACCGATGTGCAAGCCATGTTCGATCTTGAACGGGGCAAGAGGACTTTACCCTCTTTGCCTGATCCAGATGTCAAGCCGCCTTACCCTATCAAGATGTTGAGTTATCCATACCCAGAGGGATACATAGTGCCGAAGTTTATCAAATTCGATGGCAAACGAGGAAATGCTCAAGAACATATTGTTCGGTTCATCAAGACTTTAGGGATTCATGGTTCAAATCATGTCCTCCGACTGAGAGAATTCTCCAAATCCCTCACTGACCGAGCATATAGTTGGTACATTAACTTGACCCGAAACTCTGTTCAGAGTTGGGAGGAGATGGTCAACAAATTCCATGCCAAATTCTTTCAAGCGACTGAGAAGGTAACCACTCTTACCCTATGTAAGGAAAAGCAATGAGAGAGTGAAGACATTCTTGAATATGTGAAGAGGTTCCAAGACAAAGCCGTGGACTGTCATGAAGCTATGAAGGAAAACTACTTGGTCCAAATCTGTGTTGAAGGGGCATTGAACGGGTACAAGATGCTTCTTGTTAATCGCAAGCTACCCACCTTCTTGGCACTAATTGAAGCATCTCGGAACATCAACATACCTCAATCTCAGGAGATCGGGTTCAAGACTAGTTATAAAACCAGCTTCAAGTCATCCCGAGGACCTTCTGTCACTGCGGCTTCCGCGTCTTCTACATGAAAGTTGCAGGGGGAGGAATTCAGAGGTCAGAAGAGGAAAAACTGTGAAGATAACACTCCTTTTCCGTGTAGTGTTGAGGAGGTCAAGGCCTTAGTTAAAGAATAGGTGGCAGATGGAGAACTGAAGTTGCTTCGTATCGAAGAGCTTTTGCCGAAGAAGGACTGCGAAGGTCCTAATTATTGTGTTTTTCACCGATCACTAGGACATCCTACAAAAAAGTGTTGGACACTTAAGAAGATCTTTAGAAAGAAAGTCGAAACAAATGAGCTAGAGTTCAAAGAACAAGGGCCCCAGGATATCTTAGAAGACGTGGCTATGATGGTGTATAACGGCCACAGCCTGAGCAGCTGATGAAAGCTTTCCAAATGACCTTGCAAATCTAGGGGCAAATGTCAACATTCTATAGAAGAAGTGTATCCATGACATTTACAATTTATATTTACTGCATTATCCAAGAAGTTTTATCTTTCTTATGTTATGAAGAAATTTATTTGCACCATATTGTATATCTCCATTAAAAGTTATTTTTTCTATATTGTGCATCTTCATTGTGTTATGTTGCTTGAAACAGTTTTCAATTTTTGTTTCCTCTCAAAGAAGAAAAAAGAATAGTAGGCTCGGTTACCAACCTGAAGGGACTTTTCTTAACACAATAGAAGTGTACTCCCATTCATAGAGGGACAGCCTTCACTTCCATTAGTTGCCGAAGTAGAGTGCACTCCCACTCAGACTTCCAAGAGACAACCTTCATTAGTTATCGAAATAGTGTGTGCTCCCACTCGGACCTCCGAAGAGCAGCCATTGCTTCCATCAATGCAAGCTTTGAGGGTCTTTCTTACTGAAGTAGAATGTGTGCTCCCACTCGGACTTCCGAAGAATAGCCCTTACTTCCGTCAATGCAAGCTTCGAGGGTCTTTCTTGTTGAAGTAGAGTGTGTGTTCCCACTCAGACTTTCGAAGAATAGCCCTTGCTTCCATCAGTACGAGCTTTGAGGCATCTTTTTTGCTAAAGAAAAGAGTTTGCTTCCACCCGGACTTCCGAGGGACAGCCCTTGCTTCCATTTGGACTTTCAAGGAACAGACCTCGCTTCCATCAATGTGAGCTTCGAGGATTTCTCTTGTTGAAGTAGAGTGTGTGCTCCCACTCAGACTTTCGAAGAGCAAATCTTGTTTCCGTCAGTGCGAGCTTCGAGGATCTCTCTTGTTGAAGTAGAGTGTGTGCTCTCACTCAGACTTTCGAAGAGCAAATCTCGTTTCCGTCAGTGCGAGCTTCGAGGATCTCTCTTGTTGAAGTAGAGTGCGTGCTCCCACTTAGACTTTCGAAGAGCAAATCTCATTTCCATTAGTGCGAGCTTCAAGGATCTCTCTTGTTGAAGTAGAGTGTGTACTCCTACTCAGACTTTCAAAGAGCAAATCTCATTTCCGTTAGTGTGAGCTTCGAGGATCTCTCTTGTTGAAGTAGAGTGTGTGCTCCCACTCAGACTTTCGAAGAGCAAATCTCGTTTCCATCAGTGCGAGCTTCAAGGATCTCTTTTGTTGAAGTAGAGTGTGTACTCCCACTTAGACTTTCGAAGAGCAAATCTCGTTTCTGTTAGTGCAAGCTTCGAGGATCTCTCTTGTTGAAGTAGAGTGTGTGCTCCCACTCAAACTTTCGAAGAGCAAATCTCGTTTTCATTAGTGCAAGCTTCGAGGATCTTTCTTGTTGAATTAGAGTGTATACTCCCACTCAGACTTTCGAAGAACAGACCTCACTTCCATCAGTGCAAGCCTCAAGGATCTTTCCTGCCGAAGTAGAAGTGTGCATCCACTCGAACTTCCAAGGGATAGCCTTGCTTCCACTCGGACTTCTAAGGGATGGCCTTGCTTCCACTCGGACTTCGGAGAGATAATCTTTACTTTTGTTGGTGCAAGCTTGGTAGACAAGGATCTTTCTTGCCGAAGTAGGGTGTGTGTTACTATTCAGACTCTTGAGGGACAGCCTCGAACTTCTAAGGAACAACCTTGTTTCCGCTCAAACTTCCGAGAGACAATCTTTACTTCTGTTGGCGCAAGCTTGGTAGACTCGATTGCCTTCCAGAGGGATCCTTCTTACCGAAGTAGGGTGTGTGCTACTTTCGGACTCTTGAGGGATAGTCTTGCTTCCATTCGAACTTCCGAGGAACAACCCTTGCTTTCATTAGTACGGGTTCTAAGAGCACTGGGGTCGTGGAGTTGTTACAAGAATTCATTCTCCTCAAATAACAAAACTGACAAACAAGATGAGCAATATCAATTTCATATCATGATTCAAGCATTATCAAAATGGGGCAACATCAACAAATAATAATGATCTATTTAAGTTACAACAACTCTACTCCTCCGAGCAAGTTCATGAAAATGCAATAATCAAGGTGTTGTCTCCCTGGGCCGGTTCCTCTCATGCTAACATAAAGCAACAACGTTCAAACAAAATTTCGGCATCAACATTTTATTTTCTCGAGTGTCCACAAGATCAACACATAACAATATATCGTCTTATTCTCTGTTACATCAGTTTATTCTTCCAAGCAAAACATTCACCGAATTTGGATATCGGGAATTCATTCATCAAGTATATAAACTCAATATCGGGTTTCACTATTCTCGAAGCCACAACAATCAATCATTTGACCACAAGATTTACATACAATATGAGGGACTTATTTCCTCGAATTTTTTTTTGCAACAACATTTATTTACTCTACAAATTTCAAGACGAGCAAGTCTAACAAAATTTTCAGAAGTAACACCAATCCTTCATTTGCCACATTAATACTCTATCTATGTCAGATTTATCAACACAAGGTCAAGCTCCAAACAATAGATTTTAGGATTACATTTCTCATGCCAATCAAGATTCAATAAAAGCTTCAGCTATCTTAAGTTCAAAATTGGCATACAACAATGCCCACAAATCTCAAAAGCCCAAATCAAACTTCTAGTAGGGCTCACAAATTTGGATTTCGTCAAAACAAGAGGTTCGAGAGTGGGTTTTGATAAAATACTTACAGATCTAAAGGCCACGCCTGTGAGAGAGAGTAGCCAAGAACAGTGCAAACCAAAATCGTGAGGAAGTGGCGCCGGAGTGAGCAAATGTTGAAGCTGGAAAACTACATGGGCGACAGCTCGGGTCGCGGTGTTACTATGTCTGGAGCTGATGTAACCAGCAAACAAAGGCACAACGAAGGTTAGTAGAGCAAGTTGTGGCGGTACCTGGACCAAAATGAAACATCGACGGCGAGTAAGGCTAGCATCGGTATGGAGCTCCTCGGTAGTTATAGAAACACAACAGAGCACTGGTATATTGTTCCTGAAATAAACAAACCAGTCATTTAAGGTTGAAGGTTATGGGTCTTATGTACTTTACAGAGAAACGAAAATGGGTATGGATGATTTTTTGGTTGGCACTCAGCAGAAGCTTTGTTGGTCGTTGGTCATGAGAAAAATGCTCTGAGCAAGAGTCTTGGTTATTTAATTATTTAGCAGAAAGTTGGTCTTCAATAGGATACAAAAGCAAGATGAAGCTCTGATGTAGTTTTTCTAGAAGGATGGTGCTGAAATGGTTTTTGGCAAAAAGGCTTAGGGTTTTTGTCCTTTTCCTTGAAAAAAAAAAATGTGATTCTATGGTCCCTCAGATATTTTGGAGACGTGTATATATAAGAAAAGGCCAGCATTTTGTGGATTTTCAAATTCAAGAAAGGAAAACAGTGTATTTCCACTTTTTTAAAGAGAGAGAAATTGAAAATGGGTCTTGGATTTTGATCTCTCATAATGATGAAAAGAGCAAAAAGTCAAGCTCTGATTTTTGTTTATTCTTTATATATATATATACATTTATAGATAAATTCAATTTCAATTTTTCTTTGAAGAAGCAAAATAAATCAAAGGCATAAAAGTACGTTTGTCAAACACGGCATAAGGATAAAGGATTCCTTCTTTTCATTATTAGTTGGCAATCTTATTCATAAATTATGGAGAGCCATCAGCTCTATTCATATACTCTGTCAAGACCAAATATTTCCGAAGACATAATACGAAGCATGGCTGACAAGGTGAAACTATGCATGTCCGAGAAAACTAAAATTTCTTGTACACGCAAGGGCAAATGTAAGAGGAGCTAATTTGAGCCCACTAAATTAATTAGGCCCAATAGTTCAAGGATGGTGGGCTCGAATTTATCGCAAGTCCGAGATTGATGGACCCGGATTTATCGCCATCAAATGGGCCGAATCGCTCTAAACCTCAAAAGGGTTCGGATCCACGAACTTAGAGACTTACTCGGGCCCGGACTCAAAAGGGTATTGAGCAAGCCTAGAGATCCGAGGCACTCGGACTCGAAAGGATTTGGATCCACGAATCTAGAGATCAGAAGCACTTGGCTTCGAATGGATTCAAATGCAATCTAGAAGTCGCTCCGCTAATGAGTCCTAGAACACTTGCGGGTTTGGAGCTTTCAAGGATCTACGCACCAGAACCATGGGCATAATGGAGTCCGAACGAAAGACCCGATCCTGAGGACGGTGAGTGAAGATAAATTTACGCTTCGGTTAAACTAGCCTATACCCAGGTCGAGGTGGCACGATCTAGGGGGTCCCTGAGACTCAGCAATATTTGCAGTAGGGCGTTCTCTTGAAGTACCCCTGACCCTTATGTGGCAGGACATCCTCTGGGACTATCCCTGACCCTTTGGGATGATTGGGGATCATTGGTTAGGTGTGGCTCAGAAGAAGGGTTCACCGAGAGGTTTCCTCCTCTTCGGGGTTTTTCTCATCCTCGGAGAGATCACCTCCTCAGACAAGGTGGTTAGAGAGAATATTCCCCATATGCCTTGCACATGGGCTCCATCCTACATCATGAGGTGCCTATAAATAGCACCCATCCATAGCTTTACAAGGGATGGATTTTTGAGAGAAAACTCTTGGGAAAGAACTAATTTCCCTTTTCCATTATCAACCTTGAGAGTGAAAGTGGGAGATCCATGGGAGAGCCTTGCAATTATTATCTCTCTAGCTACTTTGTCTTCTTCTTCACCCAATCTCTTATCTCCATCATCTCCTTTGCTTTTGTGTTCTTAGTTGAGACTATTGAAGAATCTAAGCGTCTCATCAGCTTCTAGAGAATTCAAATTTTTCTTCAAGGATCTTTGAAGATCTTCGAATTTTCCAACGACGTTCTTGAACCTTCTCATACATGCTGTTAGCACTTTTCTAATTTCTTTCTATTTATGTATTTTGCTAGATTGTTCTGACTCGATTTGTCAATAATATTTTTCATTTATTTTGCTGATGAAAAAAAAATACTAACAAATAACAAAAATAGATACTTTCATTTCCCTAAAGTACACATGGTGTGTGCCGTAAGAATTTATGAATATTTGTCATATTATTTAGGGTAATGCTAGCGATACCAAAATTTCTACCAAACAAATGACCAAATGTCTCACATGGGTGTAAGGTCTGCAATTTTGTGGACCCCACACTTATGTGAGACATTTGGTCATTTATTTGGTAGAAAATTTGGGATCTATAGTACTTTCCTATTATTTATAAATAGACCTTGAGAGTAAGCTTCAACACCAACAAACTTTTTTCCAATCTTATTTAGAGATGTAATTGAAAAACTAAATGGGATTTAGAAAAACTATTAGAATTTAAGGTGCCTCTAAATATTAGAGCAACTTTCTTTGGGATCATCTTGGTTTTGTGGATGGAAAAGTGAATAAAGTAGATTTTTTTCTTTTCACTTTTCCTTGATTTTTTCCTTTTCCTTTCTTTCCCTCCACAAATTGAAGATTCAAACACAACATTAAGGCCAAGTATGCTTGGGATTCGATTAAAGAGAGATTTTAGAAGTGGTTAACTTGGTGGAAGAGAAAACAGTATTGAACCTTTTTAATGGGGTTGGGTTTAATTTCTTAAGAGAATATTCCCAGCTTCCCCACCTATTTTTTGCCTTTGTTCACCATTACTGCCTTAGTGGTTAAGAGGCAGGAGAAGTAGCAAAGAGATTTCATTCGGTAGATTGGGATACAGTTTGTACCTCTTTGCGAGAGTGAGGGCTAGGGATTTGACGACTTAGTATTTTCAATCAAGCTCTTTTGAGGAAGTGGTTATGAAGGTATGCTTGTGAGCCAGATAGATTTTGGAGAAGGATGGAAAAGGAAAAATATGGGTACATGTGGCTGATTGGATGTGGGCCTTTGGAAGGGCATCATAAGAGATGGATATGACTTCTAGTCTTATACGAGGTTTGTGTTAGGAAATGGATCAAAGGTTTATTTTTGGCGGCATCTTTGGTATGGAGAGGAATGAGTAAATTCGTGAATGGGTAGGAGTAGTACTGATAGAAGATGAATTGAGAGAGAGTAGATTGAGATGGTTTGGTCATATACAATAGAGATCAACATAAGCAGTAGTGAAGAGATACGATATAATGACGATAGATGGAAATGTTTAGGGAATGAGCATACCTAGATTGATGTGGGCTAGTGTAATAAATAGAGATATGAATCTCCTTAATTTGACTAACCAAATGGCCGTTGATAGAGTCGAGTGGAGAAGAAGGATTTATGTAGCCAATCTCATTTGATGGGACTTAATGCTTGGCTTGGTTTGGTTACCCTCTTAACCTATTGAGAGGGTAATTTATATTGATAAATTGGGCCGACTTTGGGTGTCACACCCCAAACTCGGGTATGACCAGCCGTGGCCCACGGGGCCTTAGCCCAAGGCACACATAAGCCTAAACATGAAACCATAATCACAATGAACAACTATACAATAGTCCAGTAATAAATAACCAAATTCAATCCAGTGACATGCCACAAGTATAAACAACAAAACCAACCGTAATCAATATTGTCCAAACTTATGGGATATAAACAGCCTACATATCAAAATAATCTTAAATGAACCTCAATAAAAATAAAAATAAATATGCACAAACTTGACATAACAATCTAAAACAAAATAAATGAATGTTCTAGAGGTCCATGCAATTGAGTCCCCACTACGCTATGAGTCTACTCTAAGTCCTTCTAACACCTGGAAGTGATAAACAACTAAGTCAGCTGATAGTTCAGTGAGTAGCAACATGGATAGTATATACAGTTTTGAAAATAGGGATCAATTCCAAAATAAGATACATATAACAGAAATTAGATTGACATACAGTTTTGATAAAGATAATCTATTTCAAAAAGAAAGTTCCACATTTCAACAGTTAAAAAACTCATATATCTCAAAAACATGATAAATGGCATTTTCCACTTAAACAGATTACAACATGAACACCAATAATTTTCTGGATACCAAGAATAATAAGCAACGTGCCACAAAGTTCTCAATGCTATAAGCTAGTTGGATCCAATATCGAACAAAGAGTCATCCTCGGGGTGGCAACTCAGGCCTTTTCTCTAAGACGATCAGATTGAAGGTCACCTAGCCTAGCTTAGGTCTTTTCCTTACAATCGTTGAGCACTAGAGTCACCACGGCCCAACCAGGATCTGTTCTCTAGCGGCCAGAGTCACCACACATAGTGGAATAATTTCCCTGGACTAAAATATACAGATGGTCCGGATAATCAATACAATTTAGTTTTGCAAAATATGGTAGTTCACCACCAATAAACATGAGACCATAACAAATAGTTTACAGTATGCCAAGTTTACACATGTTTCAGAAATAATTTAATTCCATTGATAATATAATAATTTATCAAAACGGTTTAGTCCTAAAACAACAATTTAATTTTCCAACAGTTCAGGGTAGGGGAACATTTATAAAAATATGTAGCATGCAACTACTCACTTGAAAACAAAATAAAATAATCCTCAAATAGAGTATGAAAGTCCAACTAGTGCCTTGAACCAAGTGTGAAAACTGCACGTCACTATTAATATAAAAATACTAAAGAGAATAATAAACTAAATACCCCACAGTAAAGCGCACTAACACAACTCAACCCCACTCACTGTTACTCTTAAATAATACCTAAGTTCATGTTTTTCAAGGTCAAAAATTACCCAAGACATGGGTTCAGATCGAAACTTAATTAAAAGTAACTTTAAGAATCTAAGATCTGAACAGGCATCTCCTCATACGAAAAATCCACTCCAATCTAAAGCGGCTCATAATCTATCACATGCGATGGACTGTGCACATATTTCCTCAACATAGACACGTGAAACACATTATGCACTCCTACCAACCTAGGGGGTAAAGCAACAAGATATGCAACCTCACCAACCTTCTCCAATACCTCAAATGGTCCAATGTATCTAGGACTCAACTTTTCTTTCTTTCCAAACTTGATGACTCTTTGCTATGGTGATACTTTCAAAAATACCATATCCTCCACCTGAAACTCTAAATCTCTCATATGATGATCAGCATAACTTTTTTGTCTACTCTGAGCAGTCAATAATCTCTCTCTGATGGTGATAATTTTTTGTGTAGCATCCTTCATCAAATTAGGTCCCAACATTTGCCTCTCACCAACCCCATACCAACAAAAAAGAGACCTACACTTCCTTCTATACAAAGCCTCATAAGGAGCTACTCCCAAACTAGAATGATAACTATTATTATATGCAAACTCCATGAGTGGAAAATAATCATCCCAATTACCTCTTCACTCCAAAGCACAAGCCCTCAACATATCCTCAAGGGTTTGAATAGTGCTCTCCGATTGCCCATTTGTTTGAGGGTGATAAGCTGAACTAAAATTTAACCAAGTACCCATAGCTGACTGTAATGCACCCCAAAACTTAGACACAAAATGAGGGTCCCAATCTAACACTATTGACACAGGTGCACCATGCAATCTAACAAATCTCCTTCACATATAACTGTGCAAATCGAGCTAGATAATAGTTCATCCGTACTACAATAAAATGTGCTGACTTGGTTAATCTATCAACAACTACCCAAACTGCATCGTGATTACTACTTGTACGAAGTAATCCACACATGAAGTCCATGGTAATATGATCCCACTTCCACTCTAGTATAGGTAAGGGTTGTAGTTTCCCTGTAGGTTTCTAATGTTCTACTTTAAGCTGTTGACACACTAAACACTAAGCCACAGACTGAGCCACAAATTTTGCAATATCTCCCTCCATACCATTCCACCAAAAGTGTTCATGAAGATCCCAATACATCTTAGTACTTCCATGATGAATGCTGTAACTAGAACTATGTGCCTCCGTCATAATCTCCTTCCTCAAATCACCACCAGCAGGAACACAAATTCGGCTACGGAGTCTAAGCAACCCATCATCACTAACCATAAAGTCTACATGCTTACCTTCTACCATCTCTCCTTTAATATGCTCACACTGGGGGTCAATCTCCTGAGATAAACGAATCCGTTCTCTCAAGGTTGGTTGAACTGTCAGTTAACGACAATAAGCCCTATCAGCAAGCGTAACAATCTCAACCCGCAAACGTCTCACGTCTTCCACCAAACAACTCTCAATAGACAAAGCAGCTACCTCTCTAGCTGTGACTTTCCTACTCGAGGCATCTGCCACCACATTTGTCTTCCCCGAATGACACAAAATATTCACATCGTAATCTTTTAACAACTCAAGCCATCTTCTTTGCCTCAAATTTAGTTACTTCTGTGTGAAAATTTACTTCAAACTCTTATGATCAGTGTAGTTCTTACATGACTCTCCATATAAATAATGTCGCTAGATCTTAAGAGCAAAAATCACTGCTGCTAACTCTAAGTCGTGCGTAGGATAGTTTCTCTCATATACTTTCAATTATCGTGACGCATAAGCAATCACCTTCCTATGCTGCATGAGCACACATCCTAAACCCTATCGTGAAGCATCACTATAAATCACAAAACCACCACTATTTGTAAATAAGGCAAGAATTATAATTGATGTCAACCTCTGTTTGAACTCTTAGAAGCTACGCTCACAATCATCATTCCACTCAAACTTTACCCCTTTTCTGGTGAGATTGGTAAGTGGCAAAGCAATATGAGAGAATCCTTTCACAAATCATCTATAATATCCAGCAAGCCCTAGAAAGCTGTGTACCTCTGTTGCAGAAGTAGGTTGTGGCCAATCAATGATTGTTGCCACCTTCGTGCTATCCACAGATACCCCATCTTTACTCACAACATAACCCAAAAAGGATACACTGCTCAACCAGAATTCACACTTCTTAAACTTTGCATATAGTCTTTTCTCCTTAAGGATCTGCAATACTACCCTTAAATGCTGCTCATGCTCCTCCTTACTCGAATAAATTAGGATGTCATTAATAAACATTACCACAAATTTATGCAACTGGGGTTTAAATACTCTGTTCATCAAATCCATGAATGTGGCTGGTGTATTTGTGAGACCAAAAGGCATCACCAAGAACTCATAATGCCCATAATGGGTTCTAAAAGCAGTCTTAGGAACATCCTCATCCCTTACCTTAAACTGGTGATAGCTTGACCTCAAGTCAATCTTAGAGAATACTTGAGCTCCCTGCAACTGGTCAAATAGGTCATCAATACGTGACAAAGGATACCTATTCTTCACCGTGACTTTGTTTAGTTCCCTATAATCAATACACAATCTCATAGACCCATTCTTCTTCTTCACAAACAACACAAGCGCTCCCCAAGGTGAGACGCTAGGCCTAATAAAACCTTTGTCTAGCAACTTCTGTAACTAAGTTTGTAACTCCCTCAACTCCAACGGTGCCATTCTATAGGGTGCTTTAGAGATAGGTGTTGTATTGGGAACCAAGTCAATGGAAAATTCTACCTCACGGTCTGGAGGAAGACCAGGTAGATCCTCTAGAAAAACATCAACAAATTCCCTCACTACAGGCAACTCCTCTAACTTCTGCTCTAGCTGTTCGGTACTCACCACACAAGCTAAATAACCATGACACCTTTTCTCAACATTCGGTTAGCCTGGAGGGAAGAAATAAAACAAATAGAAGACCCTTTCCCATCTCCCTAAAAGAAAAACTCATGTTGCCCCGGCATAGCAAAAACTACCATCTTTCTAAAACAATCAACAGAGCCATAATGCTTCGTGAACCAATCCATTCCCAAAATCACATTAAAATCCTTCATCTCTAAAGAAATCAAATCCATTGGAAAAATTCTTCCATCTATCTCTACCTCACAAGATCTACAAACATCCCCTAACACTACTGTTTCTCCTAATGGAGTAGACGCAACAATACATGCATCCAAAGGCTCACAAGGAATAGACAAACAACGTAGAAACTTAGGTGCAACAAAATAATGTGTAGATCCTGAATCAAATAAAACTCTGGCAGGTACAAATGATATAAGGAGTGTACCTTGCACCACAAATGGAGCAACCTTAGCGTCTTCTCTAGTGAGAGCATAAACTCATCCTTGGGTAGCCGCTGACTTTTTCTCCTGAGTCCTATTCCCAGATGTCTGACCTTAGGTAGTCCTACTTTTGCCATTATTCTGCTTCTGGTTAAACCCACCACTGTAAAAAGTTCATCACTGCCCTTGCCCCTGAAATGACTGTGCTTCTGACTGACCTTCCAGTCCCTTGGACCTACGTTGTGCAGAGCGATGCCTAGGCTTGCCACACTTAAAACGCATTCGAGCTGTGCCATCATAATTAAACCCAACAGAATGTGACCTACCATATCTATCACAAATCCTCTGATTCTACTGCCACATACCATTGCTAGCTTGACCTTGGGTGTAAGGCTTCTTGCTAGGATTGCTACCACCACCACGCTACTCTACTTGTCTCTCCTCTCTAAGTCTCTTATTTTGTGGTTCCTTGGCCTTTTGTTCCTTAGCTTTCTTTTTCTCTTCTGCTTCATTTTCAGCTAGTAATGTCTTGCCTGCTAATGCGGAATATGTCTTCATCTCCAAAACAGCTACTTTTGTATAGATCTTTGACTGCATGCCATTCTCAAACAACATCACTCTATCTTCCTATATGGCTACTTGGTGTGGGGCATACCTCGACAACTCCGCAAACTTGGCTTCATACTGAGCCACTGTCATGTCATGTTGCTTCAGATTGAGAAATCCACTTGCTTCTACCTTCGCATCACTTCAAGGAAGTATTTCTCATTAAACAGTTCCAAAAACTTATTCTACACTAGCTTTGTTTCTCTACCCTCATATTGATGCTTCACTATGCGCCACCAATGCTCTACTTGACCCTTGAACCTAAAAGCTACAAAGGCCACCTTCTGGTCTGCTGAACAACCTAGAACATCAAATATTTTCTCCATCTCTAGTACCCATGCCTCTGCCTTCGTAGGGTCCACAGTTTTGTGAAATTCTGGAGGATTTTCCTTCATAAACCTCTCAAATAAGGAACCTCTATCCAAACTTAAAGTTGGTGGAACTGTTGGTTGTGGGGCTACATGATTGTTTAATAATCCCAACAATAACTGTAATACATGTGCGACTGGTGCAGCAGGAACAACTCCTAGTGCTTCAGGCACTATTGGAGTAACAGATGGTGTAGTAAGAGGAATAGTGTCCACAGCCGGAGCAGTAGTTGCCGTTATTGAAGGAGGAATAGGAGCAGGGGGAACTCTATGATTAGCGGCTGGTTGATCAGTTCCAAGAGCATTCACACTTCTTCTCCTAAGTGCCATCTCTTAACCTTCAAAATGAAATCAAGAAAAGCTCAACACAAGCTTAAACAAAACTAAGGACTATAGGGACTTGGACCTCGTCTAAATGATAAAATGCAAGATATGTAACTCAATAAACTATAGCTCTAATACCACATTGGGGTTGTGGTTTCAAGATGTTGGGTTGCTTATTAGGCTGAGGTTAGAGCGTGGATAGCTCGGTCATAATGGAAGTGGGCAGCTAGGTCTGTCCACAGGCCTTAAAGTGGTTGTTCGTACCATTGGCGAGTGGGCCGAAGTAGTGAGTGGACCGAAGTGGCGCGTGGGACAGAATCGAGCTTTGGGTAGCTCAGCAAGGCAAATGTGCGGATTGGTTAGAGAAGTTCCATGTATCTCGGTTAGGCATAGTGAGCCGAGCTGAGAGACCATCTCACTTGGCAAGAGTGAGCAAGGTGTTCCAGGATAAGCATAGCCCTTTGGAAGGATGATTCCTAGGAAAACTCTGTATTGGAGAGGTAGAGTCCTACTAGGATTGTGCCATGCGGAATCTACAAAAGCTCATGCCAAACCCTAATCTTAGGTATTGCAATTCCGACTCCCGGATACACAGGGCTTTTGTGCTTAACGTCTACTTACTGACTTAGGCATCAGAGGGGTTTTCGACACACACCCGTCGGCTAGCTCACGTTTGTGTTTTCAGGTGATTACACGACGATGTATTGGAGGAGTGTGAACTTGATCAATAGGATTATACAAGAAGATTATTTCATGCTCGTACAATTGGTGCCGTCTGCGGGAAAGTACAAAGAATGAACCTTTTGATTATATTTTCCTTTAACTTGTTTGAATGGCACACAATGAAGATTTACGTCAATCGGTCATCGATAGACAAACGCCAGAGGGGAACAATCAGCGCGATGATTTATCTCTTGTCCCACCTATGGCAGAGTTGGACCCTCAACGACGGAACCCTCACAGAGGGGCAAGGGAGAAGCGAGGCTCGAGTCCACGTCACTCTCAGAGCCCCGAAGGACAAAGAAGGAGGACGGATTCCCAGAATCTAAAAGATCGAGTGAGAGAGCAAGATAAATTGATTAGAAGAATGGTCGCAGATATGGAGGCCTTGAAGCACCAGATGAAGGGCAAAGATGTGGCTGGGGTGGAAAACAACGAGGACAGAACTCGCTCTCACCATACTACATGGAGGGAAGCCGTTATTGTCCCTCCCATACTCACCAAACTACATCTTAGAACAGTAACTTGCCTAGGTCGACGAATTTGTGTTTAGTTTTGGAAGAAAGGGAACAAAGAAGAGAGATAGCCTGCACGCAAGACCTGCAAAGGGTCTCAGCTCTGCGGCGATTGGCCCCTCAAACGCATGGAAGCGTCGAGGTTGGAATGCCAATACCACGCCTTGCATACGAATCACCAGAAAAAGCGTTAGCAAGGTTGCAGAGCTCGCCATTCATTCCAGTGATAAAGAACACACCGCTTTCCTCAGGTTTCAATACGCCAAAGTTTACGGCCTATGACAGGAAGTCAGACCCTTACATGCACCTGAGTCACTTTCAGCAAGTAATGGCCATACACCAGTGAAACGAGGCCCTGATGTGTGTCTTGTTTCCTTCTAGCCTTGGTGAATTGGGCTTGACATGGTTTGAGTGGCTGCCAGAAGATAGCATTACTTCATGGGTGTAGCTTGTAGATGCGTTTATCACTAGGTTCAAGATAAATACCAAAACGCCGATGGAGATAAACCAGTTGCTCGCTATTGACATGGGCGAGATAGAGACACTGAAGTCATACAACAATAGGTATTGGGAGACTTCTAATCAAATCGGTGATTGCCCACGAACCTAGCTATCGCACAATATAAGCGAGGCCTGCCAGTGGGGCACAAGTTGAGGGATTCAATGACAATAACGCAACCGTTCACCATGGAAGCTTCGATGGAAAGGGTGCACCAGCACATCAGGATGGAAGAAGATGGTGCTCGTGCCAAGCTAAAGTTTGGCACAACTGCAAAGCTAGAAAAAAAGCACGCAGCAAGAGTTAACACGGTCAGCAAAAAAAATTAACCGAACAGAAGTAATCACGACAGATGGCAAAACAGTGAAGATCCCAAGGCAAGAAGATTAAGGGTTCGCACTGTGATCACAACTGTGTTCAACAAGACCATTTATCGAATCCTCAATGAGATACGCGATGAGCCCTTCGTTTGGCGGCCTACCAAGTTGGGTAAAACACAGAGGGGCTATGATGAAAGGTATTTGTGCACCTTCCATGACGAAGCAAGGCACCGATCTGAAGAGTGTATGCCATTAAGGCAACACTTGGAAGAATTAGTGGCTACAGGCCACTTGGATTAATACATTGAAGGGGGAGCTTGGCCAGCTTCATAAGAGCGCAACATGGCAGATGGGATGCCAGTGGATGGCGCACTTCAAGGCGTGATTAATATCATACATGGGATCGTTGAACTATAGTGAGTTTGCGAGCTCCGATGTATGATGAGAAAAGTAGAACACCTGAGGAAAGTACAAAGTGTTTACCTACCCATAAAGAAAGGAAGGGCAGAAGCAAAGTACGTCATCATCTTCTCTAACCGAGACTTGGCACAAGTCTACAACGAGATGCTGGTGGTTACTCTACGCGTTAAAGGCTATGATATCAAGTGGGTTCTGATTGACCAAGGGAGCTCATGCGAAATTATGTACTATGAAGCCTTAAAGAGATTAAAGCTAGAGGACAAAAACTTAGCACCAGCGACCTCCCCACTGGTTAGCTTCAACTCGATGCCAGAGTGGCTAGTTGGTAAGATAATTCTGCCAGTTAAAGCTGGAACAGTTACCAAACAAGTGAAATTCTGGGTGCTAAAAGTCCCTTCCACTTACAACATCATCTTGGGAAGGGCATGGTTACACGCCATGAAAGCCGTAGCATCGACATACCACCAGGTGATGAGTTTTCCTAATGAAACCGAGGCAATTGAGGAGGTCGTAGGAGACCAAATCATGTCCAAGCAGTGTTTCATGATAGTGAATGGTAGTAGAGCTGCGAAAGGATTTGTACAAATGGTAGAGGAAAAAGAGACCAATAAGCAATTCGCAAACATCAGCAAAGAGGCCGAACAGAAGGCACTGGAGGACTTAGTGGAAGTAAGGATCGACGAGACTGACCTAGAGAAGTACTTTTGCTCGGCTCATCGTTGTCCAGCACGAAGAGAAAAGAGATAATGGATTTTAATCTTAAATATCAAAGTGTTTGCCTCGACACCATACGACATGCCTGGCATTGATCCTAACTTCATCTGCTATCAACTCAATGTCCACTTCACTACTAGACTAATAATTCAAAGAACTTGCAGATTGGCACTGCATCACGCAGACATAGTTGCGGAAAAAGTGGGGAACCTGCTTAAAGTGGGGCCAATAAGAGATATTCACTATCCCAAGTGGATTTCAAACACGTTGGTGGTTCCAAAGAAGAATGGTAAGTGGCGCATTTGTGTGGACTACAAAACAGTCAACAAAGCATACCCAAAGGACAACTTTCCTCTACCAAGGATAGACCAACTGGTGGACCTAATTTCAGGTCATAACCGACTTAGCTTTCGTGATGCATATCGAGGGTGCCATCACATCGCTATGTATGAACCGAACCAGGAGGTCACGTCCTTACAACTCCACATGGGCTGTACTGTTACAATGTCATGCCCTTCAGACTAAAAAATGCAAGGGCAACATTTCAACGCAGGATCACCAGGATATTTGAACCTTTGCTAGGCAGAACAATGGAAGCCTACATCGACGACATGGTGCTCAAGAGCAAGGATGAATCAAAACATCTCAAAGACCTAGTTGAGACATTTCGAATCATAAAGAATCACAAGCTACAACTGAATGCATCTAAGTGCGCATTTGGTGTAGGATTAGGAAAATTCCTGAGCTTTCTAGTAACCAAATGTGGTATAGAAGCCGACCCCTCTCAAATTAAGGATGTTCAATAGTTAAAAAGGCCTAACAAAATCAAAGAGGTGCAGCATTTGACAAGTCTAGTAGCTGCGTTGAATCGATTCATAAGTCGGTCATCAAACAGATGTCAACCATTCTTTCAAGCGCTTAAGGCCACGTTTGAGTGGGATGAAGAATGCGACCGAGCTCTGGAGAACCTAAATAAGTATTTGACCTCTCCACCTCTGTTGGTGACCTCAGCGCCAGGAGAGGAACTCTACTTGTATTTGACAGTCTCAGAACACACAGTTAACGTGGAACTAGTGCGCACAGAAAGAATACAGCACTTGCCCATCTTTTATGTGAGCAAGACAATGGTTCACGCCGAGACAAGGTATTTGCCACTGGAAAAGCTCGCCTTACCCTTGATAATGGCTTCAAGGAAGTTGCCGCACTATTTGTATGCACATATAATGGTCATCTTAACAACTTTTCCCCTCAAAGCCTTGTTTGAAAGGGCAAACTTTTCTGGAAGAATATTGAAGTGGGTGGTGGAATTGGGCTAGTACGACATCAAATTCCAGCCTAGGACAACAATCAAGGCACAAGTACTGGCAACTTCGTGGCAGAATTCGCGCTAGGGAGTCATTCTGTCGATCCGGTCGACTTAACAGAGGAAACCGAACATCAGGAGGGGAGTGTCACAAGGATAGTGTAACCTCCACCATAGGTCAAGGAGCTGCGCAATGAAATCCAAACCATGACAACGTCCTCTTCTGCGAAAAACAACATATTGCTTGGAGGAGAGGAGGAGAGATGCGCAACCACAAATGAAGTTCATAGCAAAATGCCTGAAAGGGTAAAGATAGGGCAACCGAGCTAAGAAGTTATGACCCAAATAGCTAATACGGACTTGGACGAGATAACCAAAGTCTTTGACCCTAAAACATCCTCAGACCCTTCGACTTGCTGGAAATTGTTTGTGGGAGAGATGTGAAAGCTCTTTGTGGATGGCATTTCCAACAGACATGGAACAGGACTTGGGATAATCCCCATCTCGCCAGATGGCCTGACCATCGAACAAGCAATCACACTAGGATTTCCAGTATCAAATAATGAGCTAGAGTACGAAACATTGTTAGCCGGTCTGAGGTCAGCCCAAAAGATAAAGGCCATCGAGCTAATGGTATACAACGACTGCCAATTGGTCATCAACCAAATATCTAGCGACTACAAAGCAAAGGATGATAAAATGGCCAAGTACCAGGAGCTAGTCAGAGCCGAGATCAAGAACTTTGATGTTGTAAGAATAGAGCAAATTGGCAGAGAAGAAAACAGTAAGGCGGATGAACTGGCCGGTTTCAATGACAGATGTGTCCATTCCACACCCCTTGCCCATTGACTTCTTACCCAGGCTAAGCATTAAGGAATCTAAAGTAGCCGAAGTACTGTGTGCCAAGCTAGGTCCCTTTTGGATAGACCCAGTCATCACCTTCCTGAAAGATAGAATCTTGCTAGAAGACAAGAAGGAAGCAAACAAGATACAAACGAAGGCACAACGATTTTAGCTTTCTCCATCCTTAGCCTTGTACAAAAAGTCCTTCACTGGACCATCCATGAAGTGTGTCCATCCTAGCAAGGTCAAGGCCTTCCTGTTCAAAATACACGAAGGCATCTATGGAAGTCACCAAGGTGGAAGATCCCTGGCCTATTGAGCTATCTCACAAGGGTGTTAGTGGCAATACGTACAAGCGGACGAAGAGAAGTACATAAAAAAGTATGAGAAGTGCCAGAAGTTCACGCATCAAATCCATCAGCCAGCCAGATAGCTCTTGTCTTTGACCAGTCCATGGCCTTTTGCAATGTGGGGTTTGGACATAGTTGGGCCACTCACAATTGCACCAAGGGGGAGGAAATTTTTCATCGCTGTAACGGACTACCTCACAAAATGGGTGGAGGAAGAAGCACTGGCATCCATCAAAGAGAAAGACATCAAGAGGTTTATCTAGCAGAACATCATAACACGGTTTGGAATACTAAAGGCTTTAATATCGGACAATGGCACCCAATTTGATGGAAGAATTTTCAGAGGATTTTGTGAAGCGCACAAAATAAAGTTCTACAACTCTACCCCAGCCTACCCTTAAGCCAATGGCCAAGCCGAAGTGTCAGATAAAGTTATCCTGGATGGCTTTAAAAAAAACAATAATAAAAAAAAAATTAAAAAAAGGAAAAAGTAAAGGGAAAGTGAGTTGAAGAACTTCCCCACGTGTTATGGGCATACTGAACTACACCAAGGCGGTCAACTGGAGAAACATCCTTTGCCTTAACATATGGCATGGAAGCGGTAATCCCGATAGAGATAGGTCTCCCTACTATTAGAAGTGAACACTTCGATCTGGACCTAAAGGGTGAGGCAATAACACTAGAGCTGGACCTAGTTGAAGAAATGAGAGAAATGGCTTTAATCCACATCACCTCATATCAACAAGAGTTGTCCAGAAAGTATAACAAGGCGGTCCACCCAAGGCAATTTAAGATTGGAAACTGGATATTGTGTAAAGTCATGGGAAACACTCTGGTACCTGGTGATAGCAAATTGGGACCCAACTGGGAGGGACCATACCGAGTGGTGGGATTGGCAGGAAAAGGAGTCTACCACTTAGAAGACAGCGAAGACTGAGCTATTCCAAGGCTATGGAATACTGCCAATCTCAAGATATTTTATTTCTAACTTTCAGCACTTGTAATTCTTTCAATTGTTTAGCAAACTAATAAAATAAGTAGACAGTTTTTTCAGCACTTGCATTCATTATGATCTTTATTGTAAAAATCTTCGCTGGACTAGAGGGCAAAGTGGGTTGGCAGGTTTGACAGGTTTGACCAACACCTTTTTTTGCACCCTTTGACCGAGATGGTTATCTCGTCTAACGGAGATTGGCAAGTTTGACCAACAATCTTTTTGCACTGTTTGACCAAACTGGTTATCTCGGTCATATGAGGTTGGCAAGTGTGACCAACAAAACTTTTTGCACTCTTTGATCGAGTTATGTATCTCGGCCAAAGAAGGTTGACAGGTTTGGCCAACAAAACTTTTTGCACCTTTTGACCAGACTTCTCATTTTGGCAAAAGGAGGTTGGCAGGTTTAACCTACACTTTTTGCACTATTTGATCGAGTTGGTTATCTTGGACAAAGAAGGTGGGCAGGTTTGACCAACATAACTTTTTTGCACTTTTTGACCAAGATGGTTATCTTGGCCAAAGAAGATTGGCAAGTCTAACACTTTACACTCTTTGATCGAGTTAGTTATCTCGACCAAAGAAGATTGGCAGGTTTGACCAAGCAAGTCTTTTAGCAACAAAGCAGATCGGCAGGATTGACTAAAGTCCAGAAAGATGGAGACCAAGATATTTATCTCGACAATAGAAGGCATTCACAGCTATGTACAACAAAAGAAATACAAAGAGGGTGCAAAAAGTGAAAAATATTTCATTAATAGAAAAAATGATTACATCGACAGAGGCATTCAGCCCGGTTACATGACAAAACGAAAACAAAAAGAAATAGAGAAACCAGATCATACAAATAGATCATCCAGTCCGGCCTTGGGATCAGCATTAGTTCGGTTAGTAGCGACATTAGCCCTAGCAACGTCATCAAGGGTTAAGTCGGTGATGCCTTCTTAGACGATTAAGCTCGGCTTGGTTTGGCTAGGGGCATCTGACCGAGGTGGAGGAGCGGGCTGATGACCGGAGTCAATAGAGGCCAAAGGGACCATGTTCGGTGCTGGGCTGTTATCATCCTCAACTTGAAGAAACTTTTGCTGAATGGCGTTGGCATAGGCCACCATGGAGCTCTGTATAAAATGGGGTAAAGGGTTTAGGAAAACTTTGGAGTCCGGTGCCTGTCCGAGCTTTTTGACGGCTACCTTCCAACTGTACTTAAAGAATATATCGTTGGCTGCCTCGCATTGCTGGATGTATGTTTCTTCACCCTCTTTGTAACCCTAATCCTCGGCGTCCTCCATTTCCTTCTTGAGGTTTTTTTATCTCATCGTCTTTTTTCCTCTCCAACTTGGTGAGCTCGCACAAGTAGTGGTCTTTTTTTCTCAACAACGGCCTTTGCTTGTCCGCCTTAGTCATGCGCACCTGCTCAGCCATCTTGGACTTCGTCTCTGCCATCTGGCCTTCGCTAGCTCTAGCATTAGCAATGGCCGCCCGAGTCGTCTTCCGCAGCTCTAGCACATGCTTATTGGCAGCATGGCTTTTTTGCACGTCTAGCAAAACACACAAGGTCAGTAGATGAACTGAGCAAAAACATAGAGGCCAAAGAGATATGGATATGCAAACTAATGACTTACTAGAACCATCGACTTGGTGGCCGACTGGATTGCCTTCAACTCGGTCAATTGTTCATGTCATTCCATGTCAACAGGAAGGCAGAGGCTTTTGGACAGGTTGAAGACAAGCATGTGATCTTTCTCCGTGACTATCAAATCGGTAGTGGTCACAGTTTGACCCTTGAAGGACACGGCTGGTGTCCACACCGGGAGGCATAGAGGGTCAAAATGGACAATGTAGCTACCCTCCTAACAGGCCTGATTCCTCAGCACCTCGGTGTTTGACAGCTTGGTCTCTTCGTCCACAAGATGCTGTGGATCGGGGGAAGTAGTACGCGTCCTTTTGCCCGATCGGAAGGAAGTAGCATGCGTAGAAGGAAGGGCCAACACGGTCTCTTGCTGCTGACTGCCCTAAGGCACCTCGGTCTCTCCCTCAGCATTAGAGACAGAAGGTTGTTCGGTGATTAGGGCATGGGCCGCTCTCTTCTTGGCTATTTATTGTTTGGCTATGAGGAGAACAAGCCTGATTTGGGGAAGACTTGTGTCTGGTTCTGGAGGGGACTTAAGGAGGAAGTCTGTGACCTTATTCCTTCGCTTACAGCTGTATTGATAAGTAGCCTTAAAGCCCAAGAGCTCGGTACAATCCCATCGTCTATATCTTAATGTTGTTCAAAGAGCATCCTGGTTAGTGTAAGCGTAATCCGATTTGAGTTGGCTGAAGTCTGCGAGAGAAGAAACGAAGAGTTAGTTCAGCCGAAGAAGGAAACTTTAAAAAAAACAAACAAACCAAACTGATCATACCAGTCGTTCCCATGTTCCAATTTATATTGTAGCCCGGTATTTGGGCTTCTTGTTTTTCAAAATTGCCTGACACCCAGAGAAAGTCATCATTGTTTAAGTCTTTATCAGGCGTTCGTTTGACTATTTTTTCTTGACTGTCTCTTATTCTAAGGTAGTAGCACCAACCGTCTTCATTTTGAACGATAGAATATTGATGGAATATCTCGGCTAAACTGAGGTTGAGCCTGAGGTGTCTGTTTATCTCGGTGATTCCTTTTATTATTCTGTATGTGTTAGTAGAGAGCTGCGTGGGGGCAATGCCTTGTCTGCCTAAAAAATTCACAGATTAAGGGTTGAATTGGAAACCGAAGTCCGCCTTCGATGATGGAAATCACGGTGAAGGGCACGAACCCAGATTTACCCCAAGGAATGGTGTCTAGCTCAGCTAAGGATAGGTGGACATCATCTGGGATGTTGTAGTCTTTCCTAAATTCGGCCATGGCACTTGGGGAGTTCACCATAAACCGGCATTTGCCCATGGCCTTAGATGAATAATTTAGGTTTTGCTCGGTAGATTAGCACGGTGTTGGTGTGGGCAGTATGTAGCTTGGTTGAGCAATGTCGTTAAGAGGCAAAGGTGAATAGAGTGTCTGGCCAACCTAGTCAAGTCTGCAAAATGAAAAAAAAAAAAAAAAAAAAAAGAGTGTGTTACACCCAAGTGGCAACCAAGCTAAAGAAAAAGCGTGGATACTGTATCAAGCTCAGCTCGGCACTTAATGCGCACGTGTGTTACTTAGTTCGGCTAAGTACCAAGGAGAGATGATGCTATCCTGGTTTGGACCAAGGGGCAAGGTTTTAGTGCGGTAGATGAGGGCAGGGCTTTTAGCCTAGCTTCGTTTTAGTCCGGTCGGATTTATGTGTGGTGATTTATCCTGGTTCATGACTAGAGGCAAAGTTGGCCCCAAAAGTGTGCAAACTAGTTTTACCTCGGTTCTGGAATGATTTGGGATCAAAATCACTCCTTTTTGGTTCGTTTTAGTTTCAACTAGTGAGAGTTCATCCTAGGGCATTCCTCTAACAATGTTTTAGGGAGGTTTTAATCCTAAAGTTCATTTTGTGCGTGTTTAGGGGGGTTTTTAAGCTACAATGTTACTTCGGGGCCTATATGCGAGATTAACAGTGTTAACAGGCCCAAGAACTTGAAGAACAGTAGGAATAACAATGGAAACACGTTGGAAAGTAAGGAACTTACAGAACCAGTAGCAAACTTGGGTTCCAGCCAATGAAAAGAGCTCCAGCGGCTGTGGCAAGCTCGATGGAGGGCCGAAAACACTGGTACAAGGGCTCGAGCACAGGAAAATGGCTGTTAAGAGCTCTGATTGCTAAGGATGCTTTTTTAGAAGATGAACAGTAAAGGGAAAACAATGTATATAGGCTGTATATGTGTATAAGACGGAAGGACGAGACTTTTCATATGTTTTTGGAAGTGATTGACTGTTGTAACATGGTTACAGAGCTTATAAGGGTGCGCCACGTGTCTTGAACAAGACGGCGTGTCAAGCTTGTAGCGTGGTGATTGGGACATGCTGTACAGCAGGAAGGAAAACCACTAGAACCATGCAGATTGTGGGACCAAACAATTTATAGCTCGGTTTTTTTGCATATTTTGTCTTGACGAAGGGCTCGTGGGACCAAGCAGACTGGCTCGGTTTGTTTGTACGAGTTTTTACCACGGTTGACTGGAATGACGGTAGCTCGGCTGAAAGGTAGTAATCTCAATGCTCGGCTAAAAGGCAGTAATCCCAATCATGCTTGACAGATGGAATTAAGGGGCAATTGAGAGAGTAATTTATATCGATAAATTGGGCCGAGCTTAGGGTTGTGGTTCTGAGATGTTGGGCTACTCATTGGGCCGAGGTTAGAGAGTAAATAGCTTGATCATAGCAGAAGTGGGTAGCTAGGTCGGTCCAGAGGCCTTGAAGTGGTTGTTCGCACCATTTGCGAGTGAGCCGGAGTGGCGCATGGGATAGAATTAAGCTTTGGCGTAGACACCCCATTTTTGACCGACCTTAAGACTCAGACGTCACTGATTGAGCGCTCGGTGATGTTGCATACTGTGCTCGTTCAGAAGTCTCAGAGTCGCGGCCGTGCGCCCTGCCTCCGGACTTCCGAACTCTCTTCGGTGCCTTGTCTCGGTTTGCGAACCAGACTCGATTTTCTCCGTTTTCTTTCCTGAGGGGAGGGAGTGGTCCCGTAGACTATCTCTCGGTGGCCGTGCGCTACGTTTCGTGGCCGTAGGCCATTTTGCCCATTTCGGAGCCCGGTTCCCGGTTTTCGGGACCGTCAGGCCGTGTGCCTCAGTTCGCCGCCAACCATCTCCGAAGTTCTCCGGTTTTGGCTTGCACCTCTTTTTATAGTTCGAGGAACACTGGGGCCTCTGATGCCACTTCATCAGAGTATGCCACTTTTCGCGGTTTGGGCCCGAGCATTCATTTTGCATCGGTTTTCTCGATTTCTGGCGGGAACCTCTGTTTTGTCATTAGAGGACCTGGGTCGCGGATACCCACTTCATTTGCACACCATTTCCGGCCTGACCCATTTCCGGTTTGCTCGTTTTGGCCCAGAACATTCATTTCTCATTAGTTTTTGTTCAAATTTGGCGGTACCTCTGTTTCAACACGGGAAGATCCTTTGGGGGTGGGAGGCCAGCAATTATCCCAGATAGCCGGTTCGCTCCTCCGGAGCCCGTTTTCTCACTTAGGGCCAATGTTGAACACCACAGGGGTATTTTCTTCCAACCAAAGTTACATATTTGTGATGAGGAACATGGGAGGACCCTAAAGCTCTTGGTCGGCCGAACCGTGGGTTTCATTTTGGGCCTCTCCTTCAAGCTCTATGTTGTGGCTCTGCTTGGTGTTGCCAAATTTCAACCTTGGATCCTTGTTCTACACATCCGAGGACACAAAATGTTGGTGGTCGGCCGAAATTGTGAAGTTCTTTTTGGGCCTCTTCTTCAAGCTCTATGTCGTGACTCATTGAGTTGCAGATTTCGACCATGGGGCCTTATTCTACACACTTGGGAGGACACCTTTCTATCTTTGGTCGGCGGAAAATCTTTTGCTCATTTTTTGGTGGTGGCCGGCCGGCCATGGTGAGTGGTGGCCGACCAGTGGGGTGGTGGCCGGCCACCTCCCGTAAAACCACCCGGCCAGATTCTTTCGGCTGTTCAATTTGTCCAGGATATTTTGTCAAAATATCTCCCCATTCGTGGATATTTTGGGAGGAAAGATTGTCTCCATTTCCTCCCTTTTACACCATTCTTTGGCCTATTAAAGGGTTGGGCGCTCCTTCCTCAAGGTTACAAAATTGTCTTCAAGAACACTTAAGCAAAAACCCTAATCTCCATAGCCAAAACCTTCAAAAAAAGCTTCAAGTCTTGCTTGATTTCTTCACCAACACCTAGCCTCACCATTCCAACTTCGATTCCAGCAGCAAGGAAGTGTTCTTCAGAGGTCAAGAGGCTACAAATCCAAGCCAAGAAGCAAAGAAAGACAAGTCTTCAAGGGTAAGTCTTCAAAACCAACTTTTAGGGATTTTTCTTGATTCATTTCTCTACTCCAATTGGTTGAGAATTGGGGCTCCGACCCCTACTGGTTTTGTGCTCATATTGAGCCCCTCTACAACATTGTAGAAGGGCTCAACTTCATTTGGTGCTTATATATACTAGTTCCTTCAATATTCATCAAATTTGTCACATTTTTGCATGCTAAAATTGACCTATTTGTGTTTGTTTTTAGGGGTCTGACCCCTACTGGTTTTGTGCTCATTTTGAGCCCCTCTACAACATTTTAGAAGGGCTCAACCCCATTTGGCCATTGTATATACCACCTCCTTCAAACTTCATCAAATGTGCCACATTTTGTATGCAATTTTTGACCTATTTCTATTTGTTTTTGGGACTTCGACCCCTACTGACTTTGGTCTTATTTTGACCCCCTTTACATGTCTCATTAAGAAAATTTTGTCATTTGGTGTGTGCTTTGCATGTCTCTTGTTATAGCCTTTTTTGAGCTCCATTTTGCATGGAATTGTTAGCATGATTTTATTCTGATTTTGGGGTTTCCATAAACTGAACATGTGCTTATTTTTAGGCCCTCTTCAATTTTTTAGAAGCATGTTTGTTCATTTGGGGTTTGTATATATCACTGGTCTCAATACCCTTCTTTTAGCCCCTATTCTTGCATGCTTTTGTTGCTATGCCTATGCTAGCATTTTGGACATGTTTGTTACTGAAAAATGCCATATTTGGGACTGTCTTGCTACTGTTCTTGCTTCCATAATCATATTTTGCATGTTTAGTATGGCTATAGGCCATTTCGGGCGTCTAATTTCACATTTCGGGATGATTGCATGCTTCGGTTGTTATTTCGTATCATTTTGGGGCTGTTTTCCCCTTTATTTAGTGGTTTGCATGCTTGCATATCATTTCCCATGTCATTTTATGCCTTAATGTATCGCCTCGATTTGCGCGCCTGTGGGCACGCACTTCGAGGCACCTCCGTTTTATCCGACGGCCTCCTATGTGAGTGAGCTAAGGCTCTCCCATGTTGGTGTAAGTCCATCGTGGCATTCCGTATGCCATTTCATTGCATTTCATCATCGCCTCGATTTGCGTGCCTGTGGGCACGCGTTTCGAGGCACTTCGGTTTTATCCGATTTTCATCTTTCATCATCGCCTCGATTTGCGCGCCTGTGGGCACGCATTTCGAGGCACTACGGTTTTATCCGATTTTCATCTTTTATCATCGCCTCGATTTGCGCGCCTGTGGGCACGCGTTTCGAGGCACTTCGGTTTTATCCGATTTTCATCTTTCATCAACGCCTCGATTTGCGCGCCTGTGGGCACGGGTTTCGAGGCACTTCGGTTTTATTCGATTTTCATCTTTCATCATCGCCTCGATTTGCGCGCCTATGGGCACGCGTTTCGAGGGACTTCGGTTTTATCCGATTTTCATCTTTCATCATCTCCTCGATTTGCGCGCCTATGGGCACGCGTTTCGAGACACTTCGGTTTTATCCAATTTTCATCTTTCATCATCGCCTCGATTTGCGGCGCTGTGGGCGCAGCGTTTGGCACTGCCGGTTATCCGATCTTCATCTTTCATCATCGCCTCGATTTGCGCGCCTGTGGGCACGCGTTTCGAGGCATTCCAGTTTTATCTGATTTTCATCTTTCATCATTGCCTCGGTTTGCGCGCCTGTGGGCATGCATTTCAAGGCACTTCGGTTGTTTCTGATTTTCTCATTTTATCATCGCCTCGGTTTGCGTGCCTGTGGGCGCGCATTTCGAGGCACTTCGGTTGTATCCGATTTTCTTCCATTTTATCATCGCCTCGGTTTGCGTGCCCGTGTGCACGCATTTCGAGGCACTCTGTTTCATCCGCTTTGCATTTCATGTCATCGCCTCAGTTTGCGTGCCCGCGCGCACGCTTTTCGAGGCATCTTATTGTCATCTCATTTTCATAGCATTGCGCATGCTAGGTTGCATATTAGTTGCATTTCATGCATATCATGCATATTACGCAGAAGCGAGGTACATTACGTACTCCGGTGGAGTGTGTCTCAATTCCCCAGTCATCGACACTCCGGATTACCCATGATGGAGTTAAGTTTTGTTGTAGCATTCATCCCCATATTGAGTTGTGCAATCCGGTTCCTCTGCCATCATGCATCGGTATGCGTGATTGGTGGCACGAGGATCGAGGCATGCATATATTTGTGAAAATACATTGCTATGCCCTTTTCCTGCTCTCTGTTGTAGCAAAATTAAGGATCAACAACTTTCCGAAGTCCGGCGCGCATTTCGAGAATCATAAGCGAGGCTAATCAGGCATTCGGTGGATTTCCGCCGAGCGATCAACATGCGGCATCTATCGAAGCAAAGCGTCCACGGCTGCATGCGACTTCTGACTTTCCTAGTTTAATCTGTTAATTAAATTAGAAATTTGTATATTCATTTCGGACTGTATATTCTTTCATTTTCGGGTCTGTATTATTATTTATTCGGACCCTCTGCGCGAGGGCATAATTGTAATATGGGTGTGTGAGTGCGATGTATGTCTTCCAACCCCCATTTCTTTCTCCCTTTTATTTACCCGCTTTGGATGGTTAGATATAGGGCATATTTCAATTAGCATACAGTATGACAGCATATTTGCATCATTCATCTGTATTGCATGCATCGGGCTCGGCGCATCATACAAACTGCATTGTATTTCAATTCCAAATTGAATACGTGTTAGTTGTAGCATCATCATATGCCATATTTAGAATAGCCGAGCCTGCTATAGTTTGCATCCTTGCATGTGTTGCATTAGGCATTGCTGTATATTTAGGATCATGCATTGATTTCTAATCAGTTTTCTGTTTTGGCTTGGAGTACTCGGTAAGTTTTATGCTTTAGCATTCTTGCATGCGTGTGAGTGTTGCCATGATAGCATGCTTGCCATGAGGCTATGTGCTTATATGATATAACTGCCTTGAATGCCTGTGGGTGGAGGTTGAGTTATTTGAATTGGGACAATGCATTGACTGTTTGTTTTAAGCCCACTAGATAGTGGCAACATCACTGTTTTCTAAGCCCACCTGATGGTGGCAAATCCGCATTTTAGCCTACCTGCGGGTAGCACCTTCACACCATTTTCAAACAAACAAACATGAAATGTTTTGTTCCAATTCAGACGGCCCAGTCTATACTTGTTTCTTCGCGAGCATCACATAGTAACCTAGGCTAATAATCGAATAAGAACACACAATGTTTTCAAAAATTGATATCATGGTTAGTAGAGGCGGTCTTTGACCCGGCGAGAGGGGTGCTCACGATGTGACCTTCCTAATCGTACCCAAGTTCGAGCCAACTTTGGTGATGACGGACACGTGGCCTTTCGGCACCGAGTCAGGGTTTTGTAAATTTCCCATTTTAAAATAATTAGGTGGCGACTTCATTATCCGCAAAGCGATCCATGTTTGGCACTTCTTTCAAAAATCTGTTTTCCTTCAAAAGCGATTTGCGGATTTGGACTCTTTGGTTCAAGATTGAGAACCATAAAAAACCGAGTCGAGCAGGCGAGGCCCCCATGGCGTTATTCTGATTCTGGCGACTCTTTGGGACTTAGAGAACTTGACCCAATCACATGATATCTGGTTTTGACTACTCTTGTGTGTTTCTTTGCATTGCATCTGCATTGGTGCGCCTAGGACACCGTGTTTGCCATCTGCTATTCTGGCGGTTTCTTGGGAGGCTTGTCTTGTCAAGGCATGTCCATAAAATTTGTCGGATTCTGAGCTCTGCCAGTATGGGAACACAAACCCCGGTTTTACTGAGGCACCCTTTTTGACCATTCGACCTAGTACATATTCGGATCCATAGTGACCATTCCAAACTAGGACAGGTTGCTTACCCGTTTATAGGTTGTTTGAAGCCGCTGCGTGCGTAGTGAACCCTAGTTCCTGACAAAATAGGACAGGGAAACCCTACCCCAACATAGGGGTGTTTTGGCTCTCACTTATCTGTTATGTGCTTGTTAGAGTGCGTCTCTACAGGGAATGCATATATCAGTTTATGAGTTTAGGCATCAGGCCTGCGGGCACCAATTCAGTATTTTGGGCATCAGGAATGCGGGCATCAGTTTGTGAGTTAGTGCATCATGCCTGCGGGCATCAGTCAGTGACTGAGAATCGGTTACCTGCGGGAACCAATTCAGTATTTTGGGTAACAGGCCTGCGGGCATCACTTTTAGGTGGAATCAGTTTTCTCTGAAGGTATCAGCTCACAGGCGGAATTTTTGAGCAGAATTCAGTAGAGAGCACACTCATTCAGCTTTGTTTGTATCTATTCTGGTGAAATTGGGCTGAGATGCTGTCCGTTTTCTCTTTTGCTAGGGTAGTCCTGGAACCATAGCTTCAGAAGGCTCCACTATCCCCCGAGTACATTGGGCTAGTGCTGATAGACTTTGTGAGGTCAGAGATTCAATTCAAGGGTAATCAGTGTTTCTTTACCAGAGGCAGGGTGAAAAGGGCCGAGCACAAATCACCGATTCAGATTACGGTCGATGGTCTTTATCCACCCCACCAGTGAACGGTCAGGCTGAGGTCTCAGTTTCTACTGTAGGGATAAATACCAGTCAGTCAGATGGATCAGGAGAACACATCAGGGATGGAGGCGATGATGCGTCAGATGCAAGAAAGTATGAAGCTCATGCAGCAAGACGCTGTCCGCCAAGCGGAATTTTCCAAGCAAAGAAGTCAAGCAATCATGGCTCGGCCGAAGCTCATCACCAGTCGCAACAAAGAAGCGCGTCTGCTTCACAACAAGTTTCTCCCCGGCGGAGCTCCAAGACTGGGAGACGCCAAATGTCCAAAATATCCAGAGGACACGGATCTTCCAACGGGCTCCCGCCTCCGCTTCCGCCACAACCGCCCAAGACCCACACACTGCCAATCACCCGCTCTCCTTCGAGTTTGAGGTAGATCATACCGCTCAAATTGAGCAAGCCGAGAAGCTTTTTAAGAAATCCCAAGGGTGAAAGCCATTCCGCATCGAGGATGGTTATCTTGATGTGGCCGTGACATTACCGCAGATTCAAAATGTCGCAGATTGATCGCTTCGATGGGTCCGATGATCCCATGGTCCACCTTCGGTTATTTTCAGATGTATTGCGCCAATGGGCCTAACCAGATCACAAAACTTTCACTATTCGGCCGAACCTTGTCGTGATAGCTTCCAATTGGTATGCTAAACTAGATGATGAGGTCAAAAGGAATTGGGATGAAATGGCTGAGGCCTTTGTCGCACAATACTCGTACAATACCAGATTGAGGTCACAACTCGTGATCTCGAAGCGACGGGGCAAGTGCCCAAAGGGACTTTCTCTGATTTTGTGACTCGAAGGTGGGCAAAGGCAGCACTGATGACTTTGTGGCCCACCGACAAAGATCAGATCAGAATGATCGTGCGCAATCTCCAACCAAAGCTGATGCTGAAAATGATTGTAGTCCCCTTTCCCACCTTTGCAGATCTACACGAGATGGGGATGCAAATCGAGGACGCAATGAAACAGGGCCTTTTTTCGGACCAGGATAGGGAGCAGCCCCGGAGAACCTTCAACCGCAACAACACAGGCACAAGCGGTGATGCGGCTGCAAGATCTTCCGAAGTGGGCATGGTTACCACCACCACATCAAAAAAGGCTACCCCATTCACCGGTGCGTCCGGAAGTAGCTCACAGACGGCCAAATATCCACCTCGAGTTAAGAGGGTTTTCACCCCACTTCATATGCCTTTGTCAAAAGCTCTAGAGGTCTTACTCCGGAAAGGACATTTGAAACCGTTGGAACAACGGCCCCTACCCGATCCTATCCCTGCAAAGCATGACCAGACTAAATACTGTGCCTACCATCAGCAAACCGGTCATGACACCGACAGTTGTTTTCGTCTGCGCCATGATGTACAAGATCTGTTTGACAAAGGGGTCATTGCTGCACCAGGTCCTGCAAAGTCTATCGGTACTTGATCAGTGAACTTGCGGGGGATAATGTGATGTGATCAGGAGATGAATCACCTGCGGGCGGCATTCAGTGTACTCCAGACGTGGGAATGGCACGCACTGTTCTGAGCAATGTGCAAATACCAGTTTTTGTGCTTTCGGACTTGGGTATTGGGTCAGTTTTTGCTACTTTGTTTTGAGTCTGTCCTTTTGTTTTGAGTCAGTCTCTTTTATTTTGGGTCTGTCTTGTTGTGTCGAGTCGGTCCTGTTGTATAGGAGTCGGGTGATTCCGGGGGTGTTACCTCGAGCGTCACCATTTTGTTTTGCGTTTGTCCTTTTGTTTTATCTTGAGTCTATTTCTGCCAGGGAGCCAGTTATGCCAACAGATTTTGAATGAAACAGCAGTGATTTCCACGCTCTCGTATTTGCTTCTGCCGTGTGCTAGTTGTGCCGGGATTTGAATGAAATGGCAGTGCACTCCACCTGCTCTCTTGTGCCTTGAAGTTGTTGTATTGACCTAAGTTTTTTCAAAACCTTTTTGAACATCAAGTGAAAACAAAGAGGAGGAATTCTCGATTTGCAAAACTTTGATCAAATGAGAGAAAGAGAGGCATACTAAGCCCTTAATGAATGAAATCATGCTTGTTAGTGTGAGTACTGAGAAGGACCCTGGCTTTGATCCAGATTGATCCTACACTGTCTTCAGCACGAGCGATTTGTCGCTTTCTTAAAAATTTCAAAAAAAAATGTTTTGCGCGGTCCTGCGAAGACATGTGTGGAATCGCTCTTGAGATTGTGCAGCCTAGGATCGCTCTCAGCCTCGAGATTCGACTCCTCATTTTCGAACCTTGGACTCAAATTCAGAAGGTTCAACGGTCAACTACGATGTGAGGCCTGTGTGGCCAAATTTGAAGCAGCCCTCGAACAAGAGGCACCAAAGTCAGATCAAGAAGGTCAGACCTCATCAGAAGAAGCTTGCAAGGCTAGATCAGAAGCACCCCTTGAACTAGGGGCAAAAAATATCTGATGTGCTCGAAGAGCCAAAGGTGGATCTTTCTGCAAGTCAATACAACAGCCACTCTCCTGGATATAGAGGGCTTCAATCTCAGAACCATTTGGCATGGACTGGTTACACTTTTACCCTTTGAGAGGCTCGCTGGGCCGAAAACCCGGAAGGGCGACCCAGGCAAAAGTTAGAGCAAAGAAAAGAACGAAAAAAGAAAAAAGAGAAAAAAAATGCAAAGAATGAAAAAGAAAAAAAAAACAAACAAAAAAAAAGAAGAAAAGAAAAAAAAAAAGAGAAAAGAATGAAAGGAAAAAAAAAAGAAAAAAAAAAGAGAGAAGAACAAAGCTCGCAAGGTTGAAAACCTGCAATAGGCGCCTTGGCAAAAGTTAGAGCATAAAAGGAGAGGTTAAATACCCGAGTGTACCTTAACCCCGAACTACGTAAGGCTTGATTCCCATCTTTGGGATACGTAGGCAACTTCATTCTGAAGTCCAGCCGTAAAACAATTCAAATTCAATTGTGTCCATGTGATAGTTTTGATCATCTTTGCCTCCTCTGTATCCGAGAGACTGGTTGTGTTCGTCGCTCTGAGGACTGACTACAAGTACACTGCGATGCTATCCAAACAAGGGGCAACTTTCCGTTGCCATTCAATGCGCCGCGGTGCCGTTCAAGCAAGGGGCACATTTTCGTTGCCATGCAACCCTCCTCAAGCAAGGGGCAGTTTTCCTTTGGGTCCGAGGTTGTGCATCTCGAGAGTGGGTTCTATGCTCGTTGAGCAGTGGCCGTTTGCAAAAATAGATTTTGAGAATTTTTACTGAGGTTGACTAATTTTCTCGAAAATTGTATCATTTTCCAAAACTGGACCATTTTCTTGGACCCAAAAAAAAGGAAAATTTTCAGTGCTCATAGCCTGAACTGCATGATTTCAAATCAAAAATCGAACGAACATGTTAATCTAACTCTCATTTTGGTCAAAATTTTTTAGGAAAAAGCAAAAACAAAAAATGGTCAAAATGATGAACTAGGAGCACAGTTGAGTCAGGTTTTCTGTCTTTTCCCTTTATCAACGCGCTTGCCAGAAAGGGCACCATACTTGCCAAGAAGGGCGCTCTACCTGCCGGAAGAGGGCACAACGGAAGCTAACAACAAAAGGGCAGAAAGCTCTCACATCCTCCAAGCAATGAGGTATCAAGCCAAGTGCGAAGCACGAACTGGAATGGGGCCAGACATTACACTCCCTCATCTGGACAGATGCCACGCCCAAACTCCCAAAGAGGCATCATCGACCGATGTCAGCTGCAGATTTGCTACATACCCATTTGTAGCACAACCCCTCTGTAGGAGAAACTCACTGTTGTGAGCAGAGAAAGAAAATTTAGCAGAATGCTAGAGGCACGAGCCCACAACTTGCTGTTTATCCATCAACCACCCAGGGGAGGGATTGAAAAATGAGAGATTGAAGAATAGAGAGATGTGCGATGAGAGGAAAAGTGAGAAAAGGGCTTTTTCAGAAAAACAGAGCTTGAAGGCCAAGTGATGTGAGAATCACAAATAAGAAAGGATGGGAAACATACCCGGTGAAACAGGCTCCCTGTGCACGTCTGAGTGTCGTGTCTTTTTGTTTTATCTCGATCCTTGTTTTGAGTCGTCTCGAGTGTTACTCGATGTGTCTAGGTTGTGTGCCTTTTGTTTTCTTGTTGAGTCGTAGTGTGCTGTATTCAGTTGTAGGCTCAATACCCGGTTGAGGATCCTTTTCTCATTTTCAAAAATAAAAATCGTTTTGTGCTCCGAGTGCCGTGCCGTTCTCCACATTTGTGCAAAATAGAATTTGTTCTTTCATAAAACTGCAGGGTTCAACCCAGGTCATGTGAGAACAGTGAAACCAGGACCTATCTGAAGCTATGAGTTTCGGGCTGCCAAGCAAAAGCAAAAGAGGAAAATGTCGGGCATCTGAGTTTGTTCCAACTTCAGTAAGTTCCGAGACTATATTCCGTGTGTACCTCTTCAGGTCTTGCCAATGTTCCGAAGTATGAGTGTGCCTCTACCTCAAGCTCAAAATCAAGTCTACTTCAAGCCAGAATGGCGATCAGAAGTGCTCTCCCTGAGTACCATTCCCTGCCAAAGGCATCTTGGACGTGTTTGCGATGAGTTCCTAGGAGACCAACTGCGACGGTGGAAACTAGAGTTCGGATGGCTGTGGCCTAGAACGCAAAGGTTCGGGATTTCCGAGACTAGAGTCTGGTTTAAATACCCAGAGGCATGTCCTCGGCTTGAAATCTGTATGGCAGCCCCATAGATTGAGATAGCATGTGTATGCACCTCAATTCTGGATACTGAACCAACCTAGTCTGTCACCTCGTTGGAGAATAGGGAAAGTTGTGAATATGATCAGGAAGACAAGTAGCAGCCGTGGCTCCCACATGCAGATATTGTTACTTGTTAGCATTCCAGAGCCTTTGTACTGTGAGTTGAAGGTAAGTGTTCGAAGAGCACGAGGGGAGATCCCCATCAGAGTAGAGCGGTTCACCGCCACTCACCTCATGAGGTGCTTTCTAAAGCGCCGCTCTGTCCATTTATTACTTTCCGTAAGCATCATGCATTGTAATGCATTGTATCTATCAAGTTTCTTTCTCAGTCATGCACGATATTGTATGTACGGTTCATTCAAAGAAGTTCCGTTTGAGATCATTCACTTAGTGTATCAATCACACTTTATTTGCTTCACTCAATGTATCTAACACACTTCATTTCACTTAGTGTATCAATCACACTTCGTTCACATCAGTATATCAATCATACTCTGTTCACATAGTGCATCTATCACACTTTGTGTTCACCTTTAGTATATCTATCATACTTGTTCACTAAGTGCATCTATCACACTTTGTGTTCACATCAGTATATCAATCATACTCTGTTCACATAGTGCATCTATCACACTTTGTGTTCACATTCAGTATATCAATCATACTTTGTCCGCTAAGTGCATCTATCACACTTTGTGTTCACCTTTAGTATATCTATCATACTTGTTCACTAAGTGCATCTATCACACTTTGTGTTCACATCAGTATATCAATCATACTCTGTTCACTAAGTGCATCTATCACACTTTGTGTTCACATTCAAGATATCTATCATACTGCTCACTAAGTGCATCTATCACACTTTGTGTTCACATTCAAGATATCTATCATACTGCTCACTAAGTGCATCTATCACACTTTGTGTTCACATTCAAGATATCTATCATACCGCTCACTAAGTGCATCTATCACACTTCGTGTTCACATTCGGTGTATCAATCACACTCGCTCACTTAGTGCATCTATCACACTTCGTGTTCACATTCAAGATATCTATCATACTTGTTCACTAAGTGCATTTATCACACTTTGTGTTCGCTTAGTGTATCAATCACACTTCATTCATTTTGTGTATCTATCATACTTGTTCACTAAGTGCATCTATCACACTTTGTGTTCGCTTAGTGTATCAATCACACTGCTCACTTAGTGCATCTATCATACCTCGTGTTCACCTTCAAGATATCAATCATACTTTTTCACCGAGTGCATCTATCACACTGTTCAGATTCACATTTAGTGTATCCATCGCACTTGTCCACTTAGTGTATCCATCACACTTTGCTCACTTCTTCACTTTTGTGTACCAATCACACTTTGTTCATATAGTGTATCAATCACACACACTTTGTATCTATCACACTATGCCTACTTTGTGTACCCATCACACGTTCGCTTTGTGTATCTATCACACACTCACCTAGTGTATCCATCACACTTTGCTTCATATAGTGTATCCATTACACTCGCTTCACTTTGTGTATCCAACACACGTACGCTTTGTGTATCTATCGCATGTTCGTGAAGATTCCATGATTTTCTTACATTCCTAATCGCATGAAATGTAGTTGTTGCTTTGCATTTTTGCTTAAAAGCTTGCATCTATTTGTCAATACTTGCCTCATTACGACTGTCGCACTTGCATGATCACCCGGCTCGTGCCTATCACTTTGCATTTTGCCCTCGTCATGCACGCTCGGCACACACATATCTTTGTTTATCTTGTATGATTGTCTAAGTCTTGGCCTTGTCAAAATGGGTCGCTCGGGCTTTGACATTCACTCGCCACTTCTTGACTTCCGAAGTTCACAAAGAGGGGCAATCAGAGACACCCCATTTTTGACCGACCTTAAGACTCGGACGTCACCGATTGAGCGCTTCGGTGATGTTGCATATCAGGCTCGCTCGAAGTCTCAGAGTCGCGGCCGCGCTCGCCTCCGGACTTCGAACTCTTTCGGTGCCTTGTCTCGGTTTGCGAACTGACTTCGGTTTTCTCCGCTTTTCTTTCCGAGGAGGGAGTGGTCCCAGAGACTATCTCTCGGTGGCCGTCGCTACTTTCGTGGGTCAGAGGCCATTTTGCCCATTTTCGGAGCTTGCTTCCCGGGACCGTGCCGCCGTGCCTCGGCTCGACCGCCCAACCATCTCCGAAGTTCTCCGGTTTTAGCTTGCACCTGCTTTATAGTTCTGAGGAACACTGGGCCTCGATGCCACTTCGTGGTCAGATGCCACTTTCGGCGCTCAGAGGTTTGGACCGAATCGCGGTTTGGGCCCCGAGCATTCATTTTGCATCGGTTTTCTCGATTTCGGCAGAACCTCTGTTTTGTCATTCCGAGGGACACTGGTCGCGGATACCCACTTCACATTGCCGACACCATTTTCGCACCGCAATTTCATTTTGATCCCGAATTGCTCAGTTTTGGCCCGAACATTCATTTCTCATTAGTTTTTGTTCAAATTTGGTGTACCTCTGTTTCAACACCAGAAGATCACTGGGGGTGGGAGGCCAGCAATTATCCCAGATAGCCAGCCCTCCGGAGCCCGCTTTTTCTCATTTCCGGCCAATGTTGAACACCCCGGGGTATTTTCTTCCAACCAAAGTTACATATTTGTGATGAGGGAACATGGGAGGACCCTAAAAGCTCTTGGTTGGCCGAACTGGGTTTCATTTTGGGCCTCCTTCAAGCTCTATGTTGTGGCTCTGCTCAAGATGCCAAATTTCAACCTTGGATCCTTGTTCTACACATCTGGGAGGACACAAAATGTTGGTGGTCGGCCAGAAATTGTGAAGTTCTTTTTTGGGCCTCTTCTTCAAGCTCTATGTCGTGACTCCTGCTTCAGAGTTGCCAGATTTCGACCATGGGGCCTTATTCTACACACTTGGGAGGACACCTTTCTATACTGGTCGGCCAGAAAATCTTTTGCTCATTTTTTGGTGGTGGCCGGCCGGCCATGGTGAGTGGCTGGCCGACCAGGTGGGGTGGCTGGCCGGCCACCTCCCAGAAAACTACCTGGCCGGCCAGATTCTTGCTTTCCAGCCTGTTCCAGCTGTCCGGATATTTTTGTCAAAATATCTCCCCATTCGGGGGATATTTTGGGAGGGAAAGATTGTCTCCATTTCCCTCCCCTTTTACACCATTCTTTGGCCTATTAAAGGGGCTGGGCAGCTCCTTCCTCAAGGTTACAAAAATTGTCTTCAAGAACACTTAAGCAAAAACCCTAATCTCCATAGCCAAAACCTTCAAAAAAGCTTCAAGTCTTGCTTGATTTCTTCACCAACACCTAGCCTCACCATTCCAACTTCGATTCCAGCAGCAAGGAAGTGTTCTTCAGAGGTCAAGAGGCTACAAATCCAAGCCAAGAAGCAAAGAAAGACAAGTCTTCAAGGGTAAGTCTTCAAAACCAACTTTTAGGGCTTTTTCTTGATTCATTTCTCTACTCCAATTGGTTGAGAATTGGGGCTCCGACCCCTACTGGTTTTGTGCTCATATTGAGCCCCTCTACAACATTGTAGAAGGGCTCAACTTCATTTGGTGCTTATATATACTAGTTCCTTCAATATTCATCAAATTTGTCACATTTTTGCATGCTAAAATTGACCTATTTGTGTTTGTTTTTAGGGGTCCGACCCCTACTGGTTTTGTGCTCATTTTGAGCCCCTCTACAACATTGTAGAAGGGCTCAACCCCATTTGGCCATTGTATATACCACCTCCTTCAAACTTCATCAAATGTGCCACATTTTGTATGCAATTTTTGACCTATTTCTATTTGTTTTTGGGACTTCGACCCCTACTGACTTTGGTCTTATTTTGACCCCCTTTACATGTCTCATTAAGAAAATTTTGTCATTTGGTGTGTGCTTTGCATGTCTCTTGTTATAGCCTTTTTTGAGCTCCATTTTGCATGGAATTGTTAGCATGATTTTATTCTGATTTTGGGGTTGCCATAAACTGAACATGTGCTTATTTTTAGGCCCTCTTCAATTTTGTAGAAGCATGTTTGTTCATTTGGGGTTTGTATATATCACTTGTCTCAATACCCTTCTTTTAGCCCCTATTCTTGCATGCTTTTGTTGCTATGCCTATGCTAGCATTTTGGACATGTTTGTTACTGAAAAATGCCATATTTGGGACTGCCTTGCTACTTTTCTTGCTTCCATAATCATATTTTGCATGTTTAGTATGGCTATAGGCCATTTCGGGCGTCTAATTTCACATTTCGGGATGATTGCATGCTTCGGTTGTTATTTCGTATCATTTCGGGGCTGTTTTCCCCTTTATTTAGTGGTTTGCATGCTTGCATATCATTTCCCATGTCATTTTATGCCTTAATGTATCGCCTCGATTTGCGCGCCTGTGGACACGCACTTCGAGGCACCTCCGTTTTATCCGACGGCCTCCTATGTGAGTGAGCTAAGGCTCTCCCATGTTGGTGTAAGTCCATCGTGGCATTCCGTATGCCATTTCATTGCATTTCATCAACTCCTCGATTTGCGTGCCTGTGGGCACGCGTTTCGAGGCACTTCGGTTTTATCCGATTTTCATCTTTCATCATCGCCTCGATTTGCGCTACCAGGCACGCTGCTGAGGCACTTTGCTTTATCCGATTTTCATCTTTCATCATCGCCGATTTGCGGCGCTACCAGGCACGCGTTTGAGGCACTTCGGTTTATCCGATTTTCATCTTCATCATCGCCGCCTCGATTTGCACGCTGAGGCACGCGTTTCGGTTTTATCCGATCTTCATCTTTCATCATCGCCTCGATTTGCGCGCCTGTGGGCACGCGTTTCGAGGCATTCCAGTTTTATCTGATTTTCATCTTTCATCATCGCCTCGGTTTGCGCGCCTGTGGGCATGCATTTCAAGGCACTTCGGTTGTATCCGATTTTCTCATTTTATCATCGCCTCGGTTTGCGTGCCTGTGGGCGCGCATTTCGAGGCACTTCGGTTGTATCTGATTTTCTTCCATTTTATCATAGCCTCGGTTTGCGTGCCCGTGTGCACACATTTCGAGGCACTCTGTTTCATCCGCTTTGCATTTCATGTCATCGCCTCGGTTTGCGTGCCCGCGCGCACGCTTTTCGAGGCATCTTATTTTCATCTCATTTTCATAGCATTGCGCATGCTAGGTTGCATATTAGTTGCATTTCATGCATATCATGCATATTGCACGGGAAACGAGGTAGGTACATTCTCAGACGGTGACGGAGTGTGTCTCAATTCCCGATCGCCGACACTCCGGATTACCCATGATGGAGTTAAGTTTTGTTGTAGCATTCATCCCCATATTGAGTTGTGCAATCCGGTTCCTCTGCCATCATGCATCGGTATGCGTGATTGGTGGCACGAGGATCGAGGCATGCATATATTTGTGAAAATACATTGCTATGCCCTTTTCCTGCTCTCTGTTGTAGCAAAATTAAGGATCGACAACTTTCCGAAGTCCGGCGCGCATTTCGAGAAATACTGCAAACAGAGGCTAATCAGGGCATCCCAGTGGATTTCCCGAGCGATCCAACGGCAGATCTATCGAATAAGGCGCCACGGCTCGCATGCTGCCTTTACTGACTTTCCTAGTTTAATCTGTTAATTAAATTAGAAATTTGTATATTCATTTCGGACTGTATATTCTTTCATTTTCGGGTCTGTATTATTATTTATTCGGACCCTCTGCGCGAGGGCATAATTGTAATATGGGTGTGTGAGTGCGATGTATGTCTTCCAACCCCCATTTCTTTCTCCCTTTTATTTACCCGCTTTGGATGGTTAGATATAGGGCATATTTCAATTAGCATACAGTATGACAGCATATTTGCATCATTCATCCATTGCATGCATCGGCCTCGATCATACAAATCGCATTGTATTTCAATTCCAACTTGAATACGTGTTAGTTGTAGCATCATCATATGCCATATTTAGAATAGCCGAGCCTGCTATAGTTTGCATCCTTGCATGTGTTGCATTAGGCATTGCTGTATATTTAGGATCATGCATTGATTTCTAATCAGTTTTCTGTTTTGGCTTGGAGAACTCGGTAAGTTTTATGCTTTAGCATTCTTGCATGCGTGTGAGTGTTGCCATGATAGCATGAGGCTATGTGCTTATATGATATAACCTTGAATGCCTGTGGGTGGAGGTTGAGTTATTTGAATTGGGACAATGCATTGATCTTGTTTTAAGCCCACTAGATAGTGGCAACATCACTGTTTTCTAAGCCCACCTGATGGTGGCAAATCCGCATTTTAGCCTACCTGCGGGTAGCACCTTCACACCATTTTCAAACAAACAAACATGAAATGTTTTGTTCCAATTCAGACGGCCCAGTCTATACTTGTTTGCTGCGAGCATCACATAGTAACCTAGGCTAATAATCGGAATAAGAACACACAATGTTTTCAAAAATTGATATCATGGTTAGTAGAGGCCGGTCTTTGACCGGGCGAGAGGGGGTGCTCACGATGTGACCTTCCCTAATCGTACCCAAGTTCCCGAGCCAACTTTGGTGATGACGGACACGTGGCCTTCCGGCACCGAGTCAGGGTTTCCTAAATTTCCCATTTTAAAATATTTAGGTGGCGACTCTGTTATCTGGCAAAGCAGTCCATGTTTGGCACTTCTTTCAAAAAAATCTGTTTTCCTTCAAAACGATTTGCCGGATTTGGACTCTTTGGTTCAAGATTGAGAACCGCAAAAAAACCGAGTCCGAACTGTAGCGAGGCCCCCCGCGGGCGTTGTTACATTTGGGTAGCTCAGCGAGGCAAATGCGCGAATTGGTTAGGGAAGTTCCATGTAGCTCGGTTAGGCATAGTAAATCGAGCTGAGAGACCATCCCACTTGGCAAGAGTGAGCAAGGTGTTCCAAGATAAACATAGCCCTTTGGAAGGATGATTCCTAGGAGGACTTTGCATTGAGGAGGTAGAGTCCTACTAGGATTATGCCATGTGAAATCTATAAAAGCTCATGGCAAACCCTAATCTCAGGTATTGCAATTTTGACTCCCTGATACACAGAGCTTTTGTGCTTAGTGTCTACTTGCTGACTTAGGCATCGGAGGGATTTTCGCCACACCCCTGTCGGCTAGCTTATGTTTGTCTTTTCAGGTGATTGGACGACAACGTATTGGAGAAGTGTGAACTTGATCAATAGGATTATATGAGAAGATTAGTTTATGTTGGAAATTGGGCCAGGTATTGGACCCGAATTTGGGCGTTCATCTTGCATGACCCATGACCCATTCAAATTACCCATGTAATTTGAATTTGATTTCCTGATTATCCTATTTGTTAGGATAACCCTCTATTTATCTACATCTATCCTATCCTTAGGAGATATAGATAGATAGATATTTATGGTTATATATTTGATTATATATCTGGATGATATACATCATCAGATACGTGATGTGGTTTTTGCCCATAATATTTTTCCCAAACTCTCTCTCTAACTCTCTCCTATATCAGAGAACGATCCAGCCTTTGTATTGTGATTAGAGTGGGTGATACTCATACTGTGGTATCACTCCATTACTGGGTATTATTAGTTCGTGATTAAAGAAGCACGTGATTTACCCACAAGGTTCATCGTTTCAGATTCCATCACCTAAGGTATGATCTTGAATCCATTTACCACTGCGTTTGATATACCTTACATTGGTATCAGAGTTCTAAATGGGTATTTTCGTGCTTGTTTTTTTGTGCATTAAAATATTTATATACACACATGATATATGGATGAAAAATTAATATTTTTCTGAACTTTTTCCGATCAACTTGAAATTTACATATGTTGTAGTATATTTCATGTAGAATATATCTGCTAAGTTTCATAAAAATCCAACGGTCGGATTTTGAGAAAAATAGAGATTCATATTTAATTTTTCGTAAATTAAATTACATTGTGTTTTTACATGCTTTGTTTTTATATTATGAAAATTATATATTTAGAATCCTTGTTTCGATACCTTCGAAATGATATATTATGGGTTTGATTCCGACTCACGATTGATGAGAAAAAGCAAACCTTAATTTGGGTTCGTTTTGTATGTTTTGGTGGCTTAAGGAAGAAGATGAAGTGCAGAGTTTCTACACTTCCACTCTCATTTGAAAGAGAGTGTAATACACCTTATTATTTGGGTTTGTTAAATGTCATTTTTACTACCACCATTGTTTTTATTTTGGAAAATAGAGTCCGACAGTACCAAAATTGGACCAGAAAACATCCTAGAAGGTGGTGCGTGAGCCGTACGTGCCATGTGATGATGTTAGCACTGCCATGTGTACACCACGTGTTAGCCACAACCCGCACGCTGCTTGTTGAGTCATAAGTCACGCGTTGAGTGGCGCCACACGGCCATTTTTTTGGTGCCATGTGATGATGTTTGTTTTTTTTTAAATCCAGAATTACTTTAAATGGTCATAAATAATTCATTATAGCTTTATTTTAAGCGTGGTTGGTACTGTTGACTCATAATTAAATTTTCTATCTTCTGTAAAATTTTAAAAATTTTATGAAAATAAAAAATATTTTTCCCGAAATAATAATTCATTATTTCTGCTTTAAAATGCATCTGGTGTTGCATGATTAAGTTTCTGAAGCTGAAATTTTTACTATAGACCACTATAATAGTTTACTATTTACTGGTATAGTTGTTGCATTTTTCCTGGAATATTTATTAATGATTTTATGTGTGTTTATTAATTATTTAAAATTTCAGAAAATACCAGAAAATTTCAGAAAAATTTTAGAAGTGATATACTTTCTGTTATGGCATAATCTGAATATTAAACACAACATATTATTTTTTTTCCCTAGAGTTTCTAATTTGTTGTGATTAGAATAGCATGATTAATTTTTTTTTTTAATTTAAATTCCATTATTAAATGTAACATAGCATGAGTTGAATGTGAATCGACATTAAGATGCTATTGTATGGAATTAGAATATTTTATCATACTTTTAGACATGCCATAGTCAGTGGGAGGTTGTTCGGTTGAGAGAAATCTTTGTAGATTTACTCCCGAAAACTAATATTTTGCGTATGAATTAAATTAAATTTTGGATAATTGTCACCTGTGGCGCAAGAGATGATTACGAGCATAGCGGATTTTTGATCTTGCGACTTGTGTAATATTGTCACTATTTAATTTAGATTTTTGCAGCAAAATTATATTATGCTAATCAAATTAATCCCAATGCGAATTTCTCTCTAAATTGACTTAGCTTGTGGGTGTTAATTTGGTTGACCTAGACTTAGTAGAGATGTTCAAATTTGAACAATGCAATCATGTTCTTTAGATGAGCAAAAAGTCTTGGAGACTTTAGGGAAAATCTTAATTGAGCCAAAGTAAAGAAATATGACTCAAAATCACCGTGGTTTTGTTTCCTTGTTTGGCGTAATGAAAAAAAAAATGATGTGTGCACTATGGTTGGCGGCATACTAAGTAGTTTTTTCATAGGCGAGTTTTGGAGTTGTGAGATTAGTAAGCCCTCAATAGATCTGTATATGATATTGACTATTGAGCTGCACGGATTGACTTTGTAATTTGACTTGTAATAATGTTGCATCATTGTATGAAGTAACATTCAAGAGTCACATCATGCGAGCTTAAATGAATTAGTCATTAAGTGTAAGATGAGTAGCCAGTATGAGCAGTGTTTTGCTCTCTATCCAACTGTTGGGAGTGGATGGAGCAAAATTTCATGCACTATAATAGTGTGCATTAAAGTATCACTTGAAATTAAAAGATTACCGCTTAGTAGCAAAAAAATCTATTAATACTAATTGAAAACATTAGCGCCAAGTAGCTACAAAATCTATTAGCATTGCCAACTTGTCTAAATCTGGACACTTACTGTTTCCACACTTGAGTGTGAGATATGAGGAGGTGCTTCTTTGTATGATTCCTTAGCTAGGATAACGTTTTTTGAATAACGTTTACCACTAAGCGCAAACGTTGTATCATAGTAATGAAAAGGTCAAGGCCGACAAGATTGTTATGACTCTAAGAATTTGACGCATTGCTTGTGAGAGCATTGTGTTAAATTAGACTCTTTAGCCTAATTCGCGCTTAAGTTACTTCAGGAGCTATCATAGATTGATAGCTTATTCTCTCCTTCTTGTGGATAGTAGAATTAATTGCAAGTAACTATGAAGCGAGAAACAGAGATGGCAAGAGGAGTATCGTCATCTTTTAACTAGATGCAGTAAAGTGTATGGAGAATAAAATTGACTTGAAGGTGTAAGGGATTAGCACTTACTAGTTAAATTTGCGACTTAGGCGCACTTGATATCTCCATGACATCCTTTTATGATCTAGTGAATATGAATTAGTCGTGAGTCATTACCTAGTTAGGCCTAAACCTTTAAAACTTGTCTTCGAGAACTCATACATTAGAATGATTGGAATTAGTTTATAACATTGGTCATGAACTGGTGGCTTATTATACTTAATCACATTAATGAGAAGATGACATGGATGGTTTGAATAGGCCCTCTCGAGCCCACTCGCTTGTGACATCTTGCTCTCATGTGAATATGTAACTTTGTTCGCAATGGTTGCGCACAAGTAGGAAAGTCGTGGAAGGGCATTTGTATCGGCGCATTTAGTCCACCATGATATTTGTGACTAGATATGTGTAAGGGTATGATAGCTAAGCCTCAATCTCAACACATTTATAGATTACGATACGTATCTTAGTCAAGACTATTTGATCTCACATAAGTCAAAAGTTTTGAGATGATTTTTGAAATTGCACATATGAGGTTGAGATCAATTAGATAACAGCTTTCGCGCTTTTAGTTTTGACCAAGGTGGCGAGTATCTATTTGAGTTATTTTAGAAAGCTTTGTGAAGAGAAATGAATGCTTAGAAAATTGATTATTCCTAGTACTCAGCAACACAATGGTGTAGTAGAATTAAGGAATTAAGTATTGTTTAATGTTAGGTGGATGATGGCGCAAAATGTTTCCCAATTGGGAATTGCACTTTAGTTTGTTGTCTATATCCCTAACTAAGTGCCCTCCATATCAGATTTTACACTCCATTTGAGTAATGGGTTAGCTGAAAGCCATCTGTGGGCAATCTGTAACTGTTAAGCAGCTTATCTTTATTTTACTTCTAATAAGGTTGCGAAGTTAAGACCTAGGGTTCTATGGTGCATTATTGTATGTAGTCATGTAAACCCTCCGGGTCATGTGCTTATAGATAAGCAGTTTTGTGGTAGTGTAATTAAGTCATGTAAAGTTTTCTTAGTAAAGGTGATGTGAATAGAGTTTTGGAACTCTATAAGATAGAGAATTCTAAGTATAGCGCTTTATGTAGACTAGTTGAGAATGGAAAGAAATTTCCAATATCCTAGAGACAATGGGAGCGATGTGCCTACTAATGGATTAATTCATTAGAAAAGAATACTCTACATTCTTAGTTGTGTGGTAACGATTGTGAAATTTTTCCACGTCATCACAGGGTAATTGAGAGGAAAACATTCATGATTGCTCCGCAAGATGATAAAAAGCCTAGGATAATGCCAAAGGCTCTAGTCCCCTGTTTTTAGAAAGTGGATCAATTTTGCGCGGTTTAAGACAAAGTCTTTGAGGATTAACCATTTCTATAATTGGGTTGACTTTCTATTATGACGCGAAACTGTTCTAAAGTTATGCACAATTTGGATAGTCATTGTTGAGGCATAAGGCTTGCTGGATACCAAAAAGTCGCACCATTGAGGAAGATGTAGACCATGAGAAGACTTCCTCTTAGGGAGTGAGGTTATTTCGACTTAGGCTATGATTGATATAAGTTCGCAACATTAATTTATGGACATTGTGACCAAACTTCTCGTTGAAGAATTGGATAAGTAGATCCGTAGGGATTTACGTTCTGCTTTTATGGTGAAAAGTTAGGAGTGCAAAAAGGTCGCTAGTTCCAATAAATGTTTTACAGCCTAAGGCAGTTATCCAATTAGTGGTTCTTAGATTTCGTCGAGCCATGATAGGCTAACGATGATCGATGAAGACCATTGAGGCATGATCAATAGTCCAAAAAAGGTTTTTTCCTTATAGTCATTATGAGCCAGGAATTTATACGGTTGTCGCCACCTAGGGTTGGCAGTCCTCTGTTTAGACATGATGCTCGAATGTAAGATCCTTAGGGATTGTTTTGGGAGAATTCCAAGTTTGTCTTTGATGACTTACATAAGGAATATCGTAGAATGATTCTAGATGCAAAAATTGCAAACCCATTGACTTACCTATCGGTAAAAGCCAGAGCCTTAGCTATTGAGTGAATCCTCGGATTGACTTTAGGAGAAACAGATGACCTATATTCCTTGATCTTTTTTGTTGTGGGAGCTTGAAGTACGTTATGTGGGCGTATTCGGCATGATGAGTGTTATCTTTGGTAAATGGTCAACTAAGTAGTTTAGACATTGACCTTCCTCATGAGACTGTGGATAGAATGCTTTACTAGTAGTATATTAATTTGCCCCTTGTAAGATTCAATGTGCTAGTTGGGTGCATCTTGAATGAACGCAGATTGGTCACCAAAATATCTTTAGAGAGGTAATTACGCAAAAGGTAGTGATCTTGAACTATTTCATGTAAGGCACATATGGTGGATTCTGTTGTATATGCTTATCGTAAGAGGTGCTGATAAGGCTTATGTTTGGAATCTAGAATTGCGCAGACTGTGGTCGTGTTTTTTAAATCGATCACTTATTTGTTGTGAGATGATGGGATGTTGACACTATTATGGTTTGTGTCATAATAATTAGCAGATGATGATGTCAGCAGGCAAGATTAGCTCACTCATACGAGCAATCGCCCTTGGCGCTTGGGAGCAAGCAAGGATATGACTAGTGGTCTATTTTTATTTGGAGCCAAGAGAGGCTTAAATTATCCACTATGTATGTCGCCTTGGTTATAACCAAGATGAGGTCGTGTTAAGGACCAAACATGGATGTTAGTACCCACTTTCCATGTTGTGCCTGTTATAATTAGCCAGATACGAGATCTCATTTGGCGCCTAGAAGGTGAGCAAATATAGAATTCGGGTTAGGCACTAGAAAGTGACTAGACTAAGATCTATACAGTGTATCGAGTATGACGTCACTCTTTTTGGAAGAGTTACACCACCGTAACATGTATTTATACTATATGTGCTTGGCCGCGACCAAGTAATGAGGTAAGAGAATGGATCCCCGTTTTCTCACCGTGTGAGTCTTACGTGTCATTATTGATATGACTTTCATTTTATGTACCCTTTTGTGCCTTTTGACTGTGCCATAAGGTAAGGGATTGATGTTCTGCTACTTTGGTATGTTGCCTGCAATCATGTATGATTCGGCCTTACGGGCCATCACTGGGAAAGCGGTCAATCCTAAACTAAATGGCATGAGGGCAAAGAGAAGATCATCTAGTATTACACCACTATTGTATATTCACTGCCGGCAACTCACATCGCTCTGTATGAAAGGCAAATTGAGTGTGAATATATTGCAAGAATTTGAGAGGGTCAAACAGGCTCTTTTTTTTAGGGATTAGAGATGTTTTTTAGATCGGTGCAATTAGATGGGTCTGGGGTATATGAGACACTAATTGTATTCTTTTTGGGTTGATGTCTCTATGCTGGCTCATTTTGAGTTTCTAGTATAAAGCTCCCATATGCAGGTGTTTCTCAACGGTCTCACGGTTCATTGGCTAGTATGTGATTGTTAAATATTTGGAGAGATTGAAATAGAGATGCCGGCAGTGTCATGCCAACTCATGTGCAAGTGGGAGATGTTGGAAATTGGGCCAGGTATTGGAACCGAATTTGGGCGCCCATGTGGCATGACCTATGACCCATTCAAATTACCCATGTAATTTGAATTTGAATTTGATTTCCTGATTATCCTATTTGTTAGGATAACCCTCTATTTATCTATATCTATCCTATCCTTAGGAGATATGGATAGATAGATATATATGGTTCTATATGTGATTATATATTTGTATGATATACATCATCAGATACGTGATGTGGTTTTTACCCATAACATTTTTTCCAAACTCTCTCTCTCTAACTCTCTCCCATATCAGAGAACGATCCAGCCTTTGTACTGTGATTAGAGTGGGTGATACTTATACTGTGGCATCACTCCATTGCTGGGTGTTCTTAGTTCGTGATTAAAGAAGCACGTGATTTACCCACAAGGTTCATCATTTCAGATTCCATCACCTAAGGTATGATCTTGAATCCTTTTACCCGTTGCGTTTGATATATCTTACATTTTGGAACTCTGATATGAAAGGTTTTCCATACCTTGAAATGCAATTACCTAATTGAATTCTCTTTTTTGGAATTTCAGCCAACAATTTTTTTTTTTATATTTAATATGGGAGTTTGAGATGTTTTTCTTTTTCTTTTTTTCAACTTCTCCCCACCCCCTAGCGGGCACTCTTCCCTACTCCTACACTTTTTATGTTTTTTCACGACTTCTGATGTGCTTGTAGCATCTAAATCAACTTTTCATACAAGTAAAATGCACCTCCTCATAGAAAACCCTTCTGCTCATTTTGAGGTATTATATCTGGAATTAAGCATGCATACTTTTAAATAACAAATGATGACAATAACTTTTATAGTTTCAACTTCTTATAGTTTTATTGGAAGAGTCCCTAGAGTATCTTCGGTTGCATCTTTTGTGCTAAATTTATATGTGTTATGTTTTTGTAGGATTACAAAAAGACATTTCGCACTGCACTATGTTTAGGTGGTTCCTTGGAAGCTATTAGGTGTTTGTTACGTGGGTGCAGTGAGAGTTCAATTTAATTTCTGTGAGTACTGACCATGTTCATTTTGTGGATGAATTTTCCATGTACATATGAATATTGTATGAGAAATCATCCTTAAATAATAAGGGTCTTGCCTCATCCATGAGAAACTAGACAATGATAGATAACCAAGACAGAATTAGTTTTTACATCCCTGTATGAAAAGCAATAATTTTTGTATGAAAATCATCCTTAAATATACTTGTTCTTAAGTCCTAAACTGTATGTTCATCTGACCAAATTAGTTTTTATGTCTGGCAATTGGAAAAACCATTCTTTCATGCATGGAAATTTGGCCTAAGCACAATTAATGGAACCGTGGTTTTGTGCCATTGATTGGACAAAAGAGCTCGTATCTAAGCTAGGGAATTCTTGCAAAATATATTAACTTAAAATACTGTCTTTTATGTCAGGTGCCATCGAAAAACTAATTATGATGGATACATCATATGATATGGTGAAATTGTGTAAGGATGCTGAGGAAGATGCTTCCAACAAAAACATTGAAACATCATTTGTTGTCAGTGATGAAGAGTTTTTTGCCTGTAAAAGAAAGGTATGCATGGGCAGCAGTCTTTGTGAATTTTAATATCATGGGCTAAGATGATATATAGAGGGAATATAGATTCTCCTTGTGATGGTTTGTACTTGTGGAATTGAAGTTCTGTAGATCTAGTGATTAGTTGCTTGGGACTCCATTGGACAAATGATTTGCCTGGAGCCATGATACAGGTGTGTGCTTCTTCTAGTGCTAGTAGTGTTTGGATTACTATCTTACCAAAAACAAAACCAAAAAATATTTGGACTACTAAAACTAAGGTACCAATATTTTACCTGTTCTTGTTGCATTTACAGTTACCAAAAACAAAACCAAAAAAAAATATTTGGACTACTAAAACTAAGGTACCAATATTTTAGACTTGCATTGAAGCCTGATGGCCTATTCTTGGCAGCTATTCTTGGTGGAGTAAGAAGGAAGAATGGAAAGAGGAGACAGAAGTGAACAAAAAATAAGAAAGGAAAGACAGGAGAGAGTGAGAAACAAGTTATTTATTTATTTTTTACTTTTAAATATGCACATTTTTTTAGCCTTCAAATCATAGTGAGCAAAATTGAACCACTTGGTTTGGTTCAATTTCACGACTTACACAGTCTAATTCAATTTCTAAATTTTGAGAACCCTCAAATTTCAGATTTATTTTATAATCAGACCAAACTGAGTTATGTGCACTAATAATTGTAGGTAGTCCTGCATCCCAATTGAAATGCAATAAACTTTATTCTTTCCTGGTGTGAATTAGTGTTTTTGTATTAATCCCAAGTTGGGTGTGTGAACTCGAAGGAATAAAAGATCGCAAGATTAATTGAAAAGAAAATCAAGAAAACTTCGATTCTGAAGGACCATTCTTTATTATTGACAACATTATGTGATAGTGCATATAAATTTGCTTTTAAAACAACATTCACATTCGATCTGCATAGCAAAACCATTGCAAGTAATGAATGTTCAAAAGAAATTAACTACCAATATTCACAGGAGATTAGCATGCCATAAATTCAAAGTCTCAAATCAAGAAAAAGAAACATCTTTAATTTCCAAGCACACCAGATGCATCGAGTACTATATAAACAGGTAGTTTTGGTTCCGTGCACATTCTAAGTAATACAGCATTGCTATTGAGAGTTAATGTCCCAATGTTAAAAATAGCTTTGTTTTAACACAAATTCCAAACTGCACTTACTATCTTATAAAAATGAAGTATATGGTAAAGCTAAGAAGTGGAAACTCCTAAAAGTGAGCCTCCAACAGTAACGCTTCATCGATGAATGTCTGAAGTTTTCATTGCTACCAAACCCCTCGTTGATCTGATAATTGCATACAGTTCATGTGTCAAAACAGTTTAATCTAGCCAGATATGTTGGCATTACATTATAGCTAGTAGGACTTTGTTGTATTCATTTCATTTGTAAACATGGCCTCAACATTTTTGATGAAAATCCAAGTTGTGAAAATGAGAGTATAAAGTAGAAAAACAAAATAAACATGTGAGGTAAACTAGAACAAGGCTTACATCTTTTAATTAAAAGGGAACTGAGCTACGCAAGACACATTTAGCTTCATATCTTTTGCACTAGTGGTCTATGCGGCTTTGGAGCTGAAATGCACAACACACATGAATTTAGCGTAAAGAAAATAATATTACTAACTCCTGAAAAGTATAAAATACTGTAGAATAGCAAAATGTTTTACTAAAAAAATTCCATTGGGTTTGTGTGGAACCAATGTTGTAAACTACCAAAAATGGCAGGAGCAAAGGGCTATAGAAATTTGGCATAACAAGATGGGCTATGCCAATTGTAGTAGCTGAGCATGCTTTTCCAATAAACAAAGTGGCAATCTTTGTGAACAACACGATCTTTATACGGGAATAAAGCATATCAAAAATTTAACTCCAATCTATCAGAGAAATGGATGAGAGGTTTGAGCTACATAGGTTTGTAACTCCTCCTTGAAGGAAGATTACTAAAGAATATATGTATTAATTTGAACTTTATGTTTCTCAGCTAAAATAGCTAACAATTTCCTTAAATTAATTATTTTCCCAATTAGTCTAGTATTTCTTTTGTGTAGCATCCTATGATAGGGGGTGTAGGTAGTTTCACTTCTAAATCTTGTTGAATGAAATTGATGTACTCGAGCTTTGGTGAGATGTGTGACTCCTTTATGTTTTGTTAGAGGCTTATTCCTAGTGAACTAGTAGGTGATAGTTCTCTGGTTTTTCCATTTGTAGATCAAGGATTTTGATTCATGCTCATTCTAGAAGATTTCATACCTCTACAGTGAGACACCACTAGCCTCTTCACACTGTGTTTCCAAAATCCTAGGGTCAAGAGTTGTGTGATACTTTTCAAGGAAGGTAAGATAACCTCAACCATCTTTACTTTCTTTATACAAATCCATCACCCCTAAGTCCATGGGTAATTGCACACCACATCTTTTCTTAGTACAAACCATCTCTGCCATTCAAATATCAACTTCTGAACAAAAATAAAATGTTTGGATATTAACTATTGAGTGGGGTTCTTATCCGAACAATACATTTTTTTTTTTCTAGAAATTGATTTCTGAATATTTGGGTAGTGTTTGGTAGAGTTTTGGAATTATGATTTGAGAATAGAGTTGTATTTTGAGTTTGTGAGTTTTGGAATTAAGATTTGAGTATGGATTTATGATTTGAGTATGGAAAATTTGTTTGGTTATGAGTTTTGAAAAGAGATTTGAATTGAGTTTGGAAATTTTGATGTGACATATGATATTTGATACAAAAACTTACAACATATAACCAAACACACAACTCAAAATTCTATTAAAAGTTCAAAAAAAAAATTTTTTTAAAAATTAGCAAATATTTTTTATTTAAAATATATAAAAATAACAAGTGCCATTTGCAAAAATAAGAAATAAAAAATTAAATGCTGTTCCGGTTAACCGGTTGGACGTCCGGGTTAGCAAAATTTTCCCACCTGCGAAGGAGTTTTCAAAACGAGCTCGTCCCAAAACTATTCCGAAAAAGCCATTTCCAATCAGACAACAAAATTTGAGACAATACCGAACTCGCCCCAAAAGTGTCACCGAAATGCCATTTCCGTTCAGACTGCCAAATTTGAAACAATTCTAAGCTCGTTCCAAAAGTGTCACCAAAATGTCCTTTCCGACCAAACTGCCAAATATGAGACAATTCCAAGCTGGTCCAAAAAGTGTCGCTAAAACACCATTTCTGATCAGACTGCCAAATTTGAGACAATTCCGAGCTGGCTCCAAAAGTGTTGCCAAAACGCCGTTTCTGATCAAACTGTCAAATTTGAGACAATTATGAGCTTGTCCCAAGAGTGTCACCAAAATGCTGTTTCCAATCAGATTGCCAAATTTGAGACAATTTCGAGCTTGTCCCAAAAGTGTCGCCAAAACGCTGTTTCTGATCAGACTGCCAAATTTGAGACAATTCTGAGCTCACCCAAAAAGTGTTGCCAAAACGCTATTTCCGATCAAACTACGAAATTTGAGACAATTTCGAGCTCGTCCCAAACGTGTTGCCAAAATGCCGTTTCCGATCAGATTGCCAACTTTGAGACAATTCCGATCTCATCCCAAAAGTGTCGCTAAAATGTTATTTCCTATCAGACTACCAAATTTGAGACAATTCCAAGCTAGTCCCAAAAGTGTTGCTAAAATGCCGTTTTCGATCATACTACCAAATTTGAGACAATTCCGAGCTTGTTCCAAAAGTGTCGATATAACGTCATTTTCAATCAAACTCCCGAATTTGAGACAAATCCGAGCTCGTCCTAAAAATGTCACTAAAATGCCATTTTAGATTGGACTGCCAAATTTGAGACAATTCTGAGCTCGTCCCAGAAGTGTAACTAAAATGCCGTTTTCGATCAAACTACCAAATTCGAGACAACTTCGAGATCGTCCCAAAAGTGTCGCGAAAATGCCATTTCCATTCAAACAACCAAATTTGAGACAATTCCACTCGTCCCAAAAGTGTCTCCAAACCGCCGTTTCTAATCAGATTGTCAAATTTGAGACAATTCTGAGCTCATTCCAAAAAACGCCATTTCCGATCACACTGCCAAATTTCAGACAATTCTAAGCTGGTCCCAAAAGTGTCGCGCAAACGCCATTTTAGATCAGACAGCCAAATTTGAGACAAATTTCGAGCTCCTGCCAAAAGTGTCGCCAAAATGCCATTTCCGATCAAACTGCCAAATTTGAGACAATTACGAGCTCGTCTCAAAAATGTTGCCAAAACCCAAATTTCGATGAGACTTCTATATTTGAGATAAATTCTGAGCCTGTCCCAAAAGTGTCACCAAAATGCCGTTTCTGATCAGACTGCCAAATTTGAGATAATTCCGAGCTAGTCCCAAAAATGTCGCTAAAATTCCATTTCCGATCAAACTGCAAAATTTGAGACAATTTCGAGATCGTCCTAAAAATGTCGCCAAAATGTCGTTTCCATCAGACTTCCAAATTTGAGACAATTCCAAGCTCGCCTTAAAAGTGTCGCTAAAATGCCATTTTCGATTATATTGCCAAATTTGAGACAATTCCGAGCTAGTCCCAAAAGTGTCGCTAAATTGCCGTTTATGATCAGACTACCAAATTTTTCGAGCTTGTCCCAAAATTGTTGATATGATGCCGTTTTCGATCAGACTACCGAGTTTGAGACAATTCTAAGCTCGTCCCAAAAGTATTGCTAAAATGCAATTTCTGATCACACTGCCGAATTTGAAACAATTCTGAGCTAGTCCCAAAAGTGTCGCTAAAATGCTATTTTAGATTGGATTGCCAAATTTGAGACAATTCCGAGCTCGTCCTAAAATTGTCGCTAAAATGTCATTTTTTATCAGACTCTCAAATTTTAGACAATTTCAAGCTCGTCCTAAAAGTGTTGCGAAAAAGCTGTTTCCGTTCAGACTACCAAATTTGAGACAATTACGAGCTCGTCTCAAAAGTGTCTCCAAACCTTCATTTTTGATCAGACTGCCAAATTTGAGGCAATTCCGAGCTCGTCCCAAAAGTGTCACTAAAATGCCATTTCTGGTCAGACTGCCTAATTTGAGACAATTCTGTGATGGTACCAAAAGTGTCGCGAATATGTCGTTTCAATTCAGATTGCCAAATTTAAAACAATTCTGAGCATGTCCCAAAAGTGTCTTGAAAATGCTATTTTTGATTAGACTGCCAAATATGAGGCAATTCTGAGCTCGTCCCAAAAGTGTCAAGCCGTTTCTTATCTAACTGCCAAATTTGAGACAATTCCGAGCTCATCCCAAAAGTGTCGCGAAAATGCCGTTTTAGATCAGACTACCAAATTTGAGACAATTCAGAGCTCGTCTTAAAAGTGTTGCCAAAACGCCATTTCCGATAAGACTACCAAATTTGAGACAACTCCGAGCTCGTCCCAAAGGTGTTGCCAAAATGCCGTTTCTAATCAGACTGCTAAATTTGTGACAATTTCGATCTCGTCCGAAAAGTGTTGCTAAAATGCCATTTCTTATCAGATAGCTAAATTTGAGACAATTCTGAGATCGTCCCAAAAGTGTAGTTAAAATTCCAATTTCGATCATTGTGCCAAATTTGAAATAATTCCGAGCTCGTCCCAAAAGTGTCGATATAATGCCATTTTCGATCAAACTCTCAAATTTGAGACAATTCTGACCTCATCCTAAAAGTGTCACTAAAATTTCATTTCTGATTGGACTGCCATATTTGAGAAAATTCGAAACTTATCTCAAAAGTGTCGCTAATGTGCCGTTTCTGATCATACTCCTAAATTTCAGACAATTTCGAGCTCGTCGCAAAAGTGTCGCGATCAACGTCATTTTTTATCAAACAATTCCGATCAATGCCGTTTCCGATCAAACTACAAAATTTGAGACAATTCCAAACTCGCCCCAAAACTGTCACCAAAATGCCATTTCTGATCAGACAGCCAAATTTGAGACAATTCCGAGCTTGTCCCAAAAGTGTTGCCAAAACGCTGTTTTCGATCAGACTGCCAAATTTGAGACAATTTGAAGCTCGTCCCAAAAGTGTCTCCAAAATGTTGTTTCCAATAAGACTGCCAAATTTAAGATAATTCTGAATTGGCCTCAAAAGTGTCACCAAAATGTCGTTTCCGATCAGACTTCCAAATTTGAGACAATTACAAGCTCACCCTGTAAGTGTCACTAAAATGTCATTTCTTATTAGAGTATAAAATTTGAGACAATTCCAAGGTCTTCCCAAAAGTGTTGCCAAAATGCTATTTTCGATCAAACTGCTAAATTTGAGACAATTTTGAACTCGTCCCAAAAGTGTTGCCAAAAAGCCGTTTCCGATCAAACTACCAAATTTGAGACAATTCCAAGCTCATCCAAAAAGTGTCACTAAAGTGCGATTTTCGATATGATTGCCAAATTTTAGACAATTCCGAGCTCGTACCAAAAGTGTCGCGAAAAAGTCGTTTCACATCAAACTGCCAAATTTGAGACAATTCCAAGCTCATCCTAAAAGTGTCGCCAAAATGTCGTTTTTGATTAGACTGCGCAAGTTGAGGCTGTTCCGAGCTCATCCCAAACGTGTCCCCAAAATGCTGTTTTCAATCAAACTATAAAATTTGAGACAATTTCGATCTCGTCCCAAAAGTTTTGCTAAAATGTCGTTTCTCATCAGACAGCCAAATTAAAGACAATTTCGAGCTCGTCCCAAAAGTGTTGATATTATGCCACTTTCGATCAAACTCCCGAATTTGAGACAATTCCGAGCTCATCCTAAAAGTGCCGCTAAAATATCCTTTCAGATTGTACTACTGTATTTGAGAAAATTTCGAGCTCATCCTAAAAATGTCACTAATGTGCCATTTCCGATCACACAACCAAATTTTAGACAATTCTGAGCTCGTCCCAAAAGTGTCACTAAAATGCCGTTTTTGATCAGACTGCCAAACTTGAGACAGTTCCGAGCTCGTCCTAAAACTGTCTCCAAAATGCCGTTTCTGATTAGACTGCCAAATTTGAGACAATTTCAAACTCGTTCCAAAAGTGTTACCAAAATTCCGTTTTCGATCAGACTGCCAAATTTGAGACAATTTCGAGTTGGTCCCAAATGTGTCGCCAAAACGCTGTTTCAGATCAGACTAACAATTTGAGACAATTCCGAGCTCGTCCTAAAAGTGTCGCCAAAATGCAGTTTCCGATCAGATTGTCAAATTTGAGACAATTCCAAGCCCGTCCCAAACGTGAGGCAAAAATGCTATTTTCAATCAGACTTCCAAATTGTGACAATTCCAATCTCATCCTAAAAGTGTCGCTTAAATGCTATTTTCAACCAGACTGCCAAATATGAGACAATTCTGAGCTCGTCCCAAAAGTGTCGATACAACGCCATTTTCGATTAGCCTCTCGAATTTGAGACAACTCGAGCTCGTCTCGAAAGTGTCACTTAAAGATTGGACGGCCAAATTTGACAAAATTCTGAGCTCGTCCCAAAAGTATCGCTGAAATGCCGTTTTCGATCAGACTCCCAAATTTGAGACAATTCCGAGCTCGTGCCAAAAGTGTCACGAAAATACCATTTCCGATTGGACTAAAAAATTTGAGAAAATTCACAACTCGCCCCTAAAGTTTCACCAAAACGCCATTTCCATTCAAACTGCCAAATTTTAGACAATTCTGGGCTCGTTCCAAAGGTGTCGCCAAAACGCCATTTCCGATCAGACTGCTAAATGTGAGACAACTTCAAGCTCATCCCAAAAGTATCGCTAAAACATTGTTTTTATCAGACTCCCAAATTTCAGACAATTCCGAGCTTGTCCTAAAAGTGTCACGAAAACGCTGTTTTCGATCAAACTACAAAATTTAGACAATTCCAAACTCGCCCAAAAAGTGTCACCAAAAAGCCATTTCTGATCAAACTGCCAAATTTGAGACAATTCCGAGCTCATCCCAAAAGTGTCTCAAAAATACCATTTTTGATCAGACTGTCAAATTTCAGACAATTTCGAACTTGTCGCAAAAGTGTCGCCAAAATGCCATTTCCGATCAGACTGCCAAATTTGAGACAATTTTGAGCAAGTCCCAAAAGTGTCACGAAAACACTGTTTCAGATCAAACTACTAAATTTCAAACAATTTCAAGCTCTTCCTAAAAGTGTCGCCAAAACGCGATTTCCGATCAAACTGCCAAATTTGAAACAATTCCGAGCTCGTCCCAAATGTGTCGCCAAAATGCTATTTTCGATCAGACTACCAATTTGAGAACATTTCGAGCTGGTACCAAAAGTGTCGCTAGAACGCCATTTTAGATCAGATTGCCAAATTTGAGACAATTCCGAGCTCGTCCTAAAAGTGTCACCAAAATGCCATTTCCGATCAGATTGCCAAATTTGAGACAATTTCGAGGTTTTCTCGAACGTGTCGCCAAAATGTTGTTTGTGATCAGACTGCCAAATTTGATACAATTCAGATCTCATCCCAAAAGTGTCGCTAAAATGCTGTTTCTAATCAGACTGCCAAATTTGAGACAATTCCGAGCTAGTCTCAAAAGTGTCGCTAAAAGCCGTGTTCTATCATATACAAAACTTCTAACCCGAGCACACGCAATGGAACCGTAGACAATCAAGTGAAATCTAATCCACGAAATAATTTGATCTATAGACAACATCATTGTGGTAAAGGTCATAATGCCAGAGGAATCATTACCACAGGACATAGAGGGGGACGTCATAAGCATCTATATCGTAAAATCGATTTTCGACGGAATGACAAAAACATATATGGTAGAATCATAATCATTAAATACGACCTTAATCGAAATGCATACATTTGTCTTATACACTATGGGGATGGTGAGAAGAGATATATTTTACATCATAGAGGGGCTATAATTTGAGATACCATTGTTTCTAGTACAGAAGTTCCTATAAAAATGGGAAATTCCCTACCTTTGAGTGCGGTTTGAACTATTGATTTACGTAATTGGAAGTAACCAATTAGGTTTACGGCGAAACCTAGAAATTGATCACTGATCCAATTTGAGTACCTCTACAGGATAGACCTCAATAGAAAACTGAAGAGTAGCGGCAGCAAGTGATTGAGTTCAGTAGTTCCTTATATAAAATTATTGACTCTAGAGATATAGTAATATGGAGAAGACAAAATTGTTTCAAGCACCAACAGAATCGGAAGCGCCCCTTGTTTCAAAGACAGGAGGACGGGTTATTCACATTTCATTTGATGGTCAGAGGTGACCCCTGGAAAAAATAGAGATGTCCCTTACGTTACCAATAATATGTGGAAGTATCGACGTAATTTCATAGAGACTGCCAAATTTGAGACAATTTTGAGCTCGTCCCAAAAGTGTCGATATAACGCCTTTTTTTATCAGACTCTCGAATTTGATACAATTCTAAGCTTGCCCCAATAGCGTCGCCCAAAAGCCATTTCCAATCTAACTGCCAAATTTGAGACAATTCCGAGCTCATCCCAAAAGTGTCGCCAAAATGCCATTTCCGATCAGATAGCCAAATTTGACACAATTCCGAGCTGGTCACAAAGGTGTTGTGAAAATGTCGTTTCCGATTAGACTGCCAAATTGGAGAAAAATTCAGTGCTCATCCCAAAAGCGCTGCCAAAAATTTGTTTCTGATCATACTAACAAATTTAAGACAATTCCGAGCTCATCCCAAAAGTGTCACCAAAATGTCGTTTTCGATTAAACTTCCAAATTTGAGACAATTACGAGCTCGTCCTAAAAGTGTCGCTAAAATGCCACTTTCGATCAGACTACCAAGTTTGAGAAAATTCCGAGCTCGTCCCAAAAGTGTCACTAAAATGTCGTTTCTGATCAGATTGACAAATTTGAGACAATTCCGAGCTTATTCCAAAAGGGTCGATATAATGCCATTTTCGATCAGACTACTAAATTTGAGACAATTCCAAGCTCAACCCAAAAGTGTCGCTAAAATGCCGTTTCTAATCGCACTGCCAAATTTGAGACAATTCTGAGCTGGTCCCAAAAGTGTTGCTAAAATGCCATTTCATAGTGGATTGCAAAATTTGAGACAATTTCGAGCTCATCCCAAAAGTATTGCTAAAATGCTGTTTTTGATCAGACTCCCAAATTTGAGACAATTCCAAGCTCGTCCCAAAATTGTCCCAAAAAAGCCGTTTCCATTCAAACTACCAAATTTGAGACAATTCCGAGCTTGTCACAATAACACTTGGATGTTTTCCACTGGCGGGAGACCTCTCGGTTCATGGGGAACCGAATGCTTCTCCAAGTATTGTTTTCCATCCTTTCTTATTTATGATGCTCACATCATTTTGGTACTCAAACTTTTTTTTCCTTAAAAGCCATTTCCTTACTTTTTCTCTTAACGCACATCTCTCTATTCTTTAATCTCTTATTTTTTATCCTTTTCCAGCTGTGGTTGATGGATAAGTTAGAAGTTGTGAACCCTATGAGGGGCTAGAATATCCAGCTTTAATTATAGTTTGTGCTATGCACTTGGCTTGATAACTCACTACTTGGAGGATGAGAGAGCTTTTGGCCCCTGCGGCTCGCTTAAGTTGTGCCATTTCTGGCGAGTGCGTTGACAATGGGGAAAAGACAAAAAACCCGACTCGACTATGCCCCTAGTTCATCACTTTGACCAAAATTTGTTTTTGGCTTTCCGTTGAAACAGTTTTGACCAACGTGAGAGTTAGATTAACATGCTTGTTCAACTCGTTGCTTTGAAATCATGTAAGTTAGGCTAAGGGCACTGAAAATATTCCTTTTTGGGACCAAGAAATGGTTTGGTTTTGAAAAAAAAAATGGAATAATTTCTGAGAAAATTAATCAAATTAAAATCTATTTTTGCAAATGGCCACTATCTAACGAAGTAACTCTTGAGATGCACAATCTCAAATCCGAACTTTGTTTGTCTTGTAGTTGAATCTTTTAACAAAATAGCACAACCTCAATACGTGAGCCATTTGGCTTATCCTTATTCAAACTCGACTATTTTATCCATGACTGAGAGTGATGCTATGTTGTATGAGCTCAAGATCAAGTCTAGGCATGTCTTCATAGGACCACACAAAAAAAAAATTTGAAATCTTTTAATAAAATGACGCGTCGCTCGGGCTCCTTTGAAGACAATATAGAACCAATCTGGACCATGCCAGGATCCTTCTTAATACCCACATTAACAGACATGATCTCATTTATTAAGGGCTTAGCACGCCTCTCTTTCTTACAGTCAATCAAAATTTTCAAATCTCGAGGAAGTCCACCCTCTTTGTTTTCACCACAATTTTGGAAACAGTTTTGAAAAACTTTGGTCAATGCAATGATTTAAAGGCACAGAGAAAAAAGTGAAAGGGACTGCAATTCATTCAGAACTTTTGACTCAACTAGCTCAATGATAGAAACAAACTCAAAAGAAAGAGTGAAAAGACAAACAAAAAAACAAGACAGTGATGTCTGAAGTAACACCTCCATAATCACCAAACTTTGAAGCAAAAAGGCCGACTCAACACCCAGTTCATAAGGTAAAATAAACAACATTTTCAAATTGTTAAAACCAGTGCGTGCCATCCACCATGCTCGAAGTAAAATGCATGCCATCAGTAGGTGGTTGATTCCTGATCACCGAACCAGTCGCCATATCCTCCAAGTTCATTGATCCAGCACCTGTAGACTTTGTAGGACACGGTGAAGCAATGACCCTATTGTCAATCAGATCTTGAACTTCATGGCAAAGGCGAAAACAACGGTTAGTGTCATGGCCGAGTTGCTGATAGAAGGCGCAATACTTGGTAACATCATGCCAGGCTAGAAGGCGATCAGGGAGAGGCCGAGAGTCAAGGGGTTTGAGATGGCCTTGTCAAACTTTGGATAAGGTCATGTAAAGGGGACTGAAGGTGCGGTTACCAGTCATGTAAGTATTGACAGAGGGATCGACAGGTGTTGCCTGGCTTACCCCTAATTCAAAATGCCCCCAACCTGAGCGACAAAAGCGTCATCTACAGTTTTTGCAGCAACTGCAAGCACTTGTTATTTGTTCAACCCTTTGACCTTCAAAGTCTGAATAGCCCACGAAGATGTGCATATGGATCAATACTTGCCCCGACCTTGTTCTTGCCACTTGCCTCCACTTTGCCAAGGGATTGGGTCGCTATATCGAAGCGAAGCCCATTTATTGTTGACATGTCATCACCTAGACTTGAGATAGCTTCGGGTTGGCTCTTTCCAATTGTAGCTTGCCCCAAGATTCGGGAGCTTTTTAACACAAAGTTCCTAGCATGTGACGTAGTCGATGATGGAGCTAAGATCCTAAAGATTAAATCTGCCACAGTTCTCTAAAGATCTTCAATCATGTTCAACAGCTCAGAAGTTATGGGATCAGCCATCGGTGCCTACAGTGTATTTGATGGGGTTTGATATGATTGGGTTTCAAGTGCATCCATCATACACATGTACGTGTTTTTTGGAATGAACACCTCAAGCTTAGGTAAATGGACTGGGGTGATGTATATCTCGGGGTTGTAAGTGGATGGTAGTGTATGGATTAGGTTGAGGTGTGGAGGTAATGGGTTAGTGTTAGCCTGAGATTTTTTTTGGTAGAGCTATGATCTCTTCGTCAATAAGATCCTGAATCTTATGACGGAGGCTGATACAACGGTTGTATTATGACCATGTTGTTGATGATAAGCACAATATTTAGTGGGGTCATGTCTTGGTAGAAGAGGACTTGGGAGGGCTCGGGGTTTTAGGAGTTCTAGGTGCCCGTTTTCTAGCAACATTTTCAAAGCTTGAGAGAGCCTCATGTAAAAGGGATGGAGATTTCGAGCTTGAGGCCGAGTTGAAGTGGTTGGTTTTAAGCTAATGGGAGTGGTTACAGTGTTTACTTCTAAGCATTTCGCAGCTGTGCTATCACTAGTAGTAGCATTGGAACTGCGAACAACATTCTTCCTCATAGGCTTGTTACCTTCCACAAGGATCCCTTGTCTGATGGCATCCTCGATTTGAACCCCAATTTCTTGGAGGTCCTTAAAGTTGAATAGTGAGAGGACTATCATTTTTTGCAATAGCCTTTTTTGCAGATTTCTGACAATGATACAGACTTGCTCCTTCTCTAGGGGCCTATTTGCCATCATAGCCACCTTTGTCCTCTATCTTGTAACAAACTCAGAGAAGCCATCTTTCGGTTCCTAACGCGTTGCTTGAAGATCACGAGTTGTGACCTCGATCTGCATGTTGTAGAAATATTGGGCAACGAAGGATTCAGCCAACTCCTACCAGCTCTATTTCACAGAGTCCTTCAATTTAGCATACCAAATGGCAGTTGTACTAGACATGGCCTTGCCGAATAGCAACAACTTCTGAAGTCTGGTCAATCCCATTGGTCGCAGGATATGAGAAAACAAATGCAGATGCACCATTGGATCTCCAGAACCATCGAAGTGGTCGATATATGACATTTTGAACCGTTCTGGCGAAGTAATGACGGATTTAGTATACCCATCCTCTATATCTAGAATGGAGTTGACCCCTTGTGCCTTCTTGAGAAGTTTTTCCAGTTTGTTGACCTTAAGCATGGTCGGGTCAACTTCAAATTCAAAAGGTGCCTTAGTTTGGTAAACTGTGGCTCTGGACATCTGTGCTGGATTCAGATCTACCTAGACAGGAAATGCCGGAACACCCTCGACTGGTGGATCTTAAGCAGCAACAATATTGGTAGTGGTGTTGGGTATGAGAGGAGCCATGTTGGGCATATGTGAAATAGAAGCTGTAGCCGGCTGCTGTTGTTCTTGTTACAACCTATTCGTGACCTCAGCTAGGCAGGCTATGTCGTGCTGGAGTGAGTCGACTAACTGCTACAGACGAAGTAATAATTCCTCCAAATCTGATAAGGGATATTAAGTCATTCTAGAAGTAGATGGCGGTGCTTGAGGTGGACTGAGTATAGGTGAGTTAAGGGGTGATTGTTTGAAATTGCTGAACTGGTGAACTTTGCTTGACCTTTCTTCGCCTTGTAACTGGTGACAGTGAAGCAAACACTAGTTGCTCCTGAACTAAATCTCTGATCGTACAAAGTCTATCAACACAAGTTCAGAGTACCTAGGGGATATCGAAGCCTTCTAAAGCTATGGTTCCAAGACTACCTAGCAAAAGAGAAAACAGACAGCACCTCAGCCCAATTTCACCGGAATAGATACGATCACAGTTGAATGACTGTACTCCTCACTGAATTCTGCCCCATAAACAGATATCAACTGTACCACATACATGAAGCACCCTTGTACAGTTTTACTGTAAAGCACATACCAGGTAAAGAGAGCCAAGACACCCCTATAAGGGGGCAGGGTTACCCTGTCCTGGCTTTGGCATGATCTAGGGCTTCACTACTTCAAGCAAGTGGTTTCACAAAATCCTGCATATGGGTGATTATCATGTCTTATGTTGGAACAGTCACTATGGCTTTACTATATGCACCAGGCTGATTAGTCGAAGGGGTACCTCAGCAAGATTACCTAATATACCTCTCACACCTAACATTGAGAAGTGAAAGGAGGATCAAGGGGTACAACAATAATCTAGATCTGAGGTTCGTGTTTCTAACATGGCAGAGCCCACGACCTGCCAGCTTTTTGGAAAGCTTTTTAGGCAAGCCGTCCATGAATAGCATATGGAAAACACAGTGACTTAAGAGCACCAATGCAAATACAATGCAATGAACATATATCTATAAATAAAATGTCACATCATGAAGTCCGAGTCAAGTTCCCTAGTGTCCCTAGCAAAGTCGCCAGAAAGTATAGCTTCCTTTTAGTGCTCCTTAAAGGGGTTTAGTCTTCTCGGAGATGATAGCCCTACAGTTCGGACTCTCGTGGTTCTGAATCTAGTTCCACAAGTGCAATGTGAAACAAAAAAAACACAAAAGAGTCCAAATCTGACAAATCTTTGGAAAATAGATTTTCAATCAAAAATGGTAAAAGTGGACTGCATTGCCAGATTTCAGAGTCGTCACCTAAATATTTTTCAAAAATTTAGGAAACCCATGACTCGTGCCAAATGCCACCTGTTCGTCATAACCACAATGTCTCGGCTCGGCAACTTAGTTATGAGAGGGGAAAGTCATGAATTGAGTACGCCACTCACCCGATCAAAGATTGGCCTATACTAATCACGATACGATTTTTATGTACAGTATATATTCTTGTTCTGATTATTATGCTAAAATTACTATGTGAGGCACACAAGTATAGATTATTTCACCCACTTTGGAATGCTTTGATTTCATGTTTGTTTGAAAAGAGTTTTGAATATGCTACTTGAAAAAGTAAGCTCATATTTACATTAATCAAATCATCCCAATTTAGGCGATATAGCCTTCATCCACAGGCATTCAAGAGATATATCAAATAAGTATTTAGCCTCATGATAAATATGCTTGATATGGCAACACTAACATTCATGCAATATGCTAAAGCAATAAACGCTCACCTAGTACTCAACCGGGGCAAGCCAAAATAGAAGAAATGGTTAGGAAAAATGCATGCTCTAATATGCAAGTGACTAATGCAACACATACAAAATGCAACTACTAGGTTCGGTTTTTAACATGACAAATGGCTCAACTCAAAGCATGCAAAGCACACATATTCAAGTAAGTAGAAAATGACAACAATGATCAAAATAATGAACCGAACCCAATGCATGCAAAAATGAATACGAAGCATGGCAATGATATGAGAATGTAAAACATGATGCTACCATTGTAAGCATATAAATAAAAGGGAGAAAGAAATGGGGGTTGGAAGACATACACAATTATTACAAGTGTGCCCTCACACAAGAGGGTCCAAATGAATATCCGGTTTTGCTAATTATTACAACACCAAATAAATGAATAAGCTAACTTAACTAATTATTACAAGTTTTGAATGAAGTTACTAATTAAGTACAACATATTACTATTAAAGCATCAATTTTAAAGGGCCACGAGAAGTGAAGAATCGCACACGCACAAATGAGAACATCCTCCCAAAAACCCCTCTATTTTGCTACCAGAAACTGTTCTGTCTGTAATTAGAAAATTAATCTATTTTTGTCCCAACTTCTACTCTGTTCTGCAAGAAAAACACCACTGCTTGTACAACAAAAGGTGGCCAGCCGACCTCAAGAAGTGGTTGGCCGAACAAAAAGGTGGTCAACTGGCCACAATTTCGGGTTCTGTCCTGCTACCACAGAATAAAAACAGAGTAAAAACAGAGTGTTTCCAAGAGATATTTATCCTCTCTGCCCTTCCCTATCATGAAGATGATCAAGGAAGGGGTAGATTCGAATCACAAATCATCAATTGTCACAAGTTTGTTGCATAATGATCTATGAACCGATAGAACAAAAGCATAATAAATGGAAATAAAAAGACCAACAACACCTCCTCCCTATCATGGAGTTACCTCAAGGGAAATGGTAAATATTGCTTCTTGAATCATTAACATCACTAAAGAGTATGTAATGATTCAAGACTCAACGGGTTCAATATAACGTCCGATTGAACCCAACTTAATTTTATTACCCTTTTAAACACTTTTATTCCAATTTTAACCCCTTTTATATTACGTTCCCATTCTTTATTCATTTTGTCCAAAAGTGGTTATTACATTCACTAATGAAGAAAAGTGTCAAGCAAGAAGTTGTGCTTAGCATGAGAGAGATGTAATGCCCCGGTAATGAACCTCCTAAGAGGTTAAACCATTAAGTATGGAAGGTCTCTTTCTCATGCCTTAAACAACAATCACTTGCTTGAAACAACTCTTAATCAAAGAAAACCAACAAAGGAGGGAGGTTGCAGAGATGATTATTACAAGTGTGACTGTATGCATGAAAACTATGGAATAAGAGCTATCAACTCAAATAGATTGGTGTCTAAAGCCTAAACCACCAAATCTATGAGGACTTACAACAATCCAAGCATAATATTCAAAGCATAAACTAAATAAACACATTAAAATAGCCCCCCCTCCCCCCCCCCCCCAAAAAAGAAAACTATACTAAAAAAGCAGTTTGAAAAGCTAGAAAAAGTAAACCCAAAAAGAGAATAAAGCTAGTAACCAAGCCTAAGGAAGGGTGGCCAACCCCTCCACTTTTGGGACATTAAAATCACTAGTTTTAGCCTTTGAATTTTTTTTTAAAATCAGTAGCTAACAGTAAAGAAACAAGTGGGAAACACAATGATATAAGCTATAGAATAAGGTTCTAGAAAGGGTGGTTAACCCCTCCATCTTTGGTAGCTTTTTAATCACAAGTTTCAGCCCACAAAACCAATCCAAAACAATGTGAAAAATAGCAAGAAAAGAGTAGTATAAATATGGCAATGTTATACTCTTGAAGAGAAGATGTTATTTGGTTCACAAACCACAAAGTGATCACCCTTAAGAATTAAAATTTTGGCTCAATAATCTCAGCAAGAAACCTCAAAATTTTGGTTTAGGAAGTGTATGTATAGTGTATGCGTATTGCAAGATAGAGAGGGAGAGTGTTTGGCAAGTTTTTGGCTTTTGGAAAATTTTTCTAACCTAAAACTATGAGGGGTGGTCACCTATTTATAGAAAAATAGGTTCCTCTGTCAGAAATAACTGTACTGAGCCAGCTAGTGTAAGGCATGCACATGGAGGGACACTTGGCAGCAAAATATTTGCTGGCTCCTAGACATGGCCGGCCAGCCATGGAGGGGGATGACCGGCCACTAAAAATGGTTTGCCGGCCACCTGCTGGCCAGCAGGCCTCTGAGTGGTCAGGCTAGAAAAAAAATTAGGTTTTAGTCCAAAAGGGGTGCAAGGTTTTAGGGTCTAAAACTCAAAACAGAAGCTCTTTACTGAAGAAATTGAACGATTTGTACAACGTAACAATTCATCATCTAGTGTTTACCATGAGGTGCACAAGTCTTAAGGGCAATAAAAAATGGGGTGTCTACTCTTCTCCGCAATCTGGGTATTAGGCAGCCCTTCTTTCGGTGAATTTCCCTTTTCTTCAACTATCGCCACCACGGGCCTTAGTTGGGTTTCAGGTGTTATATCCATCATGCACAAGTCTATGCCTTCAGGAATAACCAGCTCGGGTTTAGGCAAATAGGATGGGGTGATATATATGCTAGGTTGAAGGTGGACAATAGTGTATGGATGAGGTTGATATTTTTGGATTAGAGGACTTGGTTGTGGATGGGGAGCGGGTTGGTGGTCACATTTGGCTTTGAGGGTGGAGCTATGATCTTATTGTCGATGAGATCCTGGATCTCATGACAAAGGCGAAAGCAATGATCAGTGGGGTGACCATGCTGTTAATAGAAGACACAATATTGGGTGGGGTCGTGTTTGGCTGGGAGCGGATCAGAGAGAGGTCGAGGATCAAGGGGCTAAAGATGCCCTTTTTCTATTAGGAGTTTGAGAGCACGAGTTGGACTCATATGAAGAGGGGTAAAGGTTCTGTATTGGTTTCTGGCTGGGCCGGTGGGTATTGAGGCTGCACCAGTGAATGGATCGGCTATCTTGGTTATTGTGGTAACGATACTGATCTTGGCAAGCCTAGGAATAGTTCTATTGCTAGCATTGGTACCCCTAGTAAACTGCCTCTTTGCTAGTTCACTTGTTCCTTGGATAATTCCCTTCTTTAAAGCGCTCTCAATTTGAACTCCCAATTCATGCCAAGTAGCAAAAGTAGATAGTGGCGCAGCTATCATCCTTTGTAACATGTGCGGTTCAAGGTTCTAAACTACCAACTAAACCTGTTTCCTTTTTGAAGGCCTGTTTCTCATTTGGCCTGCCTTTCCCTCCACCTAGCAACGAAGTCAATAAAGGGTTCCTTGAGATTTTGAGTGGTTGCCTCCATATCACTGATCATTACCTCCATCTGAGTATTGTAGGAATACTGATTAACAAATCCCTCAGATAGTTCTTCCCAGTTCCGCTTGGTCGAGTCTTCCAATTTGGCATACCAGGTGACTGCCACTTCTGATAAGGTCCTTCCGAATAATGACAATTTCTAAGCCCACATCAAGTCCATTGGTTTCAAGATATCCGAGAAGAGACTGATGTGGATGATAGGATCTCCGCTCCATCAAATCTATCAATGTGTGGCATTTGAACTTTTCTGGCAATCTTATAGAAGCCTCAGAATAACCGTATTCAATGTTCGGGATGGAATTGAAGCCTTGAGATTTCTTAAGCATCTTTTCTGGCTTGGCAATTTTTATCATGGTAGGATCAATGTCATTGATGTCGAAATAAGGAAGTCCTCCGTGAGGCTGTGCCAGAGGTCTGAAAACTTGAGCTTGTGCTAACATCTCTTGGGTATCTAGAACTTGGAGGTTTTTAGCTAGCAGAGGTGGATCAAGATTTAGCTGGGCAGCCAGGACTGGATATGTGGTAGATGTTCATGCCCTAGATGGGTGTCACATTTCAGTGATAGTCAAATCTTGCACAGCTATTCTCTGGTTTAGTGTATCCACAGACTGTTGAAAGGCTGTCATCATAGCCGTAACTTCTTCCGAATTTTGCACCATTACAAATCTAAGCAAGTCAGATATTGTGTACTAAGTAGGTGGGAATGAACGGGTGATTGATAAATACTCTGTACTGGTGATAATTGCCTAGTTCTTCTTCTCCGAACAACTGGTGGGAGAGAGACCAACACTGGCTGGTCGTCAATTAAATCTTGGATTTTGCAAAGCCTACCAATACGAGTCCACAAAACTTAGGAGATATCTGGTCTCTCTGAAGCTATGATTGCAAGACTTCCCAGCAAAAGAAATAAAGAAAAAGATAAGCAATAAGCAAAAATCGGACAACACCTCGGCCCAATTTGCAATAGATATGATCATAGCTGTATGACCGTACTCTCCATTGAATTCTACCCCACAAATTGATATCAATTGTACCATTGATATGAAGCACCCTTGTTCGGTTTCACTGTAGAGCACATACCTGGTAAAGAGAGCCAAAATGTCCCTATGAGAGGGGGTAGGGTTACCAAAGTGTCTTGGCTTGGGAACTTAGGTATGAGAGGGAAGGTCATGAATTGAGCACCCCACTCACCCGATCAAAGATCGGCCTCTACTATTCATGATGTGATTTTTATGTACATTATATGCACTTGTTCTGATTATTAATATGCTAACTTACTATGTGAAGAACACAAATATAGACTATGCCACTTACTTTGGAATGTTTTGATTTGATGTTTGTTTGAAAAAGAGTTTTGAATATGCGCTACTTGAATGAAAAACGAGCTCATATGTACATTTATCAAAGTCGTTCCAACCAAAGCGGAATAGCCTTCATCTACATACATTCAAAGAGGTATTTCAATTAAGCATGTAGCCTCATGGTAGTATGCTTGATATGGAAACACAAACAAACATGCAATATGCTAAAGCAAAAATGCTCACCCAGTACTCAACCGAGGTAAGCCAAAGAAAAGAAAACTTTTAGAAAAATGCAAGCTCCTAATATGCAAAGTGACTAATGTAACACATACCAAATGTAACTACAAGGTTCAGCCTTTTAACACATCATATGGATTAACTCAAAGCATGCGGCAGTGCACATATTCAAGTAAGAAATGACAATGATATTAGAATGATGAACCGAACCCAATGTATGTAAAAATAGATACAGCTCTAGGAGTTTGTCCTGAATGAACTGGTTGATGTGTTTGTCTCTAGCCTTGTCCTGCCTGAAACCTCGAAACACTGGCCATTCCTGTAAGCTGGGGACAAAATTTCTTCATATGACCTGACTGGCCACATTGATAACAAATGGGTGTTTGACCTCCTTCCAAGGCCAAGTTTAGAGAACGAGTAGAAGGCTGTCGTGGTTGATTACCTTTCGTGGACATGTAACGAACTTTTGTCCCTGCTCACCACACCGATAACAAGTGATTCCACTTTGCCCCGTACTATCCGTACTCTTTCCCAGCATAGGATTTGATGATCTTGCGATAGCGTGGTAAATGAGAAGATGTAGAACTCTTCGGCTTCTTAGATGCCATAGAACCCACTCGAGATTCAGTAAACCCTTATCTTTTAAGCCACCGTCTTTTTTCCTACCCTTCAAACATACTCTCAACATGTGTTGCGGACTCCACCAATCTATCATAATCTCATATCATATTTCCCATCATTTTCATCGAAATTCCTGACCTCAGCCATTTATCAAACTCTAGACATCTACGCTTTTCAGTAGCTATCAAGTCGGGTGCAAAATGAGATGGACTCGTAAAAGTAGCCTCAAACTCCGCCATTGTGGAGTCAGATTCTTCTAGTTCCTCAAACTCTCTTTGCAAACATTCCCTCATAGTGGGAGGGAGGTTTTTCTCCTGAAAGGCATGAGAAAATGCCTCTCAAGTATGTTCAATTTGATCCTTAACATATTTCCACCATTGGCCGACATCCCATTTCAATTGATAACTAGCAAGTGCCACCTGAAGTTCACCATCCCAAATATCTAAAATCACGAAAGATTTGGTGATTTGCTCAAGCCATTCATTCCCCTTTAACGGTTCAGCACCCTTGATAAGCTCGGCAGGGTTTGAGCGGAAAAATTCCTTCTTCAGGAATGAAACTCTAGTCTCTCCTTCAATTGTTCTAGCAGCATGTTTAGCTCTAAGAATATCCATTGACTCCATAAGGGCTTTGGCCATCTCTCGAGCCAGCCCTCCCATAGCATCTTGGGCCAGTGGAGCGGTCACATTGTTTTGACCCACTCCCTCTTCTTGAGGAGGGATCACGGGTTGACCTAGGATATCCCGACCACCTCGATGAGGCTTGCCACGACCCCTACTATAGCTTGCTTTTCGTGCTCCTTTCGGATACGACTAGCCCTACAGTTCGAGCTCATGTGGTTCTGAATCTAATTTTATGAGTGCAATATGAAATAGATAAACACAAATGAGTCTAAATCCGGCAAATCTTTTAGAAAATTGATTTTGAATCAAAATGCCAAAAATGTACTACTTTGCCAAATTTCAGAGTTGCCACCTAAATATTTTGGAGAAATTTAGGAAACCCAAGACTCGTGCCAAAGGCCACTTATCCGTCATCACCAAAGTGTCTCGGCTCAGGAACTTAGGTATGAGAAGGAAAGGTCATGAATTGAGCACCCCACTCGCCCGATCAAAGATCGACCTTTACTAATCATGATGTGACTCTTATTTACATTATATGCTCTTCTTCCGATTATTAAGCTAATTTACTATGTGTTGCACACAAGTATAGACTAATTTGCAAAAGTTTGAACACTTTGATTTCATATTTATTTGAAAATTGTTTTGAATATGTACCACTTGAAAAAGAAATCTCATATGTTCATTACTCAAATTATCCCAATTTAAGCAATTAGTCTTTATCCATAGCCATTCAAATCAGTATATCACTTAAGCACTTGGCCTCATGGAAAACATGCTTGATATGGCAACAATCACACGCATGCTCTATGCTAAAGCAATAAGTGCTCACCTAGTACTCCAAATGCAAGCCAAGCAAAGCAAAATAATTAGAAAGCATGCATGTTCCCAACGAATGTAACTTGACAAATGCAAGACATGCAAGATGCAACTTAAATAGACTCAGCTACTAACATGGCATGTGAATTGATTTGATAACAAGTGGTTTAAGCACGTTTTTAAAGAAGTAATAAATAACAATGTGAGTTAAAACGATGCGCCGAGCCTAATGCATGCAAGACAATGGATGCAAATCATGAGAAATGCTAAGTAAACATGATGTTCTATATTATCCATCATAAGCAAGTAAATAAAAGGCAGAAACATATGGAGTTGGAAAACATGCACATTATTACAAGTTTGCCCTTACGCAGGAGGGTTCGAATGAATGAATTAGCTAAGCTACTTAACTAATTATTACAACACCGAATTAAACTAACTATTCTAGCTAATTAAATAATTACAATCTAATTAATTAATTACAACACAAAATTAACTAGATACCTTAACTAATTAATACAAATTAACTAATTAACTAACCAATTAGTTACATTAAGGAATTAATTAACTAAGTAATTAAGTACAAGTTGTACAACATAAGAAAAACAAATTTAACGGGTCTCGAGGAGCAAGGAAATGGCCTATGCATGCACATGAATTTCTACCTCGATAATGCCTCTGCACTGTTTTGCACCTCAACCTTTGCTCTGCTCTGTGAAGAAAGTGGTACAGCCTGGCTGAAAAAGGTAGCCAGCAGACCAGAAGTGGTGGGCAGCCTGCCCACTAATAGTGACCTGCCGTATAGTAAAGGTGGCCTGCCAGCCACTAATGTTGGGTTTCTCCTGATGCAATAGGAAAAAAGAAAAAAGAAAAAAGAAAACAGAGTACAAACAATCATTCTCAGGGGATGTTTGTCTACCCTGTATCTTCTTATCATCACACATGTCAAAAGAGGGATAGGCTTGATTCACAAACCATCAATTGATGCAAATTCATTGCATGATGGCCTATGAACCAAGGGACACAATTTTAATAAATGAACAATGAAATACCCATGAACCTCTTCCTTATCATGATATTGATCAAGGGAAATAGTTGACATCGACTCTTGAACTGTTTTCATCACTAACAAGTATGAAAGGACTCAAGACTCATTGGGTTCAATTAACATCCGATTGAACCAAAACTATTTTATTATCTTGCTCCATTTTAAGCCATTGATTGCCCGTTTTAATTACCTTTCAATTCATTAGTCATTTTAGTCCAAAATGAGCATTAAGTCCACTAAAGGAGGGGAGTGTGGAACCAAGGGTTGTTCTAGGCATGAGAGTGAGATCATGCCATTGGTAATGAACCGCCGAAGAAATTAAACCATTAAGCACAAGGTCACCTCTCAAGCTTAAACAACACTCATTTTGAAGCAACTCTCAAAACAAAGAGAAAAAGCCAAGAAAAGAGGGGGAGTGCAGAGGTCATTAGAGGTGAACACAAGTATAGTAAGCATAAAATAAATGCTATCAACTCAAATAGGTTGGTGGCTAATGCCTAAAACACCAAACCTATGAGGACTATTACACAACAAGCATGCTAAACAAAGCACAAATGAAATGAACAACATAAAAAAGTCCTAAGAAAGCTCAAAATAGCACTGAAATTCACATGGAAAGGCCTGAAAAAGTAAGCTATAATATTGAGGAAATTAAACAAGAACAAGGAGGGAGGCTAACCCCTCCATTTTTCGGGCTTCAAAACACCATTTTTAGCCTCTGAAAACCTCTGAAATTCAGTGGTAAAAAGCTCAAAAAAAGTTGATGAAAAGATGGGAAACACAAGGGTAAAAGCTTAAGAGGTAAGGTTCAAAGAAGGGTAGTTAACCTCTCTACCTTTGATAGATTTTAACCACAAGTTTTAACCCATAAACACAGTTGAAAAAGAGCCCAAAAATAGTAAGGAAAGGTAGAGGAGAAGTAGTGTAGAGAAGGCCAAGGTTATACCTCTTGAAGAGGAATAACACCCTTGTTCACAAACCAACAAGTTCTCACTCTCAAGAGCTGAGATTTGAGCTCAATGACCTCAACAAGAAGAGCCAAATTTTTGGTTTAGGAAGTGTAGAGAGAGTGTGTGTAGGTTGCGAGAGAGAGAGAGAGAGAGCGAGCTATGCAAGTTTTGGAGTCTTAGGAATTTTTCCTAACTGAATTTCAAGAGAGGAGGTAATCTATATATAGAAAAACATGTGTGTATGTTGGAAATATCTGTATATAGACAGCTGATGCAATGCATGCACCTGTGGAAACAACTAGCAACAAATATCTACAAAAATCTGAGTCTTTACACAAGTGGCCGGTAGGCCACTAGTGGGCAGCCAGACAAAAATCTGCTTCCAAGCTCGACTTCAAACGGGCATATCTCCTTCATCTAGACTCGGTTTTAAGTGATTCTTGAGTCTAAATTGAAGCCCCAGAAGTCTACTTTCCAATGGTTATGGCCTCAAATCTAAATTCTAAGTGTTCAAAGAGATATGCCTAATTTAGTGAAGGCTGCTCATTTTTATCTTAACGGTTTGATGCCCAACTATTTCCCCAACTAGTTTTCTTCCCTCCCCTCCTATTTTCTCCTGCTCCAAACCTATAAATAAGATGTTTTTAAAGATTTTTCAAAGTGTTCACCTCCATTCCATTTATGTCCACTTTGTTCGTACTCGATTTACCAAAAAGTGTAATATTTTAAATGAAATGTGAGCATCGAAACATCATAGAAACATTTGGAAAAATATTTTGAAAAAGAGGGTTAAGGTCTAAAATAGTTTTGGTCAAAAAAGGGGTGTAATGTTGGGATTTAGATGCTTTTCTTGCTGAAGAAATCGAATGTCTGTACAACATAACTTTTATCATTGAGTGATCAACCTGAGGCACCCAACTCTTAAGGGCTTTCAAAAATGGGGTGTCTACAATTGCATCTCTTTGACAGAGCTTAAAGTCATGAAATGACATGAGTGAATGTCAAAGCCCGGAGACGACCCATCTTGACAAGGCCGTAAGACTTGGGCAAACAAACAAAATGCAGATGTAGTTGGTTAAACCTGAGGGTTGCCTATGTATCCCGTTGCAAGGAATCAAACCAACGTAGTTTAGGGCAGGATGCAAATGATACATAATGTAATGCAAAGGATATAAAATGTAACGAAATAATCAAACCACAAACAGTGCAAAACACACGAATACCATAAAGGAATAGAGATGCAAATCAAACTACATTTTATATAGAAAAGTGTGGGCACAAGCCAAATGACGCCTAACACAGGCTAAGTGCCTACACCCTCAATACTGGCCTCAGCGCAACATAGGTGCATACATATAACAGAACCATGTTTCAACGTAAAAGGGGTGTGAGCACATGCAAAACTATGTTTTTTGCAAAAAGAATACAAGTAATTGGGTGGTATGATATAAGTGAGGAATGATCTACTGGGAAAAGATAATGATCCTAAATGCTGAATGCAACAAAACAAAGTATGATGCAATGGATGTAGTGAATAAGGGGCACATGTCAAACTACGTCTTACCTAGAAAAGGCATGGACACAAAACAAACCTTGTCTAACACAAAAAAGGTGTTGACACCCTCAATACTAGCCTCAGCACAGCATGGGTACTTACACATGACATAACCATGTTTTAACGAGGAAAAGGTATGAGCATATGCTAGACTATGCTTAACATGGAAAGGATGCAGGTGATAAAATGGATAATTTAGTAGATGCATGCAATAAATTCTATATGTAATGTGATCTGGTGATGTAATAGACAATAACTATGATGTAGTAGTTGGGAAGCAGAGACTTAGAGAGTACCTAACAAGGGCAATTAGTGATGACTCACCTTATGCTATTGGGGATCTTCCTTTTCTTATTGGTTTGAAGACTTCTTCCTGCATCTTGCGCTTCCAAACCACGGGTACTACTTTTTTCCCTGGCTATGTTTATAACTTTCCCTATTCTCCAATAGGGTGACAGACTAGGTTAGTTCAGTATCCAGAATTGAGGTGCATACAAGCTACCTCAACCTATGGGGCTACCATACATATTTCAAGCCGAGGATACACCCCTGGGTATTTAAACCAAACTTTAGTCTCAGAAATCCTGAACCTTTGCATTCTATGCCTTGGCCATTCGAACTCTAGTTTCCACCGTCTCAGTTGATTTCCTAGAAACTCACTACAAACATAGTCAGGTGGCTATACAAGACCATTAGAAATCTTTCAGGCATGACAAACACCGAAGGAATTGCACCTTTAGAGGATTTAAGGTCTCCTAGACCCTGCGAGTGCACAGGATAGTGCAGGTGAGGTGCACAAGACAGTGCGAGGTGAATGAATGCACAAAACAATGCGATGCAAGGTGAATGTACAAAATAGTGCTGTGTAGGTGCACAAGATAGTGCGGTACAAGGTGAAATGCACAAGATAGTGCGATACAGGGTGCACAATATAGTGCGATACAGGGTGAATAAGATAATGCGATGCAAGGTGCACAAAACAGTGCGATGCAATGTGCATAAGGCAGTGTGATATAGGGTAAAAGATGCATGATATGTAGAGGAGAATGAGCAGTACTCAGCGTAATGCGTCTTGTACTTTATGAAATGAGTGTAGGGAAACTTGCCACAACCCATTGACATGTAACACAAAAGGAGGCAACTTGGCAAAACTTTGTTAAGTACAAAACAAAGTCAAGAGCAAGAGCAACCAATCACACAATTCAAATCAACCAGAGTGTATGAGTATGCATGCATAAAGCACATGTATTAATAAGAGGAAAGATTCCAATCCCAAGAGAGTTTTGAAATGGTTGGAGACAACTTTCGAAAGCTGAATCATATCAGAATCATCATGGGGGTGAGCTACCCTAACCCAGGGAAAAGTGCCCAACAAGTGACTTTGAGCGGGTGGAGAGAAAGGTTGGATCCATGCCCCTTGTTCAATTGATGACCCGATCAGATGCACTGAAAATTGCCCCTAGTGTCCAGTCACTGGCCAGTGGTTGGGTTCATGCCCCTTGTTCGATAGATGGACGGATCAGATGTACTGAACATTGCCCCTAGTATCCAGTCACTGGCCACCGTTTTCAACATTATGCAGGCACATGCGATGGGGATCATCAGATCTCGAGACAGTTGTCAACCCATCAAACTCATGCTTCTCTTCTTTCTGGACATGTTGAGAACTTACTCCAGTCCACCCCAAAGTAGTGTCGGATTCCTTATATATACTTTGCAATGATCATGAATGTGTTGCCTCTTGTATAGGCACTCTTAGTTTGTTTATGAATTCCACACATGGACTGGTTTTTGAGTCCGAAGCGAACATTCGTGTATGGAATTTTGACCATGCCACTCTGTTGAACTTGAGCGACAGACATGGTATGGTGACTCAATGAAGAGCACAGATCGAGACAAACACTAGGCGCGGCACAACATAACTTAAATGACCCAAAGCGAAAAAAGACTCAAGATGGCGATCATTCATAGTGCCCTTAGTATTACTTATGTTCTATTTAGAAATCAATTTCACAAAACCCTACTTTTGTTTCCTTTTTGTTGCTCAAGTTAGAGATTCTACTGATAAGTTTGAGTATTGAAAATTTCTCCACTTGTTGATTCAAGTTAGTTATTTCTTACCCAACGCAAGTATTTGATATGCACAATAGTCGATGTAGCTCATGAATTAGGCAGGATGATCGGGTTGAAATGAATAAGATGGATATGGTTGAGACCGAACTTCAGGATGAAGTTGTCTTTCTATCCCAAGAATGGGAATCAGCTTGACGTAGTTCATGGCTAAGGTTCACTCGGGTATTGACACTCTCCTTTTGCGCTCTAACTTTTGCCAAAGTCACCCCTTCGAGGATTTTAACCTTGCGAGCTTTGTTTATTTGATTTCTCATTTTCATGCTCTAACTTTTGCCTAGGTTGCCCTCTTGGGTGTTAGCCTAGAGAGCCTATCAAGTATAGCTTTACAACATTTGCGGTGAATTTGATCAATAGTCATCCTTACCCTAACAATGGAACTAGCTTCGCCATGATTTGAGCTTGGTTCTCCATTCTCTTATGCAAGTCTTTTTCCTTTCTTTTGCTTCATTTTCAAAGTTGGTTCTTCTCATGGTACTTCTTCGCATTGGCCTCCCCGAATTTAGACAAAAGTTCATTTCCTCACAATTGATTGGATTTCATTCCAATGGATACCGTTGGCTTGATGGTTGACTTCTTTTCCCTTTTCTTTTTTTCTCTTTTTCTCTTCTTTTTTTTTTTCCCTTTCTTTTGCTTTCTTTTTTCTTTTCTTCTTTCCTTCTTTTCTTTTCCTTTTCTTTTCTTTTCTTTTGGTTTCTTTTATCCATTTCTTTTTGAAATAATGAAAACACCAGGGGGAGAAATTCTATGATTTTAAGGTTTGAAAGACGTCATGTGCTTGCCCAAATGATCGCCACGGTGAAGAGAATCCCCAGGACAATACAGAATTCCACGTACAATTCTGAACTTATATTCGCAAGTTTGCAAAAGAACTTTGCACCGGTAATTCAGAATCCACTCAAACCATTGGGGGGATGCTTCTCAACACTCGAATTTATTAATAGAATCTTATTCAAAAAATAATTTCGAAGTTTCCCATTTTCAAAAGTTCACACATGCATTACTGTAAGCACAACAGAATGATCAAAAACTTGACTCCCTCTTTCTTATTATTAAAACAACAAAACGAAGACCTGATGGTACACGGGAGCGACTCAAAGGAAAAGACTCAAGCGTAACTTAAGAAAAGACAAAGAAAATAAAACTCACAACATAACTATTTGTAGGACACAACTCAAAACAAAATAAGCATCTCTGAGACAAAAGGAGGTTTTTCACTCTACAAGTCCATTGGCAGAATTCAAAAACAACTTCAAGTAACCCACAGGAGGGTCCAAACCCATCTTCAAGTCAACAATACTAACATCCACACCTAGAAGGATTGATTTCTAACTTTCAAATCGGGTCTCACAGATTGAACCTCACAATTACGTTGTCCCCACACATCTTTTTGACCGAAACAATTGTTTTTTTACACTATGCCCCTAGTTCAGAAGGCCCTTTCCAAGTGCTTTCGACAATTCCTCTAGCTAAGACTGAGGTTCATCATTCCAACCACCAGTGCTAGCATCTGTAGAGAGCCCACTGCTTCATCAAGCTTGAACTCACCAAGATCAAGTATACTTTCCATCTCTTCAAAGATTTTGTTCCTTTTGCTCAAATCGAAATCAGAAGATTCAAGAATGAACACAATGGGTTTGGGCTCATTGGCGGTATGATGTGTTGGCTAGGGTAATGGTTGGTTGTTGGCAAGCTGTGGATGGGTTTTATGTTATAGAGTGACAATCTATTGCGGTCAGGGAGAGGGTTATTGACAACTTCGGGATTTTCAGGTGGGGTGATGACCTTTTTGTTAATTAGATCTTGAATTTTGTAGCAAAGGCGAAAGCAACGGTCAGTATGGTGACTATATTGCTGATGGAATGTGCAATATTGGGTAGAGTCGTGTTTAGGTGAGAGACGATTAGGGAGAGGTCGAGGATTAAGCAGTTTGAGATACCCTTTCTTCCTCAATACCTTCAAGTTAGTCTCATATGGAGATAGGCGAAGGTTCGTTTTTGGGAGCAGGGAGCACTAGTTTTGGAAATATTGGCAAATGGGTTGGTAGGTGTTGGTTGGGTATTCATGGGCTTAGGATGGAATCAAGATGAGTGTTTCTGGTAAAACATCCCTTTTCATGGCTTGCCTACTGATTCAAAATGCTCTCTACATGAGCGATAAAAGTGTCATCCACAATCTTCGTAACAACTGCAAGCACTTGCTGCTTGTTCAACCCTTTGACCTTCAAAGTCTCAATAGCCCACTGAAGATGTGCATAGGGATCAATACTTGTCCCAGCCTTGTTCTTGCAACTTGCTTCTGCTTGACCAAGGGATTTGATGGCTATATCAAAGTGAGGCCCATTTGTTGTTGATCTGTCATCACCCAAACTTGAGATAGTTTTGGGTTAGCCCTTTTCAATTGTAGCTCACCCTATAATTGGGGAGCTTTTCGACGAGATCGAAACCCCAAATGTTAAATCTTCCACCATTCCTTGAAGGTCTTCAATCATTCTCAACATCTCAGCAGTAGTGGGTTTGGTCATTTGGCGCTCTTGGCATACCCGAACCGAATTAGGTGCATCCATCATGCACAAATACTTTCAACAATGGACACCTTTGGCTTAGGCTGATGGGCTGGGGTAATGTATATGTTGGGGTTCAATGTAGGTGGGAGTATGTGGATGAGGTTAAGGTGAGGACAAGGTATTTGGTTATGGATGGGAAATGGGTTAGTGTAACATTGGGTTCTTGAGGTGGAGCCATCATCTGGTTGTCGATGAGATTCTGAACCTCATGACGAAGACAATAGCAATGATTGGTGCCATAACCGCTCTTGATGAGTACGCCGCGATTTGGTGAGGTTATGTCTAGCAGGGAGTAGGTCAGGAAGAGGTTGGGGATCAAGGGGTTTGAGATACCCTCTTTCCATCAGGACTTTTGGTGCACTGGTTAGGCTCCTATAGAGGGATTAAAATTTTGCCTTGAGCTCAGGTTGGGTCAGCTGTTTGCCGGTAAGATTTGGCAAAGGGGTTTGCAATTTTGGAAGTGGCAACGGTATTGATTTTAATGGGTTTTGGAATAGTGCTACTGCTAGCATTGGTACTCCCGGAAAACACCCTCCCTGTTGGTTCACTTGCTCTAGGAATAATCCCTCTGTTAAATGCAATCTCAATCTGAACCCCTAATTCATGCAAATTTTTGAAAGTGAATAGTGGAGCGACTATTAACTTTTGTAACATATCAGGCTCAAGGTTTTGCACCACTATCCACACTTGGTCCCTCTCAGAAGGTTAATCTGTCATTTGTGCTGCCTTTGCTCTCCACCTTGCAATAAATTCCACAAAAGGTTCTTCAGGATTCTAGTGGGTTCCTTCAAGCTCTTAGGTGGTCATTTCAATTTGGGTATTATAAGAATACTAATTGACAAATGCCTCAGCCAACTCTTCCCAGTTTTACTTCACTGCATCCTCCAACTTGGCGTACGAAGTGGCTGCTATACCCGACAAGGTTCTTCTATACAAAGAGAGTTTCTAAGGCTTAGTCAGACCCATCGGCTTCAAGACGTCCAAGAAAAGCCGGATATCTACCGTAGGATCTCCAAACCCGTCAAAACGATCAATGTGTGGCATTTTGAATCTATTTAGGAGCCTTACGGCAGCCTCCATGTACCCATCCTCAATGTCGGGAATGGAGTTAAGTCCCTGTACTCTTTTGAATTGCTTCTCAAGGTTAACAATTTTTAACAAGGCTGGGTCGAGATCATTAATATCAGGGGAAAAAACCCATCATTAGGATGTAGCAAGGGTCTGAAAACTCGAGTTTGAGCCAACCCTTCTCGAGGATTCGGACCCTGTAAATCTTCAATTGGCGGAGGTGGATCAAAGTTTGGCTGGGGGCCTAGGACTGGATATGTAGTAGATGCCCCAGATGGGCATTGTATTTCAACATTGGTCTCATCCTGCATGGCAATTCCTTGGTTTAGGGCCGTTATCATGCCCATAACTTCTTCTGGACTCTGTGCCATCACGGGTTGCTGAGTTGGTAATTGGGGAAATAGATGTAAGCTGAAAGCTGACTAACAAGGATTTTGACCCAGTTATACTTGATGTATCTGAACTGGATTAGTCTAAACAAGTTAAACTAGTTAAGGCTTTTAGAATGGTTCTTCGATCTTGGATGGATCTTCTCTAAGTTGGCCTTTAGGGATTAGATGGTGGACCTTTCTTTGAGTAGGTTTTTGCTGGGATTGGATGGATTAGGCTTGGTTTTTGCTGAGTTGGGTACTACTCCTTCTTTGTCTCAGATAAACCTAGCATTAAAAAAAAGTGCCCTATTAGATCGGGATACTGAGTATGCTGGTCAAAACAAAGCAAGATACAATTTTGGCCACAGTTACGGTCATCTTTGACAATTTACCCATGTCAAACACAAACCCCTGGATTTTGGCCAAAATTCTGATTCTTATATGAACCTCAAGTTTTGAAAAGAATCACCTCAAGATTAAGACTCTCCCAGGATTGCATTACACATTGCCACAGATTCCACATTTTGCACAAAAGCATTCAAAACACCCCTATGAGAGATTAGGGTTTCCCTATCTTAGCTTTGGAGGGATCTAGAACTTCACGATTCAAACAAGTGGTATCACAATAGCCTTGTAAATAGGAAGGCATCCTGTCCTATGTTTGAAAAGTCACTAAAGTGACTATATGTAGCTTGGCGATTGGTCCAAAAGGGTACCTCGGCAAGACTATCTAATATACCTCTTACACCTAACATCAAGAAGTGAAAGGATGATCAAACAATACTGGTAGTTTGAATCCAAAGATCGTGTTCCCAACATGGCGAGCCCACAACGGTCGGCGTTTTGGCAAGCTTTTGGGCAAGCCTTAAGCAAGAATCTAGGAATAACGGATGGCAAACAAGTGACTTAAAGTAACAATGCAAATGCAATGCAAAGAACATATATATGTAGATAAAATTTCACATCATGAAGTTGAGTCAAGTTCTCTAAATTCCCCAATGATGCGAGAAATAGTAGCTTGCTTTTGTGCTCCTTTCAAATACGACTAGCCCTATAGTTCAGACTCCCGTGGTTTTAAATCTGATTTCACGAGTGCAATCTGAAATAGATAAACATAAATGATATCCGGCAAATCTTTTGGAAAATTGATTTTGAATCAAAACGTCAAAAATGGACTGCTTTGCCAGATTTCAAAGTCGCCACCTAAATATTTTTGGGAAATTTAGAAAACCCAAGACTCATGCCAAAGGCCACTTATCCGTCATCACCAAAGTGTCTTGGCTCGGGAACTTAGGTATGAGAAGAGAAGGTCATGAATTGACCACCCCACTCGCCAAATCAAAGATCGGCCTATACTAATCATGATGTGACTCTTATTTACATTATATGCTCTTGTTCTGATTATTAGGTTAATTTACTTTGTGTTGCACACAAGTATAGACTTATTTGCAAAAGTTGGAATACTTTGATTTCATGTTTATTTGAAAATTATTTTGAATATGTACCACTTTAAAAGAAATCTCATATGTTCATTACTCAAATTATCCCAATTTAAGCAATTAGCCTTCATCTACAGGTATTCAAACAGGTATATCACTTAAGCACTCAACCTCATAGAAGACATGCTTGATATGACAACAATCACACGCATGCACTATGCTAGAGCAATAAGTGCTCACCTAGTACTCCGAAGGCAAGCCAAATAAAGCAAAATAATTAGAAAACATGCATGTTCCCAACGAATGCAACTTAAATAGACTCGGCAACTAACATGGCATGTGAATTGATTTGATAGCATGTGGTTTAAGCACGTTTTCAAAGAAGTAATAAATAACAATGTGAGTTAGAAGGATGCGCCGAGCCTAATGCATGCAAGACAATGGATGCAAATCATGAGAAATGCTAAGTAAACATGATGTTCTATATTATCCATCATAAGCAGGTAAATAAAAAGGAGAAAAACGTAGGGTTGGAAGACATGCACATTATTACAAGTTTGCCCTCGTGCAAGAGTGTCTAAATGAATGAAGTAGCTAAGCTACTTATCTAATTATTACAACACCGAATTAAACTAACTATTCTAGCTAATTAAATAATTATAATCAATTAATTAACTACAACACAAAATTAACTAGCTACTTTAACTAATTAACTAACCAATTAGTTACATTAAGGAGTTAATTAACTAAGTAATTAAGTGCAAGTTGTAAAACATAAGAAAAACAAATTTAACGGGTCCTGAGGAGCAAGGAAATGACTTATGCATGCACATGAATTTCTCCCCCGATAATGCCTGTACACTGTTTTGCACCTCAGCCTCTGCTCTGCTCTGTGAAGAAAGTGGTACTACTTGGTTAAAAAAGGTGGCCGACAGGCTAGAAGTGCTGGGCAGCCACCCACTAATAGTGGCTTGCCATACAGTAAAGGTGGTCTATCGGCCACTAATGTTGGGTTTCTCCTTATGCAACCCAAAAAAAAAAAAAGCATTCTCAGGAGATGTTTTGGTCAACCTTCCTCTCCTTATCATCAAAATAGTTTTCGTCAAAAAAGAGTTGTAAGGTTGAGATTTAGAAGCTCTTCTTACTGAAGAAATCGAACGTTTGTACAACATAACTTTTATCATTGAGTGGTCAACCTGAGGCGCCCAAGTTTTAAGAACTTTCAAAATGAGATGTCTCACCTACCATGTCCGGACATCCTATATAAGGCAGATGTGGACAAAGATTAACTCATAGTCCATACATTTGTTCATCACTTTCTCTTTAAGTCTAAATCTCATTCTTAAGAAATAAGCACATAAGCAAACAAAAGCACATGGATCCATCTCCGGGATATCAACTCATTTCATGATGTTCAAGGATTTCCTAGTTGAAAAAAAAGAAGCATTGATCGGATGCCTTTCCAAAGGACTTCGATGAATGTAGTGAACACAAGCTTGTTCCTAGAGGATTGACCCCATACACATCTATTAGCATAAACACATAATCAAATAAAGCTATCAACTTCACATCCTAACATGACAACCCCATGTAACAAAGCCATTTCCCATGAGCTCCGTATTCAACTTTGGTTAGCTCTGATACCAATTTGCAACACCCACCAAAAAACATTTACATAAACTAGTTAAAATGTACATTTTCTTCCCATATACACAACACAATGTAGTTGGTTTTCATGCTCCTCAAAGGGTTTAATCTCCTTGGAGTGCGATAGCCCTATAGTTTGGACTCCCATGGTTTTGAATCTAGTTTCATAATTGCAATGTGAAACAAAAAAAAATAAATGAGAGTCCAAATCAAATAAATCTTAGAAAATCCGTTAATCATCAAAGATACCAAAATGGTGCATTGCAGTTTCAAAATCGGCACTAAATATTTTTGGGAAATTTAGAAACCAACAACTCGTGCCAAAGGCCACTTATGCATCATAACCAAAGCGTCTCGGTTCAAGAACTTAGGTATGAGAGGAGAAGGTCATGAATTGAGCACCCCACTCACCCAATCAAAAATTAGCCTCTACTAATCATGATGTGAATTTTATGGACATTATATGCTCATGTTCTGATTATTAATATACTAACATTACTATGTGAAGCAAACAAGTATAGACTACATCACTTACTTTGGAATGCTTTGATTTCATGCTTTTTTTTAAAAGAGTTTTTTATATGTGCAACTCAAAGGAAAAGCGAGCTCATATGTACGATAGTCAAAGTCATTCTAACTTAAGCGAATAGCCTTCATCCACATGCATTCAAACAGCTATTTCAAATAAGCACATAGCCTCATGGTAGTATGGTTGACATGGAAATATAAACACACCTATAATATGCTAAAGCAAAAATACTCACCTAGTACTCAAACGATGCAAGCCGAAGAAAAGAAGATAGTTAGAAAAATGCATGATCCTTAATATGCAAAGTGGTTAATGCGTCACATACAAGAATGCAATCACTAGATTAGGCTACTAACATGATATGTGAATCAACTCAAAGCATAAGATAGCGCGCATAATCAAGTAGGAAATGTTTAACGATATTAAGTATGATGAGCCAAATTTTAATGTATGCAAAAATGGATACAAAGCATGTGAATGGTAAAAGAAAATATGATGCTATATACAACCACAATAAGCATGTAAATAAAATGGAGAAAAGAAATGGGGTTGGAAGACATTCATCAAGTGTTACAAATTTGCCCTCACACAAGAGGGGCCAAATGTCATAATTAACTAATTATTACAAACACAAATGAATGAACTAATTAATTGATTAGTAACTAAATATTACAAGCATGAATCTTAACATGACTAATCTAAAGGGATTGAATGAGAGAGGTAGTGAATCGCGTGCATAAAAGTAAGAACATGTTCTGGAAACCTCTTTGTTTGTTGCGAACTAGCCTGTTCACGGTTAGAAAATATACATTTGGACCTTAAGATTTACTTTATTTTCTTTGTAAAATCACTCTTTGTTGTATAACATGCTTGGCTAGGCACGATAAGATGTTCGGCCGCATGAATAATGGTCGGTGGCCACTATTTACGAGAATATCCTACTACATGCAGGCTGGAAAAGAGCAAAAAAGTGTTTCCAAAAGATGTTCATCCTTCCTGCTCTCTCTTGTCATGAAAATTTTCAAGGAGGGAGTAAGTTTGCTTCCCAAATCATCAACCATTGCAAGTTTGTTGCATGATGATCATTAAAAGCAACAGGAAAAGATTTAGCTAGACACAAAAAAGTGTTATTCTCCTTACCTCCTTCATATTATGAAATTATTCAAGGAAAAGGTAAACATGGTTCACAAATCATCAAACATCACAAGATAGTATATGATGATCATAGAGTAACTAAAATGAAAAAAAAAATCAATAAATAATAACTCAAAAATTGTCATCAACTCCTCTTCCTACTCGGGAAATAAGGATGAAACATCCATTTCCATGCTTCAAAGTGGAACTAGGCAAGAATTTTCAACACTTCCTAATTAAGAGCTCTCTATAAGCAACAAAGCAAGTAAGCGGAAAAAAAATAAAATAAATAAATAAATAAAATAAAAAGCAAGAAGCAAGCTATCTATCAAACCTTAAACACACAACTTACCAAAGTTGTTGACAACTCCTCTTTTATGCATGGAACAAGGATAAAACATCCATTTCCATGTTTTGAAAATGATCAAAATTAAAAGACAGTTTTTCAACACTTTGAACACACAGGCTACTACTTAGCCACAAGGTGTACATCAACAATATGTAATCAAGAAATTCATAAGTAAAAACAATAAACTCAAATGGATTGGCGCTATATCCTAAACATGCGAATCAGAGAAGACTTACAATAACACAACTATAGTAGTCAAAGCATAAATTAACATATTAAATAGCACTTTCGAGCGATTACAAAAATAGTGCTGAAAATCATTTTTAGGAGGTGGAAAAAGTGAGCAAACATGGAAGAAAACCAAAAGGTTTCATCTAGCCAACAAGCCTAAGGATGGATAGCTAACCCCTCCTCTTTTTTGTAACCTTAAATCACATATTTCAGGCCCCAAAACACTCTGAAAACAGTATATAAAGACAAGAAAAAAAGAGAAAAGGTGGTTAAAAAGGTTCCAAATTCACCTCTTGAAAGAGAGGATGATTTTCTTAGTTCACAAACCTCAATCGAAGCACTCTCAAGTATCTAAAATTATGTTCAAAATCTCAGCAAAAGGCTTCAAGTTTAAGCTTATATGGTGTATGTATTGTGTATCTATATTACTAGATGGTAGACAAGTGTGTTCGACATGCTTTAGGCTTTTGGTTTTCTAACCCCAAACCAAGAGGGGGGCTATTGTATTTATAAATTTGACTTCTCACATCGGAAATATCTACAACAAAGGCAATGGTCCAAATCCATGCATAGGAGTTGGTTCTTTGCCAAAATATCTGTTTCACTAAACATGGCGGTCGACCCTAAGGATGTCTGGTGGCCCAATGAAAATGGCTTCTTTGGCCATCATTGGCCATTCTCTAAGTGGTTAGGCTAGAAAAGAAAAAAATAAGGTTTTCGTCCAAATGGGATGAAGGTTTAGGTTTTGAAGCTCAAAAGCTGAATCGTTTTGCCAAAGATTGAGCGATTACACAGCGTAACATTTCATCATCGAGTGTTTAGAGTGAAGCACCCTCGTCTTAAGGGCGGTCAAAATGGGGTGTCTATAGTTGCCTCTTTTGACAAAACTCAAAATCATTTCATAGCGTGAGTGAATGTCAAAGCACGAAGATGACCCTCTTGACAAGGTAGTAAGACTTGGGTAAACAAACAAAATGTAAATGCCATTGGTTGAACTCGAAAGTTGCCTACATATCCTTTTTAAGAATCAAACCAATGTAGTTCAAGGGCAAGATGCAAATAACATGCTCAAAATACACTTTAGAAAAATTTGGACTTACACACTTTGAAGCCGATTATTTTTGAAAATCTGTGATCATGCAAGACAATGCAATGAGTAATAACAAGAAGGCTGACTTATAAATGAAACAAGTCTCAAGCTTAAATCAAAATAGGCCCAACCATGCCTCACACGAAGGAGTAAGTAAACGTCAATTCCAAACACATTTCATGTGAAGGAGGAGAGACGGTGTAACCAATAGGCATACCCAACCGTATCTCATACGGAGAGGGGAAAGGTTTTAACCAACTTAAAATCAATATCTTAACGCGTTTCACGCTAAATGATAGAAGGGTGGTGCAACCAACTGCCGTATCTAATTGTATCTCATGCGGAGAGAAGAAAGGTTTTAACCAGGTAAATCAACATCCTAACACGTTTCACGCGAAAAGGGTGCAAATGTGGTGTAACCAACAGGCGTATCTAATTGTATCTCATACGGAAAGAGGGAAGCTTTTAACCAGGTAGATCCAATACCCTAACGCGTTTCACACAAAAGGAGGGAAGAGTGATGCAACCAATAGGCATATCTAACTGTATCTCATACGGAGAGAGGGAAGATTTAGGCCAAACTATGTCTCATGTAGAGAGGATGAAAGATGCAAGCCAAACTACATTTCACATAGAGAGGGTGATAAGATGGGAGCCAAACTACATGTCACGCAAGGGGAAAGTGAAAGATGCAAGCCACACTACATTTCATGTAGAGAGGGATGAAAGGTGCAAACCACATTATGTTTCATGTGAGAGAGATGAAAGATACAAGCCAAACTAAGTTTCCACGAGAGAGGGATGAATGATGTAAACCAAACTATGTTTCATGTAGAGTGGGATAAAAGATCACGAACCAAACTACATCGCATGTAGAGAGGGTGAGAAGATACAAGCCAAACTACATTTCAAGCAAATAGGGATAAAAGATGCAAACCAAACTCGTTTCATGTAGAGAGGGATAAAAGATGCGGACCAAACTTCGTTTCACGTAGAGAGGGTGAACAAGCCTAATGCATGCAACAAGCCAAATCACAGTTGGGTGATAAGTGTAGACATAATAAGATGAATAGATACGATGCATATGAATGCAAGAATACAATCTGATGCATGTTCTATGCAACATGATAGAAAAAGATAAACAAAAGCGGTGGCTTTGAAAACACCTTATAGGGGGAAGTGATAGCGAACTATCTTGTTCTGCTCGGGATCTTCCTCTTTTTTTTATGTTTTTCGAACTTCTACCTTCAACTTACAGTCAAAGATTCTCTCATGCTAAAAAAAGGGTAAAACCTGCTTGAGCTCGAGGTCAAGACACATTCACAATTCAGAGAAATGACGGGACCTAGGACGGCGCATCTAGAATGGAATCTTGGAATTGTCTAAAGTTGAAACAAACCCAAATACTCCAAAAAAAATTTCACTTTTAAGATGGATACAAGATCAACCATGCCCAAAACTAGGCAAAATCCAGCAAAACACCTCTGAACACTTTGGAACAATCAGCAGGCAAAAAAGAAGCGTAGTAGTACAATATATTTTGCCAAGCCAATTAGATTGAGGTCGGGAAAGTTACGGGCTTTCACACCTGTGGCTCATTAAAACAAGGTTTTTTACTCCATATTTAACACATGTATCATCCAAAAACCTTCTCCCTCTCTCTCTCTAGGTGCTCTCTCTCTCTAAATTTTCATCTTATTCTCTTTACCCAACAATCCTCGCGATTTTTTTTCTTGAAATCGTTTTGGCCCTCTATGTTTTTGAACCTATTGGATTTTGATTTGGTCAAGTTTTTGGGTTTCTCATTGTTTTTTACTTGTTTTGCATGGGTTTCTTGGTTTCCATGTCGCACTTCGAGTTTTCACTTTTTCCTCTTATTTTCTCTCTCCTAGGGTTTGGGTTTTTCACCTATCTCTCTCATTTTCTTTCTTTCCTCTCCCCATCACATTCTCCATGGCCGATGACATTCCACATGTTGATGCCCTCTGAGTACCTATTCATCTGCTTGTCATGGTGTGGAGGACCCAATCTTTGGAGAGGCGGATGGGCGGCAAGGGATATTGTCGTGACATTGCTATGAAGGAGATTTACCCTCTGAGCTGAGCTGAGCTGAGCACAGCTGAGTTGCACCGTTGAGGTGAGGCCATTCGACTGGCTACTTACCACCCCGTACATATCACGATGGCCCCGTGACATCTTTGAGATTTGAGGACTTTGCGGTGTGCAGGGGACTTTCTCTTGTATGGCGCACATTATCTTTCCACGATGCATCTAAGGTAGAAATTTTGTCCCTTCAAGTAATTTTCTTTGACAATCATTTCAATCTTTCATCTGGCCATGCATAACAAACTCTTCTTTCCTCTGAGAAGTGCGCTTATACTGCAGAGGTTCACGGGCCGTGTGTTGAGGGTCGTATCGGGGAGGTCCCGTTAGAGTCCAATAGATGGTGGATGAGGCGAGCTTGGCCTATTTGCTCTTGGCTCGTGGCTATAGGCTAGTAGGCCTTTGCTTAGTACCTTGGTGGAGAGATGGTGGGACACCACTAACTCCTTCGATGATCCTCCATAGGAGAGATAGCGATGACACCCTACAACTTCTCGGTGATCATAGGGCTATGTGTAGGTGTGATATGATCCCCTTCAATCTAGACATGGGCCAGTAGAGGGCCGTCTGGGTCTATCTCCTTAGGGCACGCCCTCCATTGGCAGCCACGGGTGGGCATGCCTACGGGGATGAGGGATGAGTACGCAGGTTCATGGGATACATCCCGGTTGCGTATTCTTCTGGAGGGCCCTTGCTCTAGAACCTAGTACCTGAGGGAGCGTTTTGTGTGCCAAACTCTAGCCTATGCAACGCCAGTCTTCCTGTAGAGGCTATCATAACATTTATGGTGGGGCATGATACTGATCTGTTCCGTGGAGTTGGGGACTACACTGCCTTCATCCAAACCCATCTCATGTAGCCTCTTTGGCGGGGTTATGCGGGTGGCGCTACAAATGTACCCGCCGCTAGAAGTCGGGCTCCTGCAAGCTAGCGCTTGATGTTGATGGTGCTATCTCTGCGTTCATGTGGCGATCTCTCCGTGATCTCAACTATGATCACATCTTGGTGAGCTGAAACAGGATAACCCACCGGTCTGTTTGAAGGCTGCAGAATACTGGTATGTTAGGGACCTTGACCTCTAGCAAGTATACTACATCTACATTTGTATTTCATATTCCCTTTTTCTCACGTATGTTGATATTCAAAGTCACCACAAGTGTGGGTGGATTATGTGGATGGCCTCCTTGAGTTAGTCGACTCCTTGGTCACATGGTGCGGAGAAGGAGGCATTGCTTGCCTATCACCGGTCATCGGTATCACATTTTCTCATCGACAAGCAGCGATTTCCTTTCACCATACTTATCTTTGTTTATGTTCCAAATAGTTACGATATTGTATTTCTTACAAATTCTTTTAGCCTCTACTTGTACCAATGCTGTGGCACCTTCGGTGTGGAAAGGAGAGATAGATGGGCTCCCACACTCAACAAAAGTGAGGTTAGAGGTAAAGAGTAGAAGCAGAGGCGGAGGTGCTGGAGTTGGAGTCCACCAGGCAGTGGAGATAGTGAGTCACGAGTGCAGAGGCTTCATCATCTGCCTGAGAGGACCTTGACCAATGAGGGCACTAAGACTAGGGACACCGAAGAGATTGCGAGTGACCACTTTGAGTCCAAGGATGGAGATGATGATTATGGCTCAAAGTCACATTCTTCCAGTGATAGCGGTGTCGATGGCGATAGTGATCCTGAGTCTCGCCCTCGAAAAAGGACGAAGAGGGCTTCCCAATGCACCTGACCTAGCAGATACTAATCTCTACACTCCTCTTTCTCTTTTCTTTTGCTTTGTAGTACAGAAATTATGTAACCGAGATAGGTTCTTTTACTTTTTTTGAAAACTTGTATTTTCTTTTGTAAAAACCATGATGAGAGTTAGACCCCTTTGCTTATAAAAGAGCAATGGATTTGTTTTGTATAGCAACTTGAGAATGCGGCATAACACTTGTATAAAAATGATTTAATTCTAGGTAATTGAAATTGAGAATGATTACATTTGAATGAGTTCTCAATCAAATATTGAGCCTACTGGCCCGACCAAAATACAAAATCTGACTTTCAACGAAGGAAAAAAATAAAAAAGTAAAAACAACTTAAAAACACACCTATTTGCACTTACCGGAAACAAAAGTTTCAAAAACAAGACCCAAAACAAAGCGGGACAAAAAAACTATTTGGTCGACACACTTGGTTGGCAAAACCAATGGAATATATCTGATTAATTTGGTGAAGAGTGGTAGGTTGACCCAAGAGAATTGTATTTAGACGATCGACAGCGGCACTACTCAACCACTTTCACTTTTACCCTTATCTTCCTATAAAGGTTTTTCTCTTCTTTCAACTTTTCACGATAGGACATCACTTTTCTACTAGTTTTCTCTTGAAAATGGAATTTTCATGATGATAGGCTCCAAAGATTGGGCCAGCCACTTCAGCAAGGCTAAATCTTTGGCTCATGATGAAGAGTTGGACATTCTTGGCTTGATTCTGGATTTCTGCAAATATTGAAAATAGATTGTGATCTTCTTTAGAGGTTGCATCCTTTTGCATATGCTTGCCGTTATCTTCTTGCCCCAGTGGTAGCAAAGTTAGTATCGGCGGTCGAAGTGGCTGACACTTATGAGAGAGCAGTTGTATGGGCTTAGCAGAGACCTTAATGAGTTGGATGCTTTTTCGCGAGGGGAGAGAGACTTCTCGGTTTCGGAGGTCCACTGCTTCTTCAAAGTAATTGTTTCCCACCTTTCTCACTTATGATTTCTCATATCACTGGTACTTTCGCTCTCTATTTCTCTCAAAAGCCACTTTCCATACTTATACAAACATCTCTGCAATACTTTAATCTCTTATTTTTTTATACATTTCTAGGGTGTGGTTGATGGATAAAATTTGAAAGAATGTGAGCCCTTATAAAGTACTCGACTGAATCTCATACTTTTACGCTAGCAACTAGTGAACTTTCCGTTAAGGGTTGTGAATTATTTGGATGTGTAGCGATTCACGACTAACATTGCTTGGTGATGCCGCCGAAAGCAGCAGTCGATATAAGTTCTGACATGTCTACTTGATCCAGATAAACAATTGATGGAAGCCTTACATCATGTTTTAATTCCCATTACGGTTCGGAAGCTGGTGCATGTGAGCAAGCTTCGTTCGAGGATAGAGATTGAATATCCAGCTCATTTTCTGTTTATGCTTCTGCTTGGCTCAAATATCTCGATGTTTGGAGGATGAAACTTTTTGGCTCCTATTCTTAACTTTAGTTGTGCCATTTCTAGTGAGTGCTTGAAAACTGGCTTGAGATGAGACCTGAGTTGGGCCATCCTTGGTGGTGGCTTTCCCGAAGTCTTGGCAAAAAAGTGAGACATTTACTGGCTTATCTATGCTGGTTTATTGCTTTGACTTTTTCTTTTCAAGTTTTTATGATGATGTAAAAAAACTTTTGATTTAACTAAGAGTTGGATGGTGTGCTTGTTTTTGAAATCATGTAATTAAAGTCATGGTACTAAAAAATTTCTTTTTGGTCAAGGAATGATCTGTTTTGTAAAAGTAAAATTTTGAAAAAATCGACATCATTAAAACCTTCGAAAACAAATTTAAAGTGATATTCGTGACACATGGAATCAATCCTCAAGAGGTATAGTCCCCAAACCAAGAGGATCGTAATTGCCCATGACCAAATTCACCTTCACTATTGTTCTCG